>JAYXIM010026282.1:0-85621 GCA_037575425.1 Anastrepha fraterculus
ACACGGAGTAGTAGTCCAGTACATGCTATGGTGCTACAACAACAACAACAAGTATGTTGCAGCATATCACCCCTTTTTTGTTTTTATATGTAATACGCATAGGCAGACAGCATAACGTGCCGAATGAGAAAATTAGCGAAATCATTATTCAAAATTTAAATAATTTAATCTCCGAATAAAACTGTTCGGAAAAGTAATAGTAAATTAGTTGCAAATTTCAAAAAAAAAATATTTAATAAAAAATATAAAAAAATAAAAAATAAATAAAAAAAATAAAAAATACAAAAAAAAACATAAAAAAAAATTTAAAAAAAATTAATAAAATAAAAAGAAAAAAAAATTGAAAAAGTAAAACAAAGTTAATACAATAAAGAAAAATTTTAAAATAAATAAAATAAAACAAATTAAAAAACACAAAAACGCAAAAAATTTAAGGTAAAAAATCACAAAAATGTAACTAAAAAATATTAGAATAAAAAAAATAATAAAAATGTAAAAAAATAAAACTAAATAGAAGAAAAAAAATTAAAAACAAAATTAAAATAAAAAAATTAAATAAATGGTTATACATCCATAAATTTAAAAAAAAAAACTAAAAAAAAAAGAAAAAAACAAAATGAAAAAGAAAAAAAATTAAAAAGTTAAAAATGAAAAAATACATGCAATAAACAAAAATTTTAAATTACTAAAAAAAAAATATATATAAAAAATAAAAATACACAAAAAATAAAAATGCAAAAAATTTAAGTAAAAAAAACACAAAAATATTGTAGAAATAAAAGAAATTAGAATAAAAAAAAATAAAAAATTATAAAAAATAATAAAAAAATGTAAAAAAATAAAACAAAATACAAGAAAAAAATGATCATTGATCGAGAATTTCACAGCATTGCTGATATCGGAGGTGGCGAGTGGAAGCTACTTGCGTTACGACCAGACAAATCTGGCCATCCTACAATCTGAAACAGACAAAAACCCTTATAAGTCTATCGAAACACGAACTAAGGCATATAATTAATATCTCTTATCACCGGCCACTGGGCACTCACGCACGTCGGCTCGGGGTTCCTCAAAACGACCTGTGCAGATACTGCGAGGACGAAGATGACGAAGTATCGAGCAGGCATTTGCTGTGCAGTTGTCCCGGCCTAGCCAGAAGTCGACTCGCTCTTCTAGGCTCTCCAACAATTGACAATCTTTCAGCACTCTTTAATCTCTCATTAAATTCTCGAAACGAATTAATATCTTGGACCAATATCTAAGTTAGGTGGGGAAATCATATAATATAATGAGCTCTAGGGCAACACAACGGACCCAACTTGCGGTCTATGTGGCGCTACGATGCGGGGTCACCCTTAAACCAACCAAGAAGAAAAAAACCCAAAAAAAGTAGAAAAAAATAAAAATAAAAAAAAAATAAATAAAAGGATGTATAACCAAAAATTGAAAAAAAATAAAAGAACCGAAAAACAAAAACAAAAAATAAATGCAATCAGGGGTATGAATAGAAAAGACTAGTTTACTGCGGCCCAATTTTTGGAAAAGTTGCAATCATTTAGTCAGTAATGGTAAATATTAGGTTGGGGGAAAAGAGAATCCATTAATTTCTGGGTTAATGGTGGTACTGATCGATATCTCGTAAAGTATCGATTCAACAATTTAAAGTTTATGCTCGTTGTCAAGGTGACATTTAACACTAAAAAATTCTTTTGCTGTTTTCGATTGTCCCATTTGTTGTGAGTTACAGGGTGTTAACAATGGAAGTCAACAAAGAGAAAATTCGGTACATTTTACAGTATTTCTTGGGTGGAGGCGAAAATGCAAGCCAGTCCGCTTAAAAAATTGTGAATGGTGATTATGATGCCGATACTGTAACAGTGAATTACGTGCAATTTTGGTTTCATCGATTCCGTTCAGGCATTTCTGATGTTAAAGAAAAGGTCGATAATGTCGAAAATATCGACAAAATCACAGAAATAATCGAAGTTGACCGGCATGTTAGTAGTCGTAGCATCGCCCAGGAGCTAAAGATCGATCATAACACAGTTGTGAACCATTTGCACACAAAATTTTACGCAAAAATATAGGATTTCTTTTTCCCCTAACTAATATTTTGGTGTTATTTTAAAAGAGTTATTGCGGTGATCAAGAGTGGTTTTACCGAGGGCGTACTGTACTACGATTTTTTTGTGTCTACTACATTGCTCTACGCGCTAAATATACCGAGTATTTGTAAAACCTATTAACATCATGCATACCTCGTTTAAAATTTTCTCTCCACCTTCTTCCTTTTCAGCCTATATCTTAAGTGCCGTATAAATATAAAAATATATATATATATATGTATGTACACACGCATTTACAACATTTTACAAACAATGTTTTCCTATCGCTCATATATTATATAAACTTTTGTAGTACGACTTTTTTATTAGTATAACTTTTGATGTTGGCTATGCTCTTGTTAATATTTTATTCGTACACCTCTATATATTTTTTTTCTCAAATTAAATGTATGTATATACACAATTTTCTTGCTATTTCTGCGCCTGTTGTTGTGTGAATTGTTTTTTTTTCGTTCTAGCTTCTATTTTCAATGTAATAAATTTTCTATAAATAAAAATCAAGCGAAGATGTTTCCTATAAATTCATGCCTCTTCTCCATCATTTCATACTTTCTATATTTATTAGTTTCAAGCAGGCTACCTACCCACATATCATATCGCTTGGATGTTCTATTGCTGTTGTGTTTTTTGTTCTAAAAGTCAACACTAAATATCCAGTAAACACATCATTCGTAATCTGTAATCAACTAAGACTACCATTTAGAAATCTCCTAAACTACGCATAAAATGTTTAATTGCTCAAGCCCACACATTAAATGTTCGAAATAAGCTGGCTTTTCATATTGTAAACATTAAGTGGCTTCACTGGGGCACCGTCATAAACAGCACACCACCCATTCGCTCTCTTTCCCTCTATCGCTTTTCATATACCTACACCTGTGCGCATAATAATAGCAGCACGGCATATTACAAAGTTTTGAGTATTTGTCATTTAATTTTTTTTAATATTTTTTTATTCAAATAAGTATAGTCCATACTACATCAAGAACCATGTAACTCAAAGTTTCCAACTTTGCACAAAATTCAAAAACTCTTCAACAAATTTTCAAACTTTTTACTCAGAATATTTATCATAATTTCGAGTTTGCAGGTTTTTAGCGCATTCAAGTTTGGACAAGCTTGTGTAAGTTTCAAATGGCTCAAGATTCGCTTTAATTTTTAATAATTTTTTTAATTTTGTTGACAATAACACCGTCGAGTTGTTTTGTATATATAGAAAAAATGCTCAAGACCGCCAGCAAAAAAAAAACAATTCTCAAAAATCAACGCGAGTTTTGCGCCATTTCAAACTTGCACTTTATTATGTCAAAATTTAATGGGCTCTAAAACTGCGTACTTGAATTTTTTTTAAATCTGTTTAATACGTTTGAAATTTTAATGCAAATTTATTAAATATTTCGTTACTTTGTATTAAGTGTGCAGCTTTTAGTTGTATGGGTTTTGCTATAGCGTAGACTATCTTTTCATAAAAACAAAAAAATTGAATAATATAATAAATAAATAATCGAAACTTTGTTAAATGCCGCTCTGCTAATATTGTGCACTACAGGTGTATATAATACATATTTTTGTATTCCAATTCTTTGGCCCTTTGTGTGCCACGCATGTTTCTTTTATTCATTCTACTTATACATCATGCAGTTGTTGCAACTTCAACTACTTCTCCCCTATTTTTTCCACAAACTCTTTGCAGCTCGAATTGATCTTCTATTGTGCGCTTACTATTTAAATCCATATTCATACAGTTTTCTTGAATGCCTCTTTCTATATGCTCTGTTCTTCTACCTCGTTCCCTTCCTGCTCACTTCATTGCGCTTTCTTTGGAATGCCTTTTTTCTGCACTCGCATCTCTGTGGTTTCCTACACATCAATAAAAATCAAAACAAAAACTTTACCCCCTCACACTAATTTGTTTCGCAGCTGCTACTTGACAGCTAATTAACCAAATAAACAAAAATGAAATGTCCACTGAATCTGCCAATTGCATTGACATGGGAAATATTTTTTCTTTTCGATTTTTCCAGGCCTGAGATTCGCATTCGCAAACAACAGCGCATACAAATGTTTATTAAATCGAAGTCAAACACTTTTTCGTAAGAAACTTATTTAAATCAGATGCAAATTTTCATATAAAAAACGTTCAAAAAACAAGCAAAATAAAACAAAAAGCAAAAATGGCGTTAATTAAAATGTAAAAAAAAACAAAGTTTAAAAATTAACACTTCAAAAAGTTTTTTAAAATAATAATAATTGCCAAATAAAAAATAGAATCCTTAAAAACAGCGAAAAATCGAAAATTACTTAACCGTCGTCGCTGCTGTCTTATGAGAATTGCTTTATTAAATTTTCGCTACGTTTGATTTAAATTTTAATTGTGCACATACGGGAAGCATTTATTTTTGTTGTTGTTGCATTTTATTTATAAATTCGTCGAAAATATTCGTATTTCTGCAAGGCATATACAATTTTCAAAATGCCATTAAAAAAGTAATTTATGCCTCAAAAACGAAGTGTTGAGGTGCAAATATTTTCTGCATAAAATTAGAATTAAAAAAAAAAGCTCGAAGTAAAACATTCAAAGAATTTTAATTTTCGTTTCATTAAATAGCGTTATTTTTATTGTTTTTCTATTGCTTTCTTGTCGTCGAGTGACAGAGCAAAAGTGAATAAAAAAATCTGTGCTTCAAAAGTGTTATACATACATACTCACTCAAACATAGTCAAGTAGGTTATTAGGGAACTGTAACTAACAGCAGTGCTTTGAGGACAACACATGTGCTGTTCTTTTTAAAATCGGGTGAGTAAAATTATAAATATTTAACAAAGATGTAAAAGATGAAATTTAGGTTAAGAAAGAAAATAGATGTATATTCAAATAAAGTTTTACATTTCATTATTATTCTAATATTTTCTATTTTTCTGAAGAACAATATAAACTAAATTTCAACATAAAAGTGTTATCTAGTTATCTAGGCCAACTTTTTCTTCCGAAATTTGCTAAATACAAATTAAAGGTATTAAATAACTAGACTGGCACTGCAATAGAAAAAGTCCGTATACCCTAAACGCCAGCAATCATGATGGAAAGAATAATGAGATGGCGCCTATCGTGGTCCCGTTACTATGCTCTCAGCGAATTTGACAACGAGTTACATGATTTTAGCACCAGTATGGCCAGATTACCATTTTCGTAACTTGATTTAGAATCTTTCTTTTGTTATTTAGTCTCGTTATTTAGTTTAGTCTTGTTATTTAGTTCTTTCTTCATGACATTTTTCCATCCTGTTCTAATTAAAAGTAATGTTTATAATTTTGTAAAACATATATTTTTTAAAAATTAGTTCAATAATTCACTCAGTTTTATTTAGCTTAACTTTTTTTATAACATTTGGTAGCATTACCCGCGATTGCAGTTATTGTTGGTGCTCTTCTGCTTTCAGCAGTCAAATCTCTCTCTCGCTACTGCAGTGTTGCCTAGCTTTGGATATGAAATTAGTGCGTTTAAATGCCCAATTAAAGAAAATAAAATACCAAATTTTTATTCAGTTACTTGAAGAACTTTGTATGCGTGACGAATTGTCTTTAAAATGTGCGGTTTTTTTAAATAATCCATAACTCAGGATATGTACAATTTAATTTATGAGTGTTTTTGTTAAGCGAGACTCTTCTGTTAAGGGAACGACTTGTTTGCTATATTTGAGGTTATGTAACTAGATAAGGTACTCTTTTTATAAAAATGTCTTTATGGTTTCTTTAGTATTTTCTGTTATTTTTTTGGTTATTTTTACTATGAATACACCTCGTAATGCTCTATGTCCCACTAAGAATTGATGACCGGAAGAAACGATTACACCTCTATGGTTTTAATTCGCATTCAGTAAGTTCAAACGCTTTTTAAAATGTGTAAAAATGGTTTTCAATCATAAGAAGAGTTGAGAGAGGGACATTTAGTACTCTTGCAGAACCTTAAAAGGAGCAAAAAATTAAATTTGACTTTCACTTTCACTCGTTTTATAAGAACCAATTAATTTTCATTAGCACTAAAATCTTCTCAGAGTGGCCGTTCTTAACCTTCTTTTGTATAATAATACAGTTTTTTTTTAACTTAAAATTTCGGTAGCTTTAAATTTAAAAAAAAGAAACAAACACGAAACTTCAAAATTTTCGGCATTTTGGGTATAAAAAAGCACTAAATTTATTGCGAAGAGCAAATGGTTGGCAATACTGCACAACTCGGAAAAACGTGACGTCACGCACTCTCTGATGGGCGCAATCTTCTTTCTATCATTCTTGGCCAGCAACCGCCAACTGCAACTCGCTCTCTGTCTTCTGTAAAAAATCAGTGTAGGCATACAGCCTACGCAACGCAATATTTGGACCAGGTTTGACTATTCATCATTAAATATATTTTTTTTTTTGATAGAAGTATAACTAATGTTCTAACAAAAAACCATGTAATTGCAAACATCAAACTTAACACGTTCGCGGACACTAAGAATTTCAGGGAGCTGCAGGGAGCTATTGATATAATTTATTATTATATTATAAGAGTAGTTACAACATCGTATTTTAACTGTTATATGAAAGTACGTAATGAATCAAGAGGTCATTACTTTGAAATGTATATTAATTACAAAAACTTAAAGTTACATGAAATTAAATGAACAAAACTTGGCTCTAAAATTTGAATGCTGTAGCGTTCACGTCCGCTAACGTGTTAAGGGGGTATTCTAGTGTAGAATTTTCGTAAAAACGAAAATCTGTTTTCGTATATTTTCAAAGTTTATACATTTAAGAATATGTCATAAGGAGGATTTTTTAAAATTCCTATTATTTCATGAGTTATAGCCTTTTTGGTGACATGGCATCGGTTCCGAACCGACCGCTTCAACTCAACAAAAGACGGTAGGCGTTTCCCTTTGAACGCGTTTTTCTCAAAACTACTTTTCTCGAGCTGGTGGTAAGGATATCTCGAGTTCTAATAGACCGATTTACTTCAAATTTGGGGAGGCTGTTCTTTATACATTCCTTCATCGGATGACCCTTGCTCTAAACTATAACTTTTCATTTAGTATTTACAAAAGAATTGGAATTGTTGAAAAATATGCAAAAAAAATTTTTCAAACAGCTGTCATATTGTGAAAAAATTTTTTTAACTTGTCTAAGGCTGACTCGACAGCGGCATCTATAATAATTAAGAATCCGTTTGACTTTTATTTTTAATATTACCAGGAGGTTGAAATCATGCACGCCAGGACACCTTTTCTTGTTTGGACTCCCTACTTGGACTGCGCACAATTTTGTCAATTTAAAACTTTTTTAGTTAGTTTTTCATTCAATAATTAATAATCAATAAACAAATGGTAAAGAAGGATTGTAAATTTTTTTTCTTGTTTCCTTTGTACAGCGCTGCAAAAACCGGACGAAATGGAGGCATACACTAAAATACACTTAATACAAAAATCAGAAAAATTTAACAAATGTTAATCAAAATCGCAAACTTTTAAATCAGAGCAAAAAAATAAAAATAAAAATTGTATATCCAGTTATATAGCCCATTAAATTTTAGTACAATAAACTTCATGTTTTTCTTTTTTTATAGAAGAAAAAAAAAGCAACACCGCCAAGGAAAAAATTATCAAAAATTGAATTTGTATAAATCTTGTACAAAGTTTCAGGCTTTGATTAGCCTGGTCTTTTGTATAATGAATACATAGTTGAAATTAGTTTTGATAAAAAATTATTTAAAACAAAAAAAAGTATTCAATCCTCGTAAAAATGTTGAGCTGCTACATTTTTTCGCGTGCTGTAGACAGACAATTAAGAAAAAACAAGAAATGATAAATCATGGATTCTCCACTGACATAATGCGCCAAATACAAACAGCATTTCTGTGATAGGCCATCGTCCTAATCGCGTGATCTTGCACCATGCGACTTCTAGCTCGTCTCCTAAGGTGACTTCTGCGTTCAAAAGAGCAAATACTTGAGTCTTCTTATTGTCTGTAAATTGCATTGAAATCCATCCAACGGTTTAAGAAATATTGATTTTTGAAAAAAACACGGTCCCAATTTTCAACATGGCGTAGATGACTCAATTTTGAAAATTTTTTAAAATCCTTTTAGGCTCGAATGTATCTTACCTAGAACTAATATTTCCCAAAGTTTCAAAGAAATCGAAAGACCACTTGCAAATCTCATATTTTCTGACGGAGTCTCATTTTCATTGTAGTAAAGTTTTTCTTGTGACCCTTTATAGTAATTTTCTTATAAAACCCAACTCCCTTCAAAACATTTAGTGTACCAATTTTATATTTATTCAGTTTAAATGAAAATGTATATGCATATTGTATGTATGTACTACTAACTGGCTGGTTTCTTTACAAACTTTTATATTCCCTGGATATCGCACAAAATGTTTCACAGAAAGGAAAATTTGATTTATATTCAGTATGACAGATTCGACAAAAGCTAATTTATTGCAAATTTCTGCTCATGCTTGAATAACTTTAATAGGTTGAAACTTTGAGAGGAGTATTCTTAATATTTTTAATTTCGTCTAGATAATAACGGAAAGGTTGACTTTTTTGTTGAGCAGAGTTACAAAACAGCTTTTATTAACAATAATTTTAAATCCACCACTTTTTTTCTGCTAGGTGGTTGAGCGGTGCTATGCCCCTGCATCTTGCACCGAACAACATTCCAAGCATTTTAGCAATTTCAAACAAACAATAACAAACTCACTCCAGGCATTCAAACGCTCCTCAGCATGCAGCTGTTGTCGCAAAGGATCATGTCTTGAGGACGTCCGTGCGTACTTGCGTGCGCTCATCCTTACCGGCTTCACTGCCCTTACTGTGGCAGCAAAATGCTTTTTAAATTAAATTTGTTCATGCGTAGGACAGTTCATTTTTTTTTTGTTTGCTTCTTCTTCAGCACTTACTATTGTTCACTTTTGTTTGTCAGGGAATTCCTTTAGCAACAGTTTGGATTTACTGGTTTGATTGTACTCATCATTTCGTTGGCGGTGGGTGGCAATTCAGGTCATAATAATTTGCTGGCGAAACATATAAGTGGCTTTTGAACTGCTGAGTTGCTGTTGGCGTCCGTAGTTGAATATTTAGTGTTCTTTTTGCGTTTTTGCTTATACATATATGTATATTTTATACAGTAGGGATGTGTATTTTTTAAATTACAATAGGTAATACAAATTTGGTGTTAATCCATTTATGTTTTGGATGGAAACGAAGACCAAAGTTAAGCCCCGTTTCGGGTAATTGTAATTTTTGAAACTAAAAAAGATTTCCCCAATTATATTTCTTGAAGTACATGTCTTCAAACCACCTCGTCCTTGAATACAATCAGCAATTCCAGCGATGCTATCATTTCTATACTTTCGATGTTCTGTTGTTGTTGTTGGAACAGCATACAAAATTCCCATACATATGTACCTACTATTATATTTGTAAAGTTGCAGCCGAATGAAAGGAAAGGATTGATGGTCCCTCCGTTCCCATTTGCTCAAAAAGCCGTTGTTGTTGTAGCAGCGATGTCACCTCTTAATTCAAAAGGTTGGTCACATCGCTTAATTGCGGCAAAATACACTTTGAGCATAAGCAAATTGTTAAGGAAGTTATTTTCAAATACAAAAATAATCTAATCAGCAAAAATGAATTTCAAAACAAAAACAAACAAATTCTTCGAAGATCACTTTTCTTCTACCCTTAAATAAGGTCAAAACGGTTTGAAGTTAAGAAAAAAATTCTCAAAAAGCGGTCAAATCAATCCATAAAAAGAGAGGCTAAAGGTAAAGGGTTAAAATATTCGATCAAACTGATTTTTATAAATTTCTAATATGGAGCATTCACAATATTTCTATAAGAAATCGACTTATAACAACTTTTGCACGAAATAATAGAGATTCCCATTACTAAGCTTCGTAAACTTTGACACAGTGAAAATAAAAAACTGAGACGAGCTGGTATCTCAGCTTATGAAGATATCTCGCACGATATTATTTACCTATTCACTTGCCCCCTTAAATCTAGTCACCTAACAGCCTTCCTCCTTTGGACTCACCGCGTCGAAGCAACATGTTACTTGAGCCTACAAAGACAAATGACGAACGGTGACTTCACAGTGCTTGGCAAGGCTTGATGAACTGCTATAACAACAACAATGTGCTGGAATGGAAATTTTTTTTTTAACAGTGGTCTACTCATTATGTGCTTTCATATAATGCTGCTTGCTCATACATAACAGTGCAAGAGTCCTGGGTATTTAGGGGCCGCCTCTGTGGATTTAGCGCGTTGAATGGGGCCACGGTATTATATGACAAGAGTTCGAGTAGACCTAGGACCGATCTTATAGTATCATCCCATCTCACTGTGAATAGTCTTGAGCAATTCTGTTGTCAGGACCTGGTAGCTGCTAAGGTGTGTTATAAGGGTAGAAGCGGATGGCTGAGATTTGTGATTGCACCTGCTTATTTTCCTTACGATGCCGTGGAAGGGCCACCACCTGGGAAGACCAGCAGTCTCGCAAGGTTCTGTGAGCGGCGCAGTCTGGGCATCGTTCTCTGCTGCGTTGCTAATGCCCAGCATACAATCTGGGGCAGCAGCAAATGCAATGAGGGGGCTCTTGGCTATTTGAGTTTATCGCTTCCTCTTGCCTAAACATACACAACAAGGGCAGACAGCCCACGTTTACTACTGCTAGAAGGCAGGAGGTGATTGATCTCACCTTATCAAATTCAAAATTTCGGTGGTCAATCAGGAACTGGAGAGTCCTTGCCGAAGATTCGTGCTCGGACCACAAGTATATTGAGTTTCAGTGTGGCGAGGAGGCACAAATGCCAATGCCCTCCAGAAACCGCAGGAAAACAGACTGGCAGAAGTTTAGGGAAGCGTTGCGGGGCTTTGGCGTGACGCCACCAAGACTTCGGAAAGAACAGGGGATTGAGGCGGCATTGGAAAACAGAGAAGGCGTGTACTTCGATCCAACGATTCTCTCCATGCTCCTTGACTCCACGCCATCAAGAGTCGTACTTGAAAAGATATACAGTGTAGTGAAGCCAGAGGCTCAGTTGTAGTCAAACTCTGAAAATGAGCCCGGCAAATACTGTTTTCGCATTTTCACGCATGGCTCCACGACCGAGCATGGCTCCGGCTCCGGGGTCTACGTGGAATCCAGCAGGACAAAACTGCACTTTGCTCTTGGAATGCATGCATCTGTGTTTCAAGCGGAGGTTAATGCAGTTCAAGAAGCGATGAACATTGTTGTGGAAAACCGATGGAGAGGCAGATCTATATGTGTCTGCAGCGATAGCCAAGCTGTGCTCATGACCCTAGACAGCCCCCCAACCAAATCAGGGGTAGTCAAGTTCTGTAAATCCAGGCTGAACTATGTCGGTAGACATAATAGCCTGATGCTAACATGGGTCCCGGGACACGTGGGTATCGCGGGTAACGATACCTCTGACTCTGTAGCTAAGATGGGATCTGAGGCCAACTTCTTTGGCTCAGAGCCTGTTTTGCCACTTCCTTCTGCGGCCATCAAAGCCATGGTTAGCAAATAGGTTACTACAACCCACAAACGTGCTTGGTAGGCTGAGAGAGACTGCAGATAACTGATATTGCCTGTCATGTCCGATCGACTGTCGCAAACCCTCCTGTCATTAAGCAAAAGGGAGTGCAGACAGCTAGTTGGACTGATGACGGGCCACTTTCTGTGGGCGAAGCACATGGATCATGCTTGCATCTGAGTTTCAATTTTTTTTTTATACTTTTCTTCTGATGAAGACCAAAAGAGGTTCTACAAATGCGGTATATGGTATTATATTGCAATATAACTTATTTCTTCTTTCTATATACACAATTTAATCTAACTTTAAGTTATTTTGTATCAAAGCCGATAGCCCTGGCATCTAGTGCTTTCATTAATTATAATTTTTAAATTGTAATTAATTATAATAAATAAATTAATTAATAAATTATCTCCTTTTCAGTTTACGGTATTACTTTGTTCCCCGCCATTGTTTAACACCACGAAATCTTGTCAAAGGACGTGTCTTATTCCTCACTTTCGCTTATCTTTCATTTTTGTTCTAGCACGAGCAATAACGGCATACTAAACTAATAAATCTTGCGTATTGCTCCAAAGTTTCCCCCAAAAGGATCTTCCTTTTATTCTCCACTTTTGAGGATCTGCGGCTAAACACAGAAAAACTAAAACACATAACAACTCACGTAAAGCCAAGAAATATCAGTTATTTTTGCCAAATCATCTCAAACTATTATTTTTCGATTAGAACTTTAATAGCGATCAGTATTCATTCCAATTCTGATATATGTAAATAGGAGCTAGAAAAGTAGCGTAGGAATTTGGATATTTTATTTAAAAAATTAAATGTATCTTTATTTATTCGTTGAAATACTGAACTTCGAGCGAAAAATTTGCGCAAGTATAAGTTTTATGTTTAATAAAAATTAAAAATAAATTTTAGTGGAAATATGGACGGACACTCCTATTATACACATTTACCTATAAATTGTTGCAATCTGTTCTTGGTTGTTGCATTTGCTGATATTTTTGCTGTTTTTTGGCGTCAGTTGTCACTTGATACTTATAATAAATGAGCAACTGCATATGTATGTATGTAACCCATGCTAAAATAGTTGTTGTTGCATGACAATTTCTTCTTCCTTTTGATCACACTTTCAAGCAGCAGCTGTCGCCTTTATTTTTATTATTATTGACAACAGCTGTATTTCGCTACTGGTTTTTCGGAATTTGCCACTCTTTACTTGCATAAATTGTATGATTTTCAGTTTATTTTTTTCCCAGCCATTTACTATCGTCGTTTTGGTTATGAGGATCCACTTTTGTCGCCACAGTATCGCATATGTTGCAAAACTGCCGATGCAACAGATTTAAGCCGACGAAGGCATGTTGGTATTTGATTACATTCACTTTAACCAAGAGTATGTTTCAAGGCAATCGGCAGCGATTTATTCGGTTTTTATATATTACACAATAAATACACATGTGTTCACAATAATAGCAGCGTGGTATAATAATAAATATTTATTTTTTTATTTTTTTTTATATTTTTTTTTGCTGCAACAAAAATCATTAACTTAAAGTTGCAAACTTTGTATAAAATTTAAAAAATTCAAATAACTTTTATCAAAACTTTGAAATTTTTGGTCAGAATTTTTAGAAAATTCACAAGTATACAGTTTAATAGCGCATTAAGTTTTATGGAATGGCTCAGAAACGGTTTTGAATTTTTTAACATATTATATATTTTTTTATATATGTTGTGTAGTCTCACCAAATAATAAAAAATGTCTACCAAGTCATAACGTAGAATACCAAAAAAAAAAAAAAAAAAACACACAGCAGCGCGAATTTTGAATTACCTTAAACTTACGAGTAGAAGATATTACAAATCAAAATTCAATTCAATTAAAAACTCAAAAGTTTGATAAGTTATTGAAATGAAGTTTTGAATGAATTATGAATTTTGTTGCACTGTTTTCATTAAAGAACAAAAATAAATAAATAAATGAATACACATAGTTTGCAATATGTCGCGCTCCTTTATTGGGAAAACAAGTTTTTTAGGAGTTTGATGTTTTATTTATTTTTTGTGCAAATGGATACCCAAGCTCATGAATTCCTATTGAGTGTTCACTGAAACCATTCGGTAAGTATTACTTACTCAACGCTGAAACTTAACTCGATGAGCTTCAACTGAAATGGCAAGCAATTCACTTTGCTGTTCCTATACATAAGCACCTAAGCAATACTTTATCAGTAACAACAAACACATTTGGAAGTAGCCCCATGCGAAAATATTTATGGTGTATACCCTGCGTGGAAATTCCCTACTACCCAACTGGTTAGCTTCTAATAAATTTAGAAGCATAACTAGATTACGTTAGGCTACGAAGATCGCACTCTGCATGAGTGTGTAGAGGTTCTCACTTTGCTCTGTAGGGCCATTTTGATACCAGCACCATAATTATATCGCTTATGTTCTCCTTTTCAAAACAGAAACAGCTGCACAGGAATCATCCAGTTTCTATAAATCGGCAGGTGATATCTACACTTCGTACCCGTACTAAATTGTAACGTGGAGTAAATTCAGAAGGTGTGTCCAACATCAGAGCGTTAACCGGCTCGTAGCGATTTTGAAGGAATCAGCTGATTTGCTGACGTAACAGGGGATGTAACAGAGATTGTGTTGGTGTTATACGAAAACAAAAAATGACTGTAGCCATTGTTCATGCTACTGCGTTGCCGTCTGAACCGAGGTATATTCATTAAAGGTGGTGGTACTTCAGATTGTCACGGCAAAGTAGAAAGCAAATAATGAATTCGCCTTGTTTCATTCTATGCTGACATCCGCATGAACACGGCGAAAGAAAAAAACGAATCAGCTAAATTACCAATACCACCTTTAACATATTCGCCTTGGTCTGAACTGAAACTGAGGGATTGCAAGAGCGTACGAGCGTGATCTGAGTGGCCACAATGGTGCTGCCGAATCCTCTGTGACGTAGCAGCCGAAGTTACTCGCAATATTATGCTTTGTATAGCCGTCCTGGTAAGCTATCACCCTTACTGTTCTGCCTGGTCGAAACGAAGTGAAGGAAGTTTTACGTTAAAGAAAACACGACTAGTGCGCATTTTTGATATCAACCCAAATCGGATCAATTGTTATTGACAAGTGCGGCGAACTTGTATGCGCCTCCAGGAGAGCTCGTTTACTATTTTATTTACTAGAGCTCAATAGTTCTGTGGGTATTAGGTTTTTTACTGCTGTGAGGGGGAAACTTCCTTGTTCTTTTCAAGCTTACATCATGTTTATAAATTATTTCATAAGCCTGTAGAGAATTGGTGCGGTTTTGCTCGGTTAGTTAAATAATAAAATGATGGAATTTTCGATCAAGCTCGCCTTTTAAGGAATAGGTAGTAGTGCTGGCTGATCTGTGAAAAGATCTCACATAGACCCTTGTCGAGCCTTACAAAGACCAGGGCAGTGACAAAGTGGTGTTCCAAAATACCCCCAGCATTCGCTTTGTTGCATGTGTTACACGCATCGCCCTTGACTAGTCCCATTATAGCTGCGTGATGAGGTATTAGACAGTGTCCCGTCAGTACTCCAACCAATATTTTGCGGTGTTTTCTAGGGAGTGATAAAATAAAGTCTATAGTTTTTTTTATTCCAAGTCCTTAGCATAAGTTTGCCAGTTTTGTACGATGTTAAGTGTTCCCATATCGACTACATTTTCAGAGCTAGTTCCTCATTCCGTTCCGTTTTCAGAAAGAAGAGTGATGGGTATATGCCTGAAGAATACCTGCCTTAGCGAGCTCATCAACTCCCTCATTTTCACTACTTCCCGGCATCCATGGTATCCAGTAAATAGTGACCTGCCCATTTCCGCAGAGTTCAACCGTTTTGGATCTGCGTTTTTGAACACATTCCGAAGTAGTCCATGGAAAGAATAGGAAGCAGAAAAATTGATGTATACATTTGTGCTCACATAATCTCGCATAATGAGCTGTACGAGCCTTACGACGGCATAGACATAGTGCAGCTAATAAAGATCCAGCGGCTACGTTGGCTGGGTCATGTCGTCCGAATGGATACAAACGCTCCGGCTCTGAAAGTATTCGATGCGGTACCAGCTGGTGGTAGCAGAGAAAGAGGAAGGCCTGCTGCACGTTGGAAAGATCAGATGGAGATGGATAAGAATCTCACATAATAACTTTATCTTTTAACAATAATCGCACTATTGTTCATGCTTTTTTTTTTTTTTGAATTTTTCATAAAACTATAGTTCATTGCGTAAAAAATTCCTTAAAAATCAAAGTTTCAAACTTCTTCCAATCTTCAGAATCTTAAGACAACTTCTGCGTATGCAGTTTTATAGTCCATTCAATTTTGGTGTAATAAAGTGCAAGTTTGTAGTCGCTCAAAAATTGGGTTTATTAGTGAAATATTCTTGTTTTGTTTTGTATGCAATGTTGACAATTTTCTGCCATATAAAACAATTGTTTGGAAGACTTTTATATGGCAGCTCATTTAAATATTGTGTTAGTATTTTTTTTTATAAATATGAAGAAAATAATATAAAAAATAATAAAGTGCCTTTATTCGCTATGTTAACTTAATGCCCAAATGGCAAATGAAACAGAGCTCGGCATCGAGAGCTATCGGTGGCTTTTTGATGGCTACTTGTATACAAAATTCAGTTTGCACTTTTCACCAATTCAAATGTTAATATGCTTTAATGGATTTTGACAGCACACAAATCGATATTCGAAAAAAAGTATTATTACATATTTTCAAGTGTGTTTTCAACAACACTTCCGTGGCTATTGTATTGGCTGCCCTCGCACGGCATTTCATTGCTATCGACACCATCTGCCGCGTAAACAAACATTCCTTTTTTGAAGGGGATTAAAGTGTTAAGTGGCAGTTGCCGTTAATTTGGTTTCCCTCATTTACCTACCTGCCACTTCAGCGGGGCTGCTGGCCACCTTTCAGTTTCAGTGTTCCACAGTGTCTGTTCGCCGCAAACCCCAACATTTTATCACTGAATATAAATATGCGATCAGACGAGGCAAGGAAAATTATTATTTAAATCACTTTACCGTCAAAAGTGTTTATAGTGTGAACACCGAAAGATAATTTGATAAGGTGCTGGTGCACTATTCGGGCATTACAAGTAATGTCTAAAAATAAACTTCCTTAGTTTGACTGAGATCATTAGAAAATGAATCAATTTGAAAAGTTGCTCTCAACTTTTTATGGAATCTTAAATATTGATTAAAATATGAAATACTCAGCATTTTTTATATACTCATAATATATTAGGTGAAGTAAAGAGTCTGATTATTTTTCGCCAGATGTTTTTAGGGAGACATATCTCCCTACGTACACATTGCATTTCGTCTTAGTATACGGCTGATTAAGGGTTCAAAAAAAAAAAAGCGATCTCTGTCTGTTTTATGCCTGGTGAAGTTCCAGAATAAACATAAAAAAGAAAAATTCGTTGTAGTTTTCAGTACCACTGGCCAAGATGAAAAGCCAGATGACCCAAAAAAAAGTTTGTTATTTGTGAACTCAGTGCAGTGTAGAATGCAACGGCAAAGCAAAGATTTCAACGAATCCGATTTGGTAATATGAACTTCAAAGATGAGACACGCTCAGATAGGCTAATCGTCACAACTATAGATAAAATCGGAAATCGTTAAATCGGACGTGCAAGTGGGTAGCACGGACTTTTTTGCTTGTCGGGACAGACTAGCAAGTCCAGCACTCAGACACAATTAAGTCCATTATACTGCACTCGGTTTCTCTTTTTAATTTTCTGTACATCTACCCGACCTTCGAAAAAATCTGAGTAGATCTTGTGCCAAGGAGCTAAGGTGGTCGCTTCTTAACACATCAGTGGCAAAGACCTCAACGCTGATTCGAGCGAAGACCGGATAGATGCACAGAAAATGGTCCGCCGTCACTCCACATGAGTTGACAGGAGGATCTGTGACAGGTAACATCAGTTTGTCCATCTGTAGCCGCTCTCAGCCTGCCAGGCTCGCTTGTGGGTTAGAATAACCCGTTTTCTAACCGTGGGTTTGATGGCTGCAGAAGGGAGTGGCCAAGATAGTTGTTCCGACCAGGAGCTCGGTCACTCAAGCAGCATACCCCAAACATGTATAGCTAATCCTTTATGCTGTAACAGCAATAACAGAAAGTAGTTTCAGAAAGTTAATCTACACTCTTTGGAAATAAAAACTTACTTTCGTACTATACTTAATTTTGCAACTACTTTCGAAACTGCTCGGCTTAAGAGGCTTACCGAAAGCACTTTCCTTGTCGCATCTGATGGCGCCTTAAATTTTCACGCAGTACTCACAGCAAATACATGAAAGTATTGCGTTTTGCCGAAAGGGTTCAAAAGTGCGCGTTGACACCTTCGTTCATCTGCCGGCGCATTTGCTTTTTCTTTACGTTTCTCGTCGCTCATTTAACATTGGGTCGTGAGATTTATATGTATGTGTGTATGTATATTTTATGTACATATGGATGTATAATTTCCTACTTCGCCGGCCGGTTAATTTTCGCGCTCTCTCGCCTATCGTACAGCATTGCATGTTTGCGGCCTGTTGCTGGTGCCGCTGCCTTCGTGACTTTTTGATGAAAATTTATTTCAATTGACTTTAATCGAAATAAACTGTCTGCGTTCGCATTCCATGCCATGCCTATTGCGTACGCTCACGTATTTGTGCTCTCCTGCGCTGCTTGTTGATATGTTCGAGTATGTGCGAGTGCACGTCCCCATTGGCAGCTTCGCCTTCACCATCCCCGATATGTCCCGGTTGTCACCAGCTCCGGCAGCTGCAAGGCCTTTTACGGTATTATTATTTTTCTCTTTTTTTTATACAGTCAATACTCATGTGTTGTTTTTGTTGTGGTGAACTGTGCTGTTGTGTACAGTACTTTGCATTTTTATTGTCGTTCCTGCTTTTGTTGTTTTGTTGTTGTTGCTTTCGTTGTCGCAATTTGTGACAATTGTCGACGTTGTTGGCATTAAAATCAAAATAATTTTCGAAATTGCTTTTGGCGCGTTGTTGATGTCGATGACGTAGTTAGGCAATTCGCCAATTTCACTCAGTTACTTACACCAGTTGTTTGCCTGAGCGATGTGGCGGTCATTCAATCAGCAGTCGCCGGGCTGACCGGCCATGACTTGTCGACTCTGGATACTAGCGACACTTAATCGAAATTTGAGTTGTCATGTTACTGGTTTGTCTGGATTTTGCCTTTGTACACTTCGTAAAGAGAATAACAATATCCACTTACTGACTTAGAATTAGGCGCAAGGTCTTATGAATTAAGCACTGGGGGATTCGGTGCATTAACTTACATAACTTAAGTTTCAACTTATCGTAAAGTACTAGATAGGTTTATGCATTTACGGTGCTGAATTGATTGAGCCTTGCCTTTTACAACTTATTAATCATGAAATAATGGAGTTGGTATGACCAGGCGACATAGTTATAGAAAAGGTGTCAAGTGGAAATTCCGAAAATGAGACAAGCGATAGAGAAACGAGTCTATCAGACATATTCTCCAAATCGGAGATCGGAACAAAATTGCCGAATGTATAAGTAGCCTTCGCCCATCATCAACCGACTGATTGGACCTTATCCGTATGACTTTAGACTTGGAAAGTCCATAATCGACCAAATATTCACAATACGCCTCCAAAGCTGGATTCGACAGTACGAAAAGGAGTTACATTCATATATGCCGCGATGCCCGAATTAGGTACCTCCGAATTTGGAATCCCCGCAAAATGACGTTGCTCAATACCAGCAGCGCCATCAGAATTGGGAAGGACCCCTCCGAACCGTTTGATACCAAACGAGGTTTCAGACAGGGTGACTTGCTGTCGTGTGACTTCTTTAACCTGATGTTCGAAAGCATCGTACGAGCCGCAGAGCTTAATCGCTCAAGCGCAATATTTTATAAGAGCGTACAATAGTTGGCGTATGCCGATGATATTGACACTCGTTCATGTGTGCCAAATTCTAGCCAATACTCACCATGACGAGGATCTTGAGTGGTGTGCAATAGCAAGTTTTCAATTGGCCAATGTAGCACTGAATTTCGAAAAAAAAATTCAATATTTGCCCACGTATTTCAAGCTGGGTTGTTTTGTTACCAACCGACAGTCAGGATTTTGCGCGGGAAAAGCTGTTTGCTTGAAAATTGTAAATGATACAAAAGGTTAGCCTGTTTTGCCAGTTTAATGATGGGGCTCCCTTATTGGGGAACCCGTTGTGCATGAGCATATATCACGTGCTTTTTACCGGAACGACCTGGTTTTATATCCGCCCAAGGAATTTCATTGCAGCCTATCACTTCAGCAACTTTTCCTTTAAAATATATGGTAAATGTTTATGCTGGTACAACAAAAACAGTATCAACGACATAGTCTTTTGTTTTTGTATTTCAACATATTTTTGTTTTTATAAATTTCTTTTTTAATCAATTCATATTATTTTCTTTCAATGCTTCCGTGCCTCCATATTTGCATAACATTTAAATTTTTTTGTTAACCATCTATTAGCACCTATTTAATGCCAGCCGCTTTTTGTTCGCCCCTCACGAGTTCCATAGTGATAGTGACGCCATTAAAATATAATAAAATTCTATTTTTACACTTTTTTTATCTGTTAGTTTGTATCTATGCGTTTATCGTCATTTAAGTTTCGAGGGCATTTTCTAGCTATTAATTAATTTTCATATGCAGAATCTGTCCCTCGAATTATGCATGGCAAGAAAATATGATATTGCAAACTCTAACTTCGAGTAGCAATACAAATGAAAAAGAAAAAAAAGAGTTCTTATTCATACAGTATAATATTTTTTTTTTTTGTGTAGGATTAATATTTTGTCACCCACCGTACTTTTATAGCCTATTTTCACCGTGCCTTAATTACTGTTTACACTTAATTACAGCTGTTTTTCAGAACAGAGTTAACTCATCATTAGTTGACTAACAGAAAATGTTATGTTAACAATGACGGCCATGTTATCAAGGTGAACCTTTTTTGCAAGATACAGAGTCAACTATAAAAAGTAAGGGAGGTAAGTGAGGTACGAATAAGGGGGTTCCTGGCAAGAGTACGCCAGGAACACTTCAAGTAGCACTTACGTGCCGTTTTGATACCATAATGTGGACCACCACCTGTGAAAAGATTAAGAGAAAAAACCGTCTACAGCCATCCAGTGCTGTTGATTTAGTGGAGGAGAGAAAAGTTATCTAGGCTAGAGAATTTCTTCAAGTCATCCCCAAAGGGTACACTAAGGAATCTCAAGCGCCTAGCCGCCAGAGCCGGACATTTGCAGAGAAAGTGTTCCACAGTCTCTTTCTCTGCAAGATCCCCACAGCTTCTGCAATAACGGTTGTACGGATTTACAAGCTTCTCTGCATGACTACCGATGACCCAGTGACCAGTGAACGCCGCAATGAGTTTGGAAATTGAATGGCGGGGGATTCCCATCACCTTAACTGTTCTGTTTCTATCGTATTGTGGCCATAGTGTTTTCGAAATAGCGCACGATGAGACAGACCTCCATCTGTCTTACGCTTTTTTTAGAAAGAAATTGTGTAGTTTCCCTTTAACGACGGCCAAGGGGACACCGATGTCTGAGAAAGGGACAGCTGGAACCGGTTCTGCCGACCCCTTTCTGGCAAGCTCGTCGGCAATTACATTTCCCTCTATATTCCTTTGCCCAGGAACCCATGTTTCCTGCATGTTCGAGACGTTTGAGTTCCTCCTTACAGGAGTTCACCAGAAGAGAGCTGCAATACGGCAACGACAGGGCCTTGATCGCAGCTTGAATATCGGAAAAAATATTAATGTCTCACTCCCAACACCGATCCCGAAGCATTCTGCATTCCTGCAGGATCGTGAAGACCTCTGCTTGAAAAACGCTGCTTGTTTCCGGCAGTTTAAAGGATACCGAACTGCTGGCTGATTAAGAGTAAACCCCCGCTCCCACACCAGACTCCATCTTGGATATGTCAGTGAAAACAGAGGTATCTATATCCGTACCGACTCTCCCCTCTTTCCAATCTTGCCTGCTCGGAAAGATAGCCCTAGCACAACCCGTCAAAGCACAGTTTGCGGATGGAGAGGTCAGTGCGAATAACAGAGAAGGAAGGGGAGATCTGCTTCAAGATGCTACTATGTCCTACAGGAAGTTGTCTCTAAAGGCCAATCTCCTTCAACCTAATAGTACTCTGAGCAGCAATGGATTTAACCTGCAGATCCACAGGAAGTAAGTGCAGAATAACGTTGATCGCATGCAGTTCTCTGTACTCTCTCTAGTTTAGTGGTGTTGTTGCCTTTCTGAAGAGCTTCCTACCAAGCTAGGCAACCGTATGTCAAAATTGGCAGAACCACTATGTTGTACATCCAAAGTACGACACGTGGCTTGAAACCCCATTATTTGAATATAGATTTATAGACGATTTTCTATGTGCAGCTTCCAGTAGAGCTTGGGGTCAAGTATTACACCAAGATAGTTGACTTCCAATTAAAGAGTAAGACACTGGTTGTTTAGTCTTGGAAGCTTAAAAGGTGGAGACTTGTATTTTCTGGTGAATAGCATCAATTCCGTTTTGTCAGAGTTGACTCTGAGACCGCAACTGGCAGCCCATCTACTGAGTGTAGCCAGTGCACCTTCCAAAATTTTAGCCATTACTGATGGGAAGGGACCTGAGACCACATGTTTACTAGTGTAAAAATACACAAAATGGCATCATAAATACACCCTGTCAAAAAAGTAACGGGAATTCTTCAATAAAACGCAAAATAATAGTTTAATCATCAAAATATATTTTGTCGCCTTCGAAGCAAAGCACATATGCCAACGATTAGTCCAGTCAACAAAGCACCTTTTAAATGCAGCGAATGTTTTTTCTTTTTTTGTTTTCGTCAATATTTATCTATTTTTTGAATATCTACAACAAAAAAAATTATTCGCTGTTTATATGAAATTTTCTATAAAGCATGAAGTATTGCGAAATATTGGTTTCTCTCAAAAATGGCAAAAGAATTAAAAAAAAACAAAAACAAAAAAGAATTTAAATTTTTTACAGAAAACGTAATTTTTGACCGAACGTTAAAACTTCGTTCACTTCATTTTTTGCTGTTCTTTTTTCTACAGAACATGCAATAAATTTCTCAACATCGCCTAAAAAAATGCCAAACATCAATATTATTTTTGAGCGACTTCAAACTTTCAATTTACTTTTTTTTTGTTGCAAAAGTCGAATGGCTTAAAAAACTTTCGTCACAAATTAAGTTAAAAATTTATTACACAAAACATGTCCAATCAATTATTTCTTTTGTATATCAGCCTTGCCGTCTTTGTACAATATTTAAGAAGCAAAAAATTTAAAGAAAATTAAAACAAAATAGATTACAAAAAAAATTATATATATACATATATATAAAGAATTAAAAAAGGTAAAGGAAAATTAGAAAAAAGACAGAAAAATTAAAAAAGTATATAGAAAAATTAAATAAGTATATAGAAAATTAAAAAAAGAAAAAAATACAAAGCAAATATAAAAATACAAATATAAACAAAAATTCAAAAAAAAAAAACTAAAAAGTAAAAAAATTAAAAAAAAAAATTAAAAAGTAAAAAAATTAAAAAATTAACAAATGAAACATTGACAGATAGAAAAATTAAAAAACGTTTATAGAAAATTAAATAAAAATATGAGTCCTTGATTTTGAAAGTGGTATAAGTCAAAAATTTTAAAAATCTAGTTTATTAGTTATTTCATATCAAATCCTAACATAATCTGAATAGATTAGCAGTATGTCATGAAAATTAACTCGATAAAATGTGTTTATTTTTTGGTAGGTAAACAAAATACGGTTACTGTTTTTTTTTTGATAGTGGTATAAGTCAGTCTGTTCACAAAGTTTGGCAAAATAATTATTAATTTGGTCCTGTCTTCAGATAACGGTACAGGTATGATGAAGTAATCGTATTTATAGTTAATTGTAGACATTATACGACGAAGAAGTATAAGTAACGCTCCCAAGAAATGGAAACGAATAAAACTAATATCGTCTTGAGATGAATCAGTTCAGACTTTAAAAGAGAATTCGGAACCCTTGCAAATGGAAGAAAACAACATGAAATCAAGAAAGAGGATACGGAATCGACGTAATTATGCCCAAAAGAAAAGAAAAATGAAGAGAAATAGTGGAGAGGAATATGAAACAAAAGAGTCTAAGCATGTGAGTGGTAAACTTTTCGAAAATGAAGATTGTCTTTGTTCCAAAAAATGTATAAATGGAATCGGATATGAAGACAGGAAACCTAATTTTGATTCGTTTTGGAAATTAACAAGTTTCGAAAAACAGAATTTGTTTCTGTATGGTTTGGTTCGAAAACAATCAATAAAACAAAGACGACGCAGAAATAACGATGGATATATGAGAAAATGTAGTTCTAAGTTTCATCTAAATGTACGAAATTTAGAAGTTTCTGTGTGCGAAACTTTTTTTGGATACTTTTAAAATATCTAACGGAAGATTAAGCCGTGTCCTAAGTACTAAAATACCAGGAACGGATGGTCATTTCGGCAAAACAACTAAAAGATTCAACGAATAATAGAAAGGAAAATACCAATGGAGAAGCTGTGTCTTGGCTAAAAATACAATGGATTAGATTTCTAAGAAATGCTCCATATAAGGTATTTTATAAAACTTCCTTGGATGGCAATTGCGAATTCAAAGTATTAGCCCAATCAGCTAAAAGAGGAAGACCTAGAAAGTAAAATCAGAAAGTAAAAAATAAAAAATTAAACGAAAAATTATGTTTATTTAAAAACTAGCAAACCCGGCCCCCTTCGCTGGGCACACTAAAATAGAATAGATATGGTTTAGAACAGAAAATAAAAAAAAAAATTCACAAACAATTTTTATATGTTGCACTTACGTTTTTTCCTTATGGCATCCAAATCAGAAATAAATATTGACACATTGTAACTCACACTGTCAATTTGACAGTTCAGTTCCGCCCCAAGCGTTAAAAAAGTAAGCGACATTATGGCTGGCTCAAAAGAACGCTGTACCCATTGCCACTGCTCCGAATTACAACCAAACTTTACGAAACCCATTTTCAATACTTACTTAACAATGTGCATAAGTTTGGTTTTATTCGGTGCAAAGACACGGTGGGTCCACGTTTTGGCATATATTTCGAGACCCTAGTCATCAATAGGTATGAAAATTACCCCGTATTAAAGCACTTATCAACAGCTTCCATTTGATACCCATATTGTACATACACAACCAAAGGTTACCCGGGTCCACGTTTTGACCTATATCTCGAGACCCCAGTCACGGAGCGGCATGAAAAATACTCTGTACTAAAGCATTCACCAACAGCTTCAATTTGATATCCATATTGTACAAACACATTCTAGGGTCCACGTTTTGGTCTCTATCTCGAGACCCTAGTCACGGAGCGGCATGAAAAATACTCTGAACTAAAGCATTCACCAACAGCTTCCATGTGATACCCATATTGTACATACACATCCGAAGGTTACCCGGGTCCACGTTTTGACCTATATCTCGAGACCCTATCCACCAATAGGTATCCAAACTATACGGAAACCATCTTCAATACCTTCTTAACATTGTGTGTAAGTTTGGTTTAATTCGGTGCAGACACGGCCGGTTAGCGAACACACACAAAAAGTTGACTTTATTTTATATATAAGATTTTTTTCAGTTTGTGTCCGAAAAATCCAAATATCTTACGGAACCCTATTTTTTTCCAAAATAAAATGTAATCCATGTTACTCTTGGATAATGTAGTTTTCGAATGGTGAAAGAATTTTTAAAATCGGTCCAGTAGTTTTTGAGCCTATTCGTTACAAACAAACAAACAAACAAACAAACAAAGTTTTCCTCTTTATAATATTAGTATAGATTTCTATAAGCGAACAGAACTTCTAACTGCCGTTGACTTATTGGTGGAAGTAGATTATTATAGTACTCTTACTTACTACCTATACTACTTTTTGTAATTTTCGACAATGTGGCATCTTGTTGCATATCCTTCAATTTTGTTTTTTGTTTTTGGTTTGAGAGATATGTACATATGTCTGGTAATTTCCCAGTAGCCTGAAAAGCACATTCAATCTGAACTGTTTGACGCGAATAAGATTTGTCCCAGCTAAATGACAAAGTGCGTCTTGTCTGAAAATGTAATCGTCTGAAGGATGCTCCATGCAGTACAAATGTGTTACCAAATCATTGTTGAGCAGTTTAATACATATGTAAGTCCGAGCGTATTGTACCCTGAACAAAATACACTACTCAAGGCGTTCTAATCCTTCGAGGTTAAGTCCTAACTCAACAACATAGAGACTCAATATTTTAAATAATCAGCTCATAAGAAGACATATGGTATGGGTACACCTGGAATTGAGGAAGTTGATGCATAGGTTAGAAAAGCCACGGACTCGCTTGTAATAGAACCAGGGGTGAAGTCATTTCTTGCCTTGGGACAACATATCATCAAAGAAGAGCTTAATAGTGAAGGACTACGGCTAAAATATAAGCTGGTACCAAACAATGGGACTGCGCCAGGCTAAGCACAAAATAACCCACTCACAATGCTTAGTGGAATTCTCACAGGCCCCTGCAGATAACGCAGTCATCTGTATACGCTCGCGTTGTGGTCCACCGACTGCTATCAATCACCGGAAATCTAATATAATACACTTTCTTCTCGAATGCGATGCCAAAGCGAGAAGAAGAAAGAGACATCTTGGCCTGGGATGACCAGAAGAATGGCACATACACCCTGCTCAGCTCAGCTTCTTCTTAGCCCCCGTTTCCACCAAAAGCAAACACCGTGTTTGCAGGAGTTGTGTTTGGGAGAACTGTCAACTGTTTCCACCGAAATGTGTTTGCAAAGTGTATGGTCTTTGGTATGGTAAACAGATTTATGATACATTATTTTGCGGCGACAGCACAGCGCGATAGCCCAGCGGCTAGCAATGTGGGCTTCCGATCCGAAATCCTTGGTTCGAATCACAAAAAAATTTTTTTTTTTTATACATTTATTTCATTTTGTTTTATGATATGTTTATGAGCAGATTTTTTTCATGGCAGAAATACACTCGGAGGTTTGCCATTGCCTGCCGAGGGGCGACCGCTATTAGAAAAATGTTTTTATTAATTTTGCTTTCACCGAGATTCGAACCAACGACCTCTCTGTGAATTCCGAATGGTAATCACGCACCAACCCACTCGGCTACGGCGGCCGTCAATCAAATGTCGTATTGACAAATTGCAATCATTGTTGCCATATTTCGATAAGAATGCAATAATAAATGAGGAAAATGAGCAACATTGCCACCACTTAATAATTAAATTAGACGCAAACCCAACAAAACACGCTTTGAATTAGACGCAAACCCACAAAACACGCTTTGAAAAGTGGGTTTAGGTATGGAGTTGTGTTTAAATTTTGTATGGGATTTGACAGGAGTTTTGTTTCGTGTTTGCGCTAAGAACACGATAGCGGCAGAGAACACGCTAGCGGCTGCGGTGGAAACTTAGTATTAGGTTTACTTAGGGAACTTAGTTCGGATGCAGTATTGCGATGAGTAGAAGTACAAAGGAACTTTACGTCGAAGTTTAAACCTCCAATTATTCTATTTTAACTTAAGTGCTTCACTTAAAATACGCTATTAAATCATCACTCAAAATAGATGTTCGTCACTAAAGATAGATGCATTGAGATTACTACGAGTACAAGAGCCCATGAAAATATGTTTGGTTATTAATCATACTTTCCTCCAATAACTAGAGTCTTTATGTAGTTGAGTTCACAGTAAACGCCTTTCTTGCATCTAATCTATTAGTCTCGACTTTCGAGCTGCACTCCAAATTCCTACTCGTGTACGAGAAACCCTTACCATACCTAATTCATTGGACATGTGCTGTAATGGTATACAAGTTTGTTATTTGCTTAAGCGGCACACACATGCATGCTATGTTAGTGCTTAAGTCTGCGTGAATTAGATAAATAAAACAGTCATAAAAATACTAAGGAAAAAAAATAAAAATTTTTATTTGCATTTCCTAAAAAAAAAAGTAAATACATATATACATAAGTATATGCGGGTGGTGGTGGCGTAGCCGAATTCTAGGGCGCGCAGGCAGCAGCTGGCGACCAGACAAATAAATAAGCGTACAACGAACAGCTGCTGGAGGTGACATTAAATTCATTTGGGGTGAGGAGTATACCAAGTATTTAAAGAATATTTGATAAATAAAATAACAGCTACATTCACTTTCGGCTACTCGACTAAATTCTCTCAAATGCAATCAAATAGAGACAATAAAAATATTGTTCTTGGAATTAATATGAGCTAGCGGAATATTTTGTATCAATAAAACCAAAGTCATAATAAAAGTGAAGCTCCCAATCATCGCCAACATCGTGAGAGTGATAGATAGAAGGCAAAAAAATTAAAAATTTACAAACAGACTTAGAATTGAGTGATCCAGTAACGGCAGAGATTTATATCGCCATCGAGTGTAACCTCCGAGGGCAGTTGGGCAGTGGAACCGAGCTAGCTTCATTACGCATTTTCCCGTATTTGCACACAACTGTTGCGTCCTCCAGTGTCTGACGCATTTGAATGTACCGCAGATTTGCATCTCTGTCCGTTTCTATTGCAACAAGTCTGCGTGCTACATATTGACAGATATTCAGATAAAATAAAAAAATCCAGCCACGGCCAAAATGTTGCAATAAAATAAAAATAAAAAAGTGAGTGATCAAAATAAATAGTAACAAAAGTGCAAAACACATTTGACGACAATAAAATGCAAAAGTCGATTATTTCGCTTGCGACACAACAATAATTGCCGGCAATTTGCATATGCCAATGCGAATGCGGTCTGTCTGCGATTGCAACTGCACACACGCACGCATGCTGGGCTGGACCAAGCGCATGATACACCCACCCACACACAGTGGTAAACGGCAGAGGGAAGAGAGAGGCAGAGATAAAAACACGAGAATCTGTGTCATTAGCGAGTTCTCCTAATGGAAGCATGCGATTTTCGTAAGAATATATATTTTTTTATGAGTGCAAATGTGTCTAGCCTGCATATATATGTATGTACAGTGCGTGGCAGTGAAAATCGTACAATGGCACTGAAATCGTATTTTTTGCAATACTTTCTGGCGGAAAATGTCAATAGAAATGTCAAAAGAATTCAAAATTCAAAAAGCAATAAAACTCAAAAAAGTAAGACGACTCAATCAGAAGTCAGAAGCAGAAGCCGTAGTCAGAAGGGCTGGTGCGTGACTACTATTCGGAAGTGCATAGGTTCGAATTTCCGTGCATGAAACATCAAAATGATAGAAATTTTTGTTTTGTTTAATAGCAGTCGTCCCTCGCTAGGCAATGGCGAACCTCCGAATGTATTTTTGCCATGAAAATGTTCCGCATGAAAAACCATTTGCTAAGCCATTCGAAGTCGGCTTAAAGCTATAGGTCCCTCCTTTTGTGGAATAACAGCAAGACGCACACCATAAATAGGAGAAGGAGTTCAGACAAACACCAATTGTTTATTTATTTACTAGCTGGCCCGGCGAACTTTGTTCCGCCTTAGAGGCAATAAAATCAAGTATTTCAATCATTCTTTATTGTCCATGTATTTTGGTGTGTAACTACCATGCGGAACTCACAGAGAGAACATAGGTTTGAATCTCGGTGAAACACCAAAATTAAAAAAAAAACATTTTTCTAATAGCGGTCGCCCCGCGGCAGGCAATGGCAAACCTCCGAGTGTATTTCTGCTATGAAAAGGCTCCTCATAAAAATATCTGCCGTTCGGAGTCGGCTTGAAACTGTAGGTCCCTCCATTTGTGGAACAACATCAAGACGCACACCACAAAAAGGAGGAGGAGCTATATATATTTTGGTGCATAGGTTGCTCTCGTCTGCTTTCGACGTTTTTTTGTTTTATGATGGTCTTCCGACCCGTGAACATGCCACATATAATTTACAATGGGAAAAACATGGATTTTCCAGATTCAGGCCACAAACTTTCAAGGTGTGGCTTTGTGGTTTGTTAATGGTCATAGCGAATGTAGGACCGGTCGGAAATTGAAGTCTTTTAAACGAACCAACATATCGGTTAGGATCATCGGGATCCTCGCCTTCGAATTTTCCCTTAAGTATCGTCACGTAAATCTCATTGTTCATCAATTACTTACCCCCAAACTCATACCGTTGTTTCGAAGCAGGATTACTACAACCTCGTGGCGTAAATTGTGCGGTGGTAAGCCAGGTTTAAAAATTCAATTGGATAGTTGGGGGCTTCATCTTCATTTGTTAGACAGTCAATAAATGTGTATGAACGCATTGCTCCAATGATCTCTTTCTGAATTATAGTTTTGTAGTTAGTAATGATGTTTGGGAATACGTTGTTAAGAAGTTCATCTTTCGATGAGATGAAGTTACAGAAATTCTAAGCAAATGAAATCAATCCGTTCGATTCGACGACAGGTACTCGACCATTACCGATAGTCAGCAATTGCTCAAAAAATCTTCGAGCGAATGTAGCATTAAGCAATGCAACTTTCATGTTTGTTGTCAGCTGAAGTTTCTTCACATATCACCATAGATTCATTCATTTGAGGCAATTGTTTATTTCGTCGGCAGCTGTTGATCTTGGAATCACTGGCATCGTTTGCCGGAGATCGCCAGACAGTAAAATCATTGCGTAGATCTTTCAATGTTGGGTTAAGAGGTTATATACCTTATGAGCCCCCAAAAATGGACGATTGTCATAATTTTTTTTAAATATGTTTTATAACTTTTATTCAAATGAGGCATACATCATACTCTCGAACAATACATTTTCGTGTTTTTATTTTAAAAAATGTTATTATTTATTGTTGTTATCGACCCTCCCCCGAAACGCCGTTTTTTAGAAGAGACTTGCGGTGGTAAAGGTAGCGAATGAGTAGCTGAAACGAAATCAAAAAAATTAAATGATTATTGTACTGTTTCTCGATATGAAAACCGCTTTGCATCAAAAAAACGATTTTTGAGAAGTTGAAAAATTAAAAAAAAAAATTAATTCCAGCGAACTATGCAAATATTTACATATAAAAAGTGAACCGTTCAGATTCACGAGGTTGTAACTTGGAATAATTAAAAAAACAAGTTTATGCAAGTCGGTCCAATAGTTTTTGATAAGTAACCGCGACGGTAATTTAAAAAAAAACACGACTTCGAGATAATCGCGTCTAAAGTTTTGCGTACACTTCATTTATGGATAAGGTCGCGCGCTTCCACGGTCTGTAACTTTCGTTCTAGTGCACCGATCTTTATGATTTTTTGAATTTATGTTTTTAAGATAATATACTTTTAGAATATGCCATAAAAAAATTTTGTTTTTTTAGTCCAACATCGGCTTGCTTCCGTCGCTAGAAATTCTTCGAAGAAGCATTCCAAGTGTAATAACGTGGCATCTCCGAGTATAGCAAAGTTTGTGCAAACGGATCGCTTTGGTAAATCGCAAAGAAATTGGACTGTGTTGTCTCTGGAGGTGTTTCAGCATATTGAATAACATTCGAAGTCGTGAAATATACTCATAATTATCAAATTTTCAACCCTACTCAACCATAGTCGAAATTACGTTTAGCTGTCATTTGCGTTTTGTTATGCCATATCAGATGTGTTTTTGTTATATCACTTTTTATAGTAACTTGTCTCGTCGCACGGGAACGCGATCGAACGAGGTAAAAAGTATCCTATGTGAGTCTCATGGTTCTAAGCTATCGGACAAATCGGTCCAGCCGTTCTTGAGTCATAAATAGTGTAACTAGCACGAGACTTTCTTTTATATATATAGATTTATTTTATTTTTAAGAAAAGTCAGTATATATTATGTATGAAGAACAAAATGAAGATTTGCCGTGGTCAAATTCATACAGGGTTATTTTTTTTTTGTTTTTTGTAAATTTATCAAGAAGTTATATTTTCATATTTTAATGAAAAAAAAAATGTTGAAATCATTCAAGCGTCTTGGTAAATTTAAAAAGATTTAATCCCTTCTTATAGAATCTCTGGTTACACTTTATATTATGCACTATACTTCCATTATAAATTACCAAAAACATCAGCATTGCAAACAAAAAAGCTGTACCATTTTTGTTGTCACTCACTGTATACGCATGTCGAGGTATGTGCTTCTACACATTTGCTGTGTGTGCAGCTGCGCGACTAGGTTGTTTATGGAAGCATTTAAGTGTAATAATTTTTTTCATTTCCATTAAGCTTTCACACCAACTCGCATTTATAACGGTTCTTTATTGTATGCTTAAGCGAATTGTAAAGTTGACGCAAAAGTATTGATTTTATTTTTTAAGTTCTACAATTGAATGCAAAAAACTGCTTTATTTTTGGATAAGCCGAAATAAAATAGGGTCGACGGATTTGTCTGGTGCTTTTCGATTACCCGCAATGCAACTTCAAAGAAATTTTACGGCTTGCTTGATTTAATGATAAGAACCAAAATTTTATTATATAATACATGTGAGCGATTTCATGTCAAGTGACCCAAGTATTTGGGACATTGCCATCAATTTTGCTAAAAGTAATACTTGTAGGCTTGTGTGGAGTAAGAAGTACTCCGGAAAAATTTTGAAAAGAAAAATGAGATTTATTCAATGTTTGGTGTAGTTTTATTATGTTCCACATATCTTTGATTTTTTCTTAATAATGATTAATTTCTAAATTATTAAAAAATATTAAACATTTTTAAGAAATATATTTTTGGTAATTTTTTACTAAAATTTTTTTTTTAGAAATTTTTAAGAAATATGTTTTTTGGTAATATTTTAAAAAGCACCGCTTATGATTTTATCTTAATTTTCTAATGGGATTCCCATAACATAACCGGCTTTGCCTAGCTAGAGCGCTATTTTTCATTAACTCGCTGAACATATTTGAATTTAACTTAAAAAGTTATCGGAATTTCTGTATGAAGAATAGTTTAAGATATTATATTATAAAAACCTTAAAAAAAATCTGAATATTTTACAAACATTTCTAAAAAAAAAAACATCCCTAAATATATATGACTTTACATAAAAAATTAAAATTTCCAACAAATATTAAAAAGTTTTTTTTTCCTAAAATATATATTTTTATATAAAACATAAAAATTCCCAAATTAAAATTTTTTTCAAAAAATTTAAAAATAAAACTTTTTTCAAAATTTATATAAATCTGAATGTTTTACAAACATTTCTAAAAAAAAAAAAATATGTATAACTTTATATAAAAAATAAAAATTTCCAACAAATATTAAAAAGTTTTTTTTTCCGAAAATATATATTTTTATAATATATAAAACATAAAAATTCCCAAATTAAAAATTTTTTTCAAAAAATTTAAAAATAAAACTTTTTTTTTCAAAAATTATATAATTTTATATAAAAAATAAAAATTCCCAAAAAATAAAATTTCTAAAAATACATATATAATTTGTTCTTATTAAAAGTACATTTTAAGTTAAAAAGAAAAAAGTAAAAATGTTGAAATGAACCGAAGATATTTTCACTTCAAAAAAATCTATACAAAAATCTGATAATTATTACATTAAAAAAACAGTTAGCTCACTTCTTATTAAGTAATTAATTTTAAAGTTTTTGTAAGCATTTATTACATTAACTATACATTTTTCTAATGTCTTCACCCTGGTCACTTAATTATTTATTTTACTTATATGCGTTCTGGGCAACAAAAGCCAAATCGGTCTGTAAATACAACTTTTAGAAATCTTTCCATCCCGGCCCATTCATATATCTTCTCACGTAGCCAATAATGAACATAAGATACAGAATATAAGTAACTGATTGAAATCGGACTATGTAAATAATTTCTAGAAATTTCTTGGCTATAACGCCACCCAGCGGATCCAAACAAAATCATAAACCTTGGCAGATAAAGTAACTAAAATTTGATCATAATTGAAAGAACGATTTAGGACGACAAGTCTCACATATAAACATTAATTTTTATGTAACTAATATGTATAATATTTGTGGCAATCCTGCTCAAAAGTATAAAACTGGTTATACTTAAGTAGATTTCTATTTACCTGCTATTTAGCGTTGAATAAATTCATGTAATAAAATAAACACTTCGACTCCACGATCTGTAAGCTGCTACCACAACAACAAGAACCCCACGGCCTTTGTGCCCTGTACTCATCAAAGTTCCTCATCCAGCCTCAGCTCTCTTAATAAACCTACACCGTTGGACTGGGTAAGGCTAAGCATCTGACTGAGCATAAGCATGTGACTTTCTTCCGGCCACATCCGGCCGAGATACCTAACCCTTCTTCAAGCTATAGCATCACATTCGAGAAGATGGTGCCTCAGAGTTTTCCGCAATTGGTCATTTAACGCTGTCCAACGTTCCGGGTTTTCGATGCATTTCCCGATTTCAGACAGTCTTCATGTCTTGAAACCAAAAAAAAAGTCTGAGTTTTGAGCAGTTATTGCGGGATTGTATGGTGAAAAGCAAAAAAACGCAATACGAAAGGTGCTGAAATAGCTTCAAATCTTGTCATGAGGTTCGAAGTGGTTCATGGTACCATAATTTCTTGTATATGGTTTAAAAAAAGACCTAAAGTTTCCTGATACCCAAGAGGAACCATTAAAGTTGATTTGCGCCCGTAAAAATGGGCTTTTGCGAGTTCCGTTGGAAATCTCTTAAAACTTTTAATTGGCTTACCTTAACGAGCGTATCATGGCAGCAAGAAATTGAAGAAAAAAAAAAAGTAAAATATTCAACTCAAAAAACTGTAGCGGTTAGGTTAGCTAAGTTAATCTGGTTGATTTGCAGTCACGCATAGGCCGGTTTGATCCATAGCAATACCAGATGGGGCTCTTTAGTTATGTGTTTTGAAATAGTCCACCCGCTTGTTTCAATTGCGAATTTAACGTAACATTTCCAACATACCGCCTGGTGGAGGTAGTTTTTACCAAATCATACCGGTTTAGCTACAGCACAACAGCTCTACACATCCCTACACTTATTGCAGTCAGTCTATAATACGGATTTATTTTTTGTTGCCACATCACAACTTCCCCCCATAGAAGAGAAGCTTCACTTAAAAATTCTTCACAATATTTTGCACTTCCTCTTCGCCATTAATTTTTTAAATTTGCTGACATAGCTGGTTCAGTGCAGCAATACAATGAGTGGCCTTCAAATCGAGTTGATCTGCTAGCGAGCAGCGACTGTACAGATGTAAATAATGAATTATGTTTTAAGAAATCAAAGCAGACTACGTCTAAAAAGACAAATAAACAAAGCAGACTGACACTGTCACGCGGAGGAAATATCAAATTATACCTCCAAAAAAAAAAGAAAAAATTAATTTTTAGTTACGACGTTAAAGAATAAATTTCTTTCATTGAGTGTAGCCAAGCTGAACATCATGGCGGGAAGCGTCGAAATCAAACGCACAAATGCACAAACCAACAACACACTCAGCTTGTGTAGACTAGATATGGTGTCGCGCGACATTAGACTGACAGTCATGCCATGCCGTGTCTCTTATTTGGCATGTGGTTCAGGGCATACACGCAAGAGTATGTGAGTTTGTAATAGTTGCTGGAGATGGGATACGTGGGGTGTATGCGTCTCTTCTCTATACATACATAGTAGTCATTATCAGCGATAAGCGTCTGTCACTTACTTTTTTGTTACTAAAATGGCGCTGTTTGTTTTTGGCACTTTTCATTTACATTTGCTTATACACGTAATACTCATCCATTTAACACCGCAGATCCACAGACGGAATAACGAAGCGAAGCTCTTGCGATAAAGAAATTTCCAATTGTCAATTAGACGAAGCAGGAAAAAAAGGAGTGAAAATAAAACGCAGACTACAGGAAGAGTCCGTGAGAAGTGTCATTTACTACTTAGTGAATGCATATGCACATTAGGGCACATCGCTCGCCATACAAAAACAAAAACGACACTGTCTTTTCATCGGAGTTGTAAAATTGATTCAAGTAAATCGTAATATTTTTCCGAAATATTTTGGCGAAAGTTTTAGAATATTGAAAATGATTTAACGATTCTTGTGGAATACTCGCAAAATATGAACGTCGTTGAAAAATACTGCAGCTTTGGTAATTTTTTTGGTTTTGGTGAAGAGTACTGAAAGGTCTGGGATTCAGCAACAATTAAAGCATTAAAGCGTATATCGTCCATGAGAAAGAGCCAGTAACTGCCAACAGCCCGACTAGAAATTTCGGTAAGGCGGTGATTGGGCGCAAATAAGGCAGACCGCATTCCAAATTTGCGCCTCATAAGGCAGCCAAACTAGGCCCAAGTCCCAAAAGGTATCACCACACATCTGCCTCATTAGGCGCAGGTTCGAAAAACCGAACTTCGGTAATACTCCGGATGCTCTTCTACAAATCAGTTAGGGATTCCAATTTATGCCTGAGTGAGACACTGCCACAGATTTTCGTGACCACAACCAAATTTGGTATTGTTCTGGCATGCCAATCTTTGCCTTGCCTAACGGGGGCCTGGTAAAGTAATAGTGAGGCGTGCCTTAGTAAGCCCTGCCTAATTCGGGCCTAACTGATTCTTCGGCATGCCTCACTGTAATTCTAGTCGGGAGGGTCTTTGAAATTATAAGCTCTCAGACTACGCTCCTGTGAAGTCAGTCAAGGTAACCACATGAACAAAGTGTATTCCAAAAATGGGAATATTTTAAATTTTTTAATAAAGCCGTAAACTATTTAAACTAGTAAGGATGTGCTGAATTCGGCCCCAACCGAATTTTATAGACGTGAAAGTTATAGCTCTTCATATCAAACGGACAGGCCGAAATTTAGTCTTAATATGTATTTACCGAAAAGTGGGTGTGGCACCGCCTAAAGTGTGCTGGGTGGTCCGACTAGAAGAAGCTATCACATTTTTCAAAGAAAATCAGGATGTATGTTTTAGTATATTCCAAATAGTGAAACATTTCTTAGCACCGCTTAATTGTTCAGCAGTCCACGGATGTATGGAACGCCCCAGTTGTTACCGGGTAAAGAACAGGGCATGATGTTTTTCTTACCGATACGGATTATATACGACACTGTTTGGACCCTATATAATATTTCTCCATCCCCATTCCACACAGGGTGAAATAAACTACCGGGAATGTTTAAATAAAATAAAATAGAGCTAAATTTCAGGCAAATTTATTTTATCTGCTTGTCCCAGTCATCCATGCACCCCTGGTAGGCCGACGAAGGAATGGCCTTCAGCTCCTTTGTCGCATTCTCTTTGATCTCTTCTATCGACTGAAATCTCCTTCCACGAAGTGGTAACTTCAACTTTGGGGAAACAAAAAGAAGTCGCACGGGGCCATATCAAGTGAATACCGTGCTTGCACGATGGTATTTACTTGGTGTTTGCTGAAATAATCCAACACAATTTCAACTCGGTGCGATGGCGCGTTATCATCATGTAAAATCCAAAAATTGTTTGCCCAAATTTCGGCCGTTTGCGACGTACAGCATCTCACAAACGCTTCAAAACGGATAAATAATATTCTTAATTGACTGTCTGGCCCGATGGAAGGTGCTCATAGTGCACTACGCCTTGGCAATCGAAGAAAACAGTCAACATCACCTTCCCGGTACTTTTTGATCATAAGGTATAATATTCGTAAACAAAACCCAGTGAGCATTAAAGGATAATACGTATACGTTGATGGAGAATTATTTTGTGATAAACTCTGAACTTAGCTTCATTTTCGATTTCCTGAATTTCGTTTCGGAGATTAGGATCAACAAGCAAATAGGCAGACCACGACAGTTGGTTCTACGTTACCGGAGCGACAGGGTTTAATGCAGTTTAATGTTTTGAAGCACAATGCCAGCTAACAGAGTGGCAAATCTTTCGCTTGTAGCAATAGCTAAGATTTGAATATTTAAAAGAAAATTTAAAGCCAAGTCCCCAGCAACTTGGTATCGGCTCTGATACCAGTAAGTTAAGCTGATGGACCGCACAGTATCAGATACAAATGTTGAGATCGAACAGCTAATATCAGGTAAAAGCATGCGTTTAGCTAAAGCTCAGCGGCTGAGATGCTGTGCACACCTATTCATGATGGACGACATCAGAATTACGAAAAAGACCTTCAACTCTCTTATTATAGGCAGTAAAAGGCGTGGAAGACCGCTAAGAAGATGGACAAATGATGCTGATGCAGATTAACGCTTTATAAAATCTACGAGAAGGGACGCTATGAACCGATTCGTATTGAACGCAATTGTGAAGGAAGCATTGGCTCACCCCGAGCTGTAATTGTTATGATGTTATTCGCTAGCGGTGAATCTTACTCGATAACTTCGTTGTTGCTTTCACATGCAAATTTTTCCTCAAACGAGCAGAGAAGTGGCGAATTGCAGGCGCTTTAATATGGATTATTGGTTGACTGACAGATCAGATGCTTGTCTAAAGTATCTCCTTGAAAGTAGTGTGCAACAACATCAAAAACAACATGCTATAATTTGAGAGTTGTCATAAATTTGCCGCAATTCTTACACACTGCACATACTCGAGCATGCAACATGTGGCCGAATATAAGAACAACAACCAACAGCACCACAAAAGCGGTAGCGCATGGTGCATACATACGTACATACATATGTTGTTGCAAGCATTGCTTCCTTCACTCGGATTGTGGTGCCGTATTTTGTTTTGCATTTTACCCATGTGGCATGCCACATATGCCAGTACGTTACACATACATATACATACATACGCAAATGTACTTGCATATTGAAATTCACATAGCTGTTACCCCTACATATTGCAGTTAAACATTTGTTGCATGCTGCAATGTTGTTGGCATTGTATGAATGTGTCACTTTGGCCTTTTCGACTGCCACGCCACAAAGCATATTACATATTGTCGGTTCTTGGGTGCACATTCTGTGCTAACAAAATAGAGGGTAAAAGTATTTCCCAATCTCCCTGGCACACCACTGCCACCACTGGTGTGCATAAATACTCGGCACTTGCTTCAAAAAGAATTTTTTTCTTCTCTTTTTTGTTTTTTTTTGTCTTGCTTCTTTTGGGACTTGCATTTGGTTGCGAAATTGTTGCATATTCTCTCTTGTGTTGCCCCTTTTGTTTGTGTGTGGCTCGTGTGTATTGCATTTTTGAAAGCGCCCGAAGGCATTTCCTTCTATACCTACATGCGTCATGCCACATGCTATGTGCGTATTGTGTACGCTTTTGTATTCCTCTCAGCTGCATGCTCAGGAATTCACCAGCCATTCACCCAATTTCTTGGTATTTAGTTGACGTTATTTCTGCAAATACAGGGTGGCCCATTTAGCGTTTACTTAGGACACAATTCGGTTATACATAAAAGAAGCTTGGATATTTTTTATTATTTTTTTTTTTTTAAATGAGTAAACTTTGCCAATAAACTTGGAACACAATTTTATTAAAGTGACTAGTCCATTCTGGCAAACCAATTTTTTTCAGTAAATTTGAGCGGGTTTCTGCACTCGTCTCAACAACTCTGGCAAGTGATTTTATGTTTCAACTCTTGAATTCTTTTTTGTTTGCTATCACTTCATTTATCCTTGAAGACATTCTACAAAAAACCATGTAATGGAGTGACATCGTAACCCTTAGGCGGCTTATTGACATCAACCGGTCGGCTGATGATTAGATTTCCGAAGACAGTGCAGAAGAAATCGAATTTACGATTAGTTGTTATAACAAAACTTAGTATAAATGCTACGCTTCGGATAGGCTCCCTAAAAATAGTGAATAAACACATCCACGTTTCATGCAAGGATAGCCTTAAAAATAAAGGAATATTGTTTTCACCCTGTTACATATTCTTATTGTACATCGGCATAGGAAACCATGTGATCCTTCAACTTTAGACATATGATGTGCTAAGCAGTTTTATGTAAAAAACAGTATGGAAAATTTAACCCTCTAACTCCTGAATAGATGTACCTTTTTTGTCTCTTTTGTAAGAAATGTCCACAAATGCACATAACGTTGCGATATAGTGGGTTAAAATATATTGCACAAATGTTTGCCATAAAATTCTCCTCTAAGCCACTTAATACAAAGGAGCTCAAAATTTAACTTAAACACCAGAAATTTCGTTTTTAAAAAAAATATTTTGGTAAGATTTCAATACATGTTTTGTTTTTGTGTATAAATGATTTTGACTTCTTTCGTAAAATTTATTTCTTCAACTTTTTAAATTTTTTTTCTAAACTTTTTTTTTAATTTTCTTTTATATCTTTTTTTATATAATTTTGTTTTTAATTATGCTAATTTGGGTTCTGGGAAGTTTTCTCTAAATTGATACTTAACTTTCTATGGAGAGAAAAAATTGTACAGCTGAATTTTCTTTTTGAAACTCAGACTAACGCCAAAATTGATAGTGCGCACACTGACCGACGTATCGTAGTCCCTTGCCGCAGGCCGTAGAGAACACAAAATTGAGCAAAACTTATCCCGTAGAGAACAACTGCGTTTTTTTAGTTACATATTTACACTATAGGTACATCGGTTTGTGTGTGTTTGTGTTTGGTTGTATCGACTCAATGTTGCCATTGATATTTCAATAAACCAAAGCCAAAAACCACCAAATGCAAATAGTTCATTTATCAATAATTAACATTATTCAACATTGTTTTTAAGTTATTTTAATAAGAAAAAAAAAAATTCCAAGTTTATTTTGTAAATGATTTCGAAATGTACTGTGTGGTGAGAGAGCAATCAGCTGACACGACTCCACGAAATTTTCCAAAATCCTACGATAAAATCTACGATACGGAAGGGTGGTAATTTTTCATTTACGCGGGGCTCTCATTAGTTTGATCGTAAAAGCTGACACGATTCTGCGTTTACGTCGGTGAGTGTGCGCAGCATGACATGTAAGTTGCGGCATTGTCTCAACACTATGACGACTACAACACACAACCTGGTTTTTCTTTTAACATGCTTTTTCCAGATCTTGAAAATAATTCTCAATCAATAATATAATTTGGATTTTCAAAGAATAAAATAAAAAAATATTCAAATAAAAATTTTTATAGAGCAAATATAACAAATTGACTTGACTAATCTGCTTTTGGTCTCTATCATATCACAAACTGACGATGTGCAGACAGTTTAGAGTAATTAGGAAAACAAAATTTGGCAATGGTTTGGTTGGCCGAAGCAGAGACCAATTTGGTCCAAAGCGATACCAGATTAGAGCCCTATTTTAGTGAAAATATGCATCTCTCACGATGCGCGTACTGTTCCCGAATTGTAGGAGTTGGTCAGGAGCACCCAGGTAGCAGAATCTAGTTTTCGAGAGAGCCGGAAAGTAGCATAGGAGATGCTCAAGGGCTTGTATCCGGCTTATTAAATTTCCTGCAAGCATCGTTATGAGTTAGATTTAGCTTGTAAGCCGACGCTGCAACTAGGCAGTGCCCTGTTAGTACTCATACACCAACTAAAGTCAAAAAATCAAATCAGCTGCTCCACATGTGCTTTGGTGTTGCTCTGAAATAAATTTTTTGTATCTTTAAGTGTATAAATCACATTTACGTATATTTTGAGCAATGTGAAAAACTTATATTTGAGGAGGCTTTCTTTGAAACGTGTTAATGTAACACAGACTACAGCTCTAGGTTTTTTTCGCACATTTCCGAAAAGCGTGGGCAAATTAGCCATGAGTACCCCCACGCCTGTTCGAAGCTCATTACTCGAAAATTTGTTAGAGTGAGCTGGGATATATCGATCTTTTTCGAGTAATTTGAGCGATGCTTGTTTTGATTATTTTGACTTTTTATCAGCACTTTTTAAATTTCATAAATTTTTTATGCAGTAACGTCCTTGGACAACAAAATAAATAGTAACAAATAAAAAGTTTTCAACAAACATTTGAGCAGTTGAGCAATGAACGACTTTCGAGCGAGTATGGACTACTCACCCTGATCGATATCCGGGTATCTAATACATACAAAGGCTTGTTCATTTTTTTCTGTTGGAAATAAATTTTAGTGAACAAAAGAGAAAACCAAAGTTTTTCTCAGACAAAAAAATTTGATATTCTGTAAATTTTTGTGCTCCGTAAGTGTTTGAATATTTCTGTTAGTATTTTTATGATTCTAAAGACCTTTGAAAATGTTGATAGATACTTTCGAACTTTGGCTTTGTTGCGCCATATTTAAAATGTATTGGGAAAAGAACAGTTGCATTATAGTTTAACATCCGCTGTCTCGCACCGAATCAAATTTCATGTAGCCAATTCATTTGATATCATTTAATCTCATCATTCGCTTGCTCTTCGGTTCGATGCCCACTATCCTCTAATAACGCTAGCTGCTCGGCAGGCAATGGCAAACCTCCGAGTTGAGTTCTGTCACGAAAAAGCTTTTCCTAAAAAAACAAATATTTGTCGTTCAGAAGCGTCAACATCAAGACGCAAATTACAAATTGGATGGGAGTAAACATCGATTATGTTACAAGCAAAAGTTTACAAATACAGGGTTGCCAATATTCGACGGACCCATCTGGCAACCCTGTTTCTTTTGACAGAGACGTCAGATCGCTCAATGACATACCGCGTTGGAAGCGTCAGTCTAAGAAGATTTTTACCATGAAACAGTACATGCCACACGAGCGCTCCCAAATTGTTGAAATTTACATTCAACACAAAAGAAGTCAATTCTGAAAACTTAACGTGCGTATTAAAAATTAAATAATGTGAAAAGTGCGCCTTCTAAGAACACCATTAAACGTTTGTACGAAAGGTTTTCGACTGATGATGCTCTTTCTAATCCAAAGAGGCCAAATCAAAACCGACCAAGGCGTCGCCAATCACATCCCAAAATCGCCGTTCTCAGCAGTTGACCATTGCTCGGACGACTTTACAACGAATTATCCGCATTGATTTGCATTTATTCCCGTATAAGATTCAATTGACGCAAAGATTGTTGCCTGCGGACAAGCCTCGTCGATTGGAATGGGTTCAAAGAGTCATAGAAATCCGTCGGTTCCGTCGCATATGGACAACCCTGTAGTACAAATAACATTCAGCGAAGAAGGAAGAACCAACCGCGCTTTGAACGGCCATGCGAATCAGCTCATGAAGAACACGTCAAAGAAATCAAATAGTGCAAAAAATTTGACAATTAACCATAAAAGTCCTGGCTTGCTACTGGTTAACATTTCATTTGGAACATATGCATATATATTTGGGGCGGTGTTTTGTGCTTGAAAAAAGTGTAATTACATTTGATAATGAAAACACTCAAAGCATCAGCCGAAACTTCACTGACACTTCCATAGCATTTCGCTATGATTCAACAAATATGGCACCACAAGCTTTGTTTTTGTCTGGCTTAGCATCGATCGACTTCTGGTTATTATTTCCTGAACGTAAGCGGCCTGTCCGAGTACCTCGTTTCGACACATTTGGAAGATAAAAACCGAATCGCTGCGCGCTTTGTATGCCATTCGAACAGTCAACTTTAAATTACTTAAATTTTATATTTATATCAGCAGTAGTAAAAAAATTGATTACCGTACATATCAATCCGCCCCTAATTCTCATAGTTTTATTGATTTATAACTTTTCTATACGAACAATAGCTCGAACAAAGCCTTCTTTTACGGTCAGCTTAATGCGTACAAGTTTTTTGGCTTCTGTGACCCCCAGTAAAGTTGTCTGCTTATGATTTCTGTGGAACAATTTAACCCTCTAACTGCCTTTTTTACTGAACTCTCATTATAACTGTTTTGAAAAATCGTAAAAAATACCCACTTCGGTAGAAGTTAGACAGTTAGAATGTTCTACAATAAATTCGTGTTTAAATTCTATTATTAAAGTCTGAGGCCAGAAATTATGTTTTAAGTCGTTTTATACATAATATTTTCAATAAACTATACGCATTTTCGGTAACAATTTTAAAATTTTAATCCCCCGCAAAAACGAAAAACTCAGACCCTCTAAACTAGTACTGTTTTCGGCAAAGTGGATTCTGGTGACATCCGTTTTCATAATTATTAGCGTGTTTTCGTGATGAGCAACTTTTTTGTGAACTCTTAAAATCGGAAGTCAAAGCAAGTTAAATATAACTCTGCCTTTCGTGTTTGATCTCTCCAAAGAAACAGATGGTTGACATTTAGCCCAACATATGTTGACAATCATTTACATACATATGTATGTATCGGGTGATTTTTAAGAGCTCGATAACATATCGCGTCAATAGTTACTTGAATAACGTAATAAATCGATTATTAACCGCGCTGCGTGGCAAGTTCCGGCATCTGGTTGGAACCAAAAGTTAATTTTTGGAAACAAAATTCAATCAGCATGTCTCGATAGCGCTTGCAGCTCCTTTGTAACTGCAGTTTCTTCCTCATTTCAAAAGAAATATGGGCCGATGATGCCGCCAGTGCTCTATGAACTTCCCGAATAAAATTTATTTATTATTATTATTACTTTTTTTTTCAAACTAAATTACCCCAATTTGGAAGCGTTGCTCTGGCGTTAAACAATTCATGATGACTTGGCAAACCTTACTGAATAGAACTGTCAACACAGTTTGTCATTTTCAGCTATCAAACCATAGTTATCGATATCGATAGTTCTCATGAAGCTAAATAAAAACACCCGATACATAAGTATGTCCAGCAACAGACACGGTTCGGTTTAATTCAGAAACTAGTGATTTTTTGAATATGATTTGACAAGCACAGAAATTGATACAAGAAATTCTTCCACAAGTACACCTTCATACATGCATATATACAGATGTCAAATACCATATCTATGCACATATCGCAACGTGCAACCTTGTCATAGAGTCGGTTCAGCCGGCAGCAGCAACAAGTGGGGTCGTGGCGCGTGTTGCAAGAAAGTACAAATATATTTAATGATATTTGTAAGTACATATGTACAGTTGTGTAGATTCCCGGACATGTGTGGTCCAACGTGTTGCACATCGACGGCTGTTGCTGATGCATGAAAGGCTGGAAAGTAAAGTTTATATAGAAAACATGTTGCTGTTGCTCTTGCTCCACCTGTTGTTATTGTTGTTTCCGATGTGTAGCTGCGTTGCTTGTTTCTATTGTCAGCAGCCGTCGTCAGCTCATACGGCTTTTAGTGTTGTCGCACTAATATTGCTTTAGTTTTGTGTGTATTTTTATTGCTACCTAAGCCCCTTTTTTATTTATATCGTAAATATTGTGGTTGGCATTGTTTTTGTATATGGCTATGCCTAGTCTGTTGTGGCCTCATCTTTTTGGGTTTCTCAAAAACACAGCATTTTTAAGTGTTTCAATAGAACTGCTTTGCTCATCAAGCAGGCAATCCGGTCGATTGATGGGTCTTATGATAGCAATAGAGTTGCCATGAAAAAGTTTACCACTTAAATGATATGGAAAATGTGGAAAATGGAAATGTTTGAAGAATTTTTCTAGTTTAAAGATGTGGGAGTGGCTTTTATTCACTTTTTATTACTAGAGAATGGCCGAACATTGACTTTTAAAGGGCGAAACGAGCCGGACTTCTGCCGCCGAAACCGAACCGAATATTTTAAAACTCCCATGTAATAATCAAGCCTAGTACTTTTATCTCAGTTACACTATTTTCAGCTCATAAAATCTAACATCTGTAGGAAAACAAAAAAGGCAAAAAAACTAAAATTATTTTTATATGTGCACATGAAGTAATTATTTAATAATCTTAATTGGATAATTTTCTATTGTAATGTAAAAGCATTAGCTTATCGGCATTATCACTTTACTATCAGCAACGCCCATCCGTATAGAGCCAACTTACAGCACAGCCCATTTGCTCATTAGATGCACCCGTTGGAGAAGCAGATGTTATTTCAAAGCAATTTAAACAAAAATTTGGGGTTTGATATCAGTATGCAAACAAATTTTACTAAAAAACTAAAAGTTTATACAATTTTCGAGCAAAAAAATGTTAAGTACATAGCATTCGGACATAGTTCAGTTCTTTTTAGGCCGAGACCGAGCATGACCGCAGCCGAAATTCTGTCGTTTTCTGCTAATCACGCAGTACGCCGCAGAGAAGTTACGAATGCAACTCTCATCTACGGCTAAGAAAAATTCGCCATCACTTAATCCATAGGAACCCTCAACGTTATAGGCGCAGAGAAAGACTCAAAGGACCCCGTTCCCACGACAGTCGGTTCTACGTAACCGGAACGACCCGGATTTATATCCGGCCAAGGACTGTCACTTCAGCAGCATTCGTCGTATATGCACGGGGAATGTTCATGCTCATACAACAACAACAACTCAAATGACCCTGGCGTCACGGCCTTGACGGGGACAACAATCTCCCCTGGATGCAAGCTAAACAAGCAGTCAACAGTAGAAGAAAGTGGAAATCATTGACTTTGGCACAATGCGCCTCATACTTGGCTCTTATGCAAACAATAATAATGATAAATCCATGTGAACTCTAAAAAAGTGCTGCCAAACTAAATGCTAAAGTTTCGACATCAACTTGCACGAAGTAAACTAATGAATTTTAGCTTAAAATATATTTCGTTAGCCTTATTTTGCAATAAATTCTATTTTGATTGCGGTAACAATTTAAAAGATGTAGAGGGGAACACACTAACCACCGTGGAGAAACAGCTTACCGAGTGGAGAAGACATTATGAAACTCGCGAAAGCGTTGAAGAAGCAGACGCCGCCCCCAGCAATAGACGACGGAATCCGAACAGGGATATCTCGACTGAGCCCCCATCTAGCACGGAAATTAAAACCGCAATCCACATGCTTAAAAACAACAAAGCTGCTGGCTCGGATGGTATACCACCTGAGTTATTAAAATTCGGTGCTGATGAAATAACTAATTTACTTCGTCCCCTCTTACTTCATATCTGGTCAACAAACACCTATCCCGATCGACTGGAAAGAGCGCATAACAATATCAATTCCGAAGAAGGGCGATTTAAGTCGGTGTGCAAATTGGCATGGCATAACTCTTTTAAATGCCGTAATAAAGATCTTGGCATTTGTCATTCTTGAGAGAACAGAATGGTTTTCGCCCCAAAAGATCGTTTGTAGATTATATTAACACGCTGCGTATAATTATAGAGCAGTGAGCAGAATGGCGGTCGCCACTGTACCTACTCTTTGTGGATTTTGAGCGCCCTTTTGACACCTTGAACAGGCGCGCAATTTGGTCTTCCTTGAGGAGAGAGCTGTGTGCAGTGTACTCTTCAAAGGCAAAAAGAGCGAGTTGTTAAGTATTCACAATGGTGTGCGTCAAGGTTGTGTGTCGTCGCCGCTACTGTTTATCACTGAACTTGATGACATTATAAGAAAAACAAATATCGATTCTCCATCAGGCATTCATTGGCGCCCATATCTTACCGATCTGGATTATGCCGATGATATATGCTTTTTGACACACAAAGTGTCTGAAGCACACGCTAAACTTACTGCATTAATACGATATGCAAGCCAAGTTGGAAGCTTATACGTATCGAAACTCCAAACCAGGACGCACTGACGCTTGAAGTGGGTGGCACGCTGGTTACAAATGAGGACATCGAAAACCTCTGCTACCTTGGCTGCATAGTGTCAAAAAATGATGGAGCGGAAGTTGATAAACAAAGTTCGCCACGCTTTCCACAGGATGAGTCGAATCTGGTCATCAAGACATACATATAATATCAGCACAAAAACAAAATTGAGAATTTTCAATACAAGCATCAAACCAGTGTTACTTTATGCGTGAAAGTCATAGATACCATATGGCATATACGATAGCCTACAAACATTTATCAACAGATGTCTGCGCATTATTCACCGCATATTTTGGCCAAGAGTTATCACCAACGAAAATCTTCTAAATATTTCAATGTGCAAGCCCATCGCAGCTGATATCAAAGAAAGGAAATGGCGTTGAATTGGGCACACCTTACGCAAAGAAGACAATGACAGCGCATGGCCCTAGAATGGAATCCACAAGGCTCCAGAAGAAGAGGACGACCACGAACAACTTGGATGCGATCAACACAAGCGGAATACCGATCAAGATGTTCCTGGCATGAAATTCGAAAAGTTGCACAAGATCGCCCACGTTGGTCTGATTAAGAGCGGTATTTCCTCAAATAAATATATAAATAATTTTATGTAAAAACTATTTATTGTTAATTTGACAAGAGATATCAAGGAATAAACAAAAACAAAAAAAAATATTTTCCAATAAAGAAAGGCAACGAAAATTAAGAATAATTCAAATGCGGCAGAAAACGTTGACAGTTGTCTTTAAACTTTTGGAAATGAATGAGACTTTGTGAGGAAAATTCGTTGCCCTTGGCTGCTAAGCTCTTCTGCAACTTTTTTCCAAATTCTGTGCATCTCTTGTGTTTTTGGCATTTGAATATTTTTTATTAAATTTAATACTGTCATTTTACTAATTTATCGTTGGTCATATAAAATTAGTTATTCCTTCTGAATTTTATTTCATTTCAAACTTTTCTTGGCCATGACCAAATTTATAACGCATGGCATCCCTTAAGGCAAACAATCAACAGTTGTTCTGACTTATTTGTTCGACCTAGTGTTCGGCGTCATTGCTGTTGACAAAATTAATTTGTTTTTATATGTACAATTCAAAGTACTCATTCGTACAACATTAGACAGGCACCCAGACACACGCACACGAACTCACATAAGAAGTGTGCAAATTCGTACTTTTATGTGGTTTGGCGTTTTATTTGGAAATACCTCTTGACATTTTGTGCTCTATGTACATACTTATGTGTGTGTATGTATGTATGTGCTACTGTGTGTTTGAGTGTTGTGCAAATAAACAAAAAGCGGTCAATTCAAACCAAACATTGAAAATAACAAAAGGAAAAAACTGAATTTATTTCAAATTAAAGAGTTGAAATATTCACGCTTAATAAACTCTCTAGTGGGCAATGTGCAAAAGGGGCGCGAGACAAGGAGCATGCCAAATTGGGCATATTGCCAAAAGAAGAGGCGGCAACAAACACAATCGGCATGCCTTGGCGCTGTATTGCGGTTGATGAGCGCTGAGTGCTGTCACATTTCGACTTCAGCCATTCTATATTTTCGTTGCTGCTGCATATTCGAAATATGTACATAAATACATATACACATACATACGTTAATACACCTGTGTTCACAATAATAGCAGCGCGACATATTGCAAAGATTTGACTATTTTTGTTTTTTATAAATCAAAGTTTCAAACTTTCTATAAAAGTTGGAAAAAACATGCAAAACAAAATGCACAAAATTTTCATCAGCATTTCAAACTTATTATTTAATTTTTAATTTTGGTATATATAAAATTGGACCAGCTTAACACATTGTGGTCGGGCGTTTTGTGCCAGTGCATTACGGCTGGAGCGGGTAATTTATTGAAAAATGAGCGCGAATTTTATTGTTATTAAAAATCAGTATAAATTTAAAATGGCTCTGATTTCTGCACTATACTATCGTCGTAAGCACCATGAATTACGCCACTTAACTAAAACTGAAATAAGAGTTGTTTTGAAATTAATTGCTTTTAAATTTGCTCGTATGATGTTTACTGTTAAACACAATTTACCGTTATTATTTTGATTTGTATATGTTTGTACATCGTAATACTAGGTATGAGAAAGGGTAACAACAAACATTAATAACCCGTATATCTTTATTTCCCTTATTCTACCACCCATCTATAAAAACGTATAACTACGTGACCCGCGCTCTACCCACAGTTTGCGAAAAACGTATTTTTACGTGTAGCGCACACAATGTGTTAAGTGGCAGAAGATTCGCCATAATTTTTGAAATTTTTCTTTGTTGACCGAGCTATGCATTTTCTTTCATTTAACGAAATTTTATATCGGGAAAAAAATGCACTAAATTTGTTAAAAATCAATGCGATTGATTTGCAAGCTTTCTAAAGATCTGAGACAAAAAATTAAAAAGATTATTGATTTAGAAGAACGCCACTATTGTACTATTTACGAAAAATTGGGAAATTTTTTTTTTTGCTAAATTACGGCTGTTCGAAGAAATAGTACAGTTTTTCCTACATTTTTTGGCATATCTTAAATTTTTAATAATAGTAAAAAAAATTTATTTTGATAAAATAATAGTATATACCATATGTATTGAGAAGACACACACCAAATTTCAAGTGAATCGGTTCAGTAGAACTTCAGATATCATGTCAAACGTTTTGAAAAATGTAGGTTTGAGAAAAACGCATTTAAAATTTTAGACAACACGGATCGGAACCGATGCCATGTCACCAAAAAAGCTATAACTCGTGAAGTAATAGGAGTTTTAAAAAATCTTCTTAATGACATATTCTTAAATGTCTAAACTTCGTAAATAGGCAACAAAAAAAAATCGATTTTTTTCAAATCCTGCACTAGAATACCCCCTTAATGTGTCAAAATGGGCTGTAAAACCGCATACCAGAGATATTTTCGAAAATTTTGATTGAAAATTTTGATTGAAAATTTTGATTGAAAATTTTGATGTAAATTTGCTGGGTGTTTTTAAATTTTGTAGAAAATTTAAAGCTGGAGTATTTAATTTTGGTTGTAGTATAAAACTAATTTTTAGCATAAACGTAGCCAAATTAGAAAAAAATCAAAATTGCTTGAAAAGTTTGAAATTTAGATGACAAATTAGTAGTTTTTTTAATTTGTATTTTTTACAAATTTTAAACTTTGAGCTATATGATAATTTTGTAACATAAAGTATATTTTTGTATACAAGTAAAAAAGAAAAATAAGTAAATAAAATTAAATCAAAATTGATTGAAACATTTGTTGATTTTTTTTTAAGTTTTTACAATTTTTTAAATTTTGAGCTATAAGGTTTTTTGTGTAACATAAATTATATTTTTTATGAAAAATAAAAGAACAAAATAATTAAAAGAAAACCCAAACTGATTGAAAAGTTTGAAAATTTGATGAAAATATTAGTTGATTGTTTTTATTTGTTTTCAAACTTTCAGCTATATGCTTTTTATTGTAATATAAACTATATTTTTTATAAAAGTAAAACAGAAAAAAGGAATAAAAACAGATTGAAATTTTGATGAAACTTTCTTAATTTTTTTTTAATATTACACACTTCTAAACTTTTAACTATATGGTTTTTGTTGTAATATAAATTATATTTTTTATAAAAGTAAAAAAAAAATATATAAATTTATATCAAAACTGATTCAAAATTTTGTTGATTTTTTGTTTTTTTGAATTTTTTAAACTTTGAGTTATTGGGTTTATGTTGTAATATAACTTATATTTTTTATAAAAGTAAAATTAAAAAACTAAATTAAATAAATAATTAAAAAAAATTAAAACTGATTGCAAAGTTTTGATGAAATTCGTTAATTTTTTGTATTTTTTTCCAAACTTTCAGCTAAATGGTTTTTATTGTAATAAAGGGTTTTTCAATAAGGGCGGATAGATGTTGAAATGGAATAAAATGGTGTTTGCTGTGTGGCACGTAGCGCCGTTCTGCTGGAACCGCATGTCGTCTAGGTCCATATGGTTCAATATGGGCCATAAGAAATTGGAAGGGCCACCACGTCTACCGAAAAATGGGCGCAATGCGCGCAAAGTTTGCGTTAATGAACACTCATTTTGATAATAAAGTTTTATCATTTGAACGTGCTGTTCAATCGTGTAACTTGCCATGATGATTTGGCATAAACAACTGAATAATAAACAAAAGATTTGACAGATGTCACCAAAACAAAATGGCTGCCACAGGGCGCCAAAATCGACCCGCGCCAATTGAAAACCCCTATATAAACTATATTTTTTATGCAAGTAAAAAAGCAAAAATAAATCAAAAAATGAAAACTGAAAACTGAAAAGTTTAAAAGCAAAGAAAAAAAATCAAAAGTGATTGAAAATTTTAAAAGTTTGATAAAAATTTGTTGATTTTCCTAATTTTTTACCCACTTTCAGTCTTTGAGCTATATAGTTTTTGTTGGAATATAATTTATGTTTTTTACTTTTATAAATCAAATTTTATAAAATTTTGATGAAAATTGTTTGATTGTTTTTTTTTTAAGTTTTGTTTTTTAGTTTTTTTTTACAAAATTTTCAACTTTTAGCTATATGGTTTTTGTATATTATAAATTATTTTTTTTATAAAAGTAAAAAGAAGAAATAAAGAAAAAATATATGAAAAACTGTTACAAGACTATTTGAAAAGTTTGAAATTTTGATGAAATTTGTGGATTAATTTTTAAAAACTTTTAAGCTTTAAGGTATGCCGCGCTGCGCTATGGTATTGCCTGGGTAAGAAGTCGTCTCGAATACTGCTCGCTTATGTAGTACCCATACTGCGAAGTCAATTCCAACAAAATCGATATATTACATAAAATTTCTCATTAAAGAGTTTGTAAAATTTTATAGAATTTTGTTGATTTTTTTTTAATGTTAGTTTTCGTTGCAGTGTGAACTGAGTTTTATAAAAAAATAACTATATAACTTATATTGTGAACTCAGGTGTGCTTACATACCGACATACATATTTGCCAGTCAACAACGGCAAGACAAAATACACAAATACGCGTACATTTATTTTCTAACTGCAAGGAGCACTTCATGCTTGGTGCCTGAAAATTTTGCTCATCATGCCTGCTGGCCTGCCAGCCTGCTTCACAAGTTGCCAAAAATTGGAAAGCTTTGTTATTGTTGCGCTGTCGGTGCATTCATTGGCTGTGTGGTGACGGTGTCGCTTTCGCTATCGCCGCGAGCTGTCAGAGTAATGTTAACGCTTCGGTGGTGCATTTGAGCAACAAATCATGCATGAATACAAAAATTTAGCAACAACAAAGTGAAACGGAAAGACAAATAATGTTCCTCCTTTCATTCTTGTTTGATGTGTGCAAAAACCGGAAAATGGTCATACTTATTTCTGGGCAATGCGAAGATTAGTAGCATAAGTTTTACGTTTGTGTTGCAGCCATATGTTAGCGGGACAATTTCTTTTTAAAAGCACAAGCATTTAGTAGCCCTCTTAAGTAGTCAAAAATTGTTTCACAATAAAAAGGTCTACCAATTTTTTGAGATAAGAAAGAGAAAGATAATAAGAAAATGTAAAAAAACACTACAATTCAATAGATAGAAAAAGCACTTCTTTTCTGTTTTTTTTTAGCAAAGAACGCCGCACAGTAAGCTCCTCTTACAGATTTTTTTCGTTTTGATTGGCGTAGTAACTGCTTGAATGATTAAGATTAAGCTCGTCAAAGAGCGCTAGTCCTTCTTCTTCTAACCGAAAACGCATTTGAAACCAATGCTTGCTCTAGTTGGTCTTCTCAATGCAGAGAGGTGCTACTTCAGCCAATGTATATTCCCTTTCCCATGCCGGGGGCCGCTGTGAATCTCATTCAGCTAAAAATGTACAACTTGTATGAGTGGTGAGGTGGTGTGCAAACTGTAAAATTTTCACTTTGTTTTTCAAAAAATATCTTATTAATGTTGCTTCCGATATGGCATCGCTGACTAAAGCTGTAAAAAAAAACACACTTTTAAAGCACTCCGACGAGGAAAATAGGTTCGCAACTTCTCATCTTTGGTTTGAACAGCAAGTGATTAGAAAAGCATAACAAAACGTTTGACAAGAGCGCGCACAATTCTGCTGCCGAATCCCCCATGACGATGCAGCTACGTTAAAAAATAATAATAGTTGGCGCGTATACTTTTGTCTTTATTTGGCCGAGCTCCTCCTCCTATTTGCGGCATGCGTCTTGATGTTGTTCCACAAATAGAGGGACCTACAGTTTTATGCCGATTCCGAACGGCAAATTGTTTTTATGAGGAGCTTTTCTATGGCAGAAATACACTCGGAGGTTTGTAATTGACTACCAAATTACTCTGACAATTCTCTTTCGGATGGCCAAACCTTGTAATCTATCTATCATACCTTCATTTTCGCCACCGTCGTTCTGCCGGAGTTGCCTTGGCGTGACACTTGTGTTTCGATTTGAGGTGGCGAGCGATAAGTTCAGCCGGTAATAAATTAAAAAAAATCAGAGCCTTGCCACCGCTTCTGCAGTTAAACGTGAGCATGTTCCACCGACAACCGTTATCTGAATACATGCATATGTATGTGTGTATGCACATATGTACGTCACGTACCGTCACTAATTCCCACCTACATACAATTTTATCCGCTAGTTTGATAATTTAAGTTAGTTGCAAAAAAAAACAAAAAAAAATTTGTTCACTTTCATTTTACTTTGAACTTCTGTTATTGCTAACAAATATTTATTAATTTTTAATGTTTTTTATGGATTTTCTGTATAATTCGCTAACCATATGCTTTCTATAACTATAAAGTTACCCTCGTAGTTTTTGCTTTTTCACTTCATAAAAAAGACTTTATTTATTTGCTGTATTGAATGTCGGTTTTTTTTATCTATTTAATGTGTGTGCGTTTTTTTCGTGTGCGTTTCATGTTTCTTCTTCTTTACTGAGAATCGCATTTATTTTACTTTCTGTGTAAACAACCGGTTACCTACTTTGAATATTTTCTAAACAATAAACGGATGTTGATAAAATAATTTAGCATAACAAATTGAAATTCCCATTTAGTTGTATGGATCTCTTTGCTACTAATGCACGTTGAATGTTGGCTGTATCTATTTGCAAAATAATAAAATTATTTATTTACTTTTCTAACTACTTACATACATACATACATACATATATGTATGTAAATATGTACATATATATAATTCTTTGAAAATTCTCTTTCTACTATCGGCAGTTGCTTTAGCCTGAATACCTTCACATTTATGCCTTTATGACTAAAAGAATCTGTTTTAATTGATTCCATTAAATTTTCTTTTTATCTTCTTCTTTTTAGGTAAGTTTGTTCAGATATGCACAAACGTGTAAGTGTTAATAAACTGAAAGGATTTTATACTTTATTTATTCTTAAATATTTTAATGTTTGTACTATAAAGCAAGCGGACATCTGTACAAATAATGGCCATTGTAACTTTAATAATATTAATGGGTGGAAATACGCCCTTCAGATGAAATGAAATACCCCTTCAGGTCGTGAATACATCGAGGTTCATATATAGTAGATGTAATTTTTTTTAAATTAAAAAAATTGTCAAAAGCAAATTTATTTCGGTACAAGAGAAAAAAATCCCATTATCTATGTATAAAACACGATTTCATTCATGCGGCTGCCTCGGCTGGCCTCGCCCTTGCGCATCCCTTTGAACCAGTTTCCCAAGTCGTTAGCGTCTCAGCGTGCACTGTGTTTGCAGCCTTAGTGACGGTTTCTGGCTCTGTCTCACGAATGGCTTACTCGATATTTGGCTTAAAGGCGTGGATCGTCGTTAATGGATTCTTCGCTTCACATCAGCCTTTCATGGCACCCCGCAAAAAGAGTTTAACGGTCTCAAATTACAGCTCCGAGGAGGCTAATTAACACTACCGAAAAGGCTTGATAGCAGGATTACCGAACTCGGTGCGCAAATGATGGATTGTGGTATTGGTTCTGTAGCATGGCGAGCCATTCTGCTGAAACTCTTTCGTTCGTTCAAGTCCATGTCTTCAATCTCCGACCACAAAAACAAAACCGCTAACGTTGGTGTTTCCATCTGCGTTTTCAAAGAAAAATGCGCCAATTATGCCACCGCTCCGAAATCTACACAAAACTTTCACCTCTTTGAGGATAGATTGGTTTCTCGACGGCTTTTGCGATCCTTAGATGAGTCAAATCTCTGCTAGGAGAGGAGAATATTTATTTTCGGACAATTCCAAAACCGAAAGCGTGGAACTGGTGTTGAATGACATCTACAGAAAACTTCAGCTCTTCTTACGTATTGGGTATTACAGCCGATGGCTTTCTAATCACAGATGTTCGCAATACTGAGCCAAGGATGACAGATGATTAGGTTTGACCATCATCTATGGTGAAAAACGAAATTGAGCAAGGAACTTCGACAGCTACGTCACCGGGGATTCGGCAACAGAATTCCGCCCGCTCATTTCACACTTATTCACACATATTTCAATCAATCAGCAACCATGCCAATGGCTGGTTGATTTTATTCGTATATCACCAACATAATCTCAATTTTTTCGTAACTAACTAAAAATTGTATCAAAAGTTGGCGTAAACATTATCTGATATTTTAACTTCCCACGCCTTCCAAATTTCCAAGGATATATGTATGTATATACACTTAAACGCCTGCATTAGTTGGAAGGCTTTATTTAAAAACACACAAAAATAAAAAACAATAAACAACCATCAACAGCCACTACTCAGCCCACAGAAACAGGGGACAGAAAAAACAAATCAAGTATGAATCAAATCATTCTGGTGTTCTTTATGAGCGTCAAATGCATTTATTTTGGCTTGATTTTAATACACAAACAACAAGCGCATAGACGACAATAAATAACTTTATAGCGAGACGATGGACGGTGAATTATTACGGGTGGAATAGCGCACACGTCACCACTATACGGCCAAAGGACGGTCGACTTGCCAAGGGAATGGGAATGCTTATGGCGGATACGAGTGTTCACAGAATATTTAGTATCGGTTACCTAGTGCCTATGAAAAATTCTATATTATGCATATACCGGTGTTGCATAGTAGCGCGACATATTGCAAATTTTAACTTTTTATATAATTTTTTATTTTATTTTATGGTATTGTTTTTTTTTTGCATTTTTCTGTTTTTGTTTTGTATTTTTTTTTTTTTTTTTTGTATTTTTAGATTTTGTAGAATTTTATAAAAATAAAGTTCATACTACAACAAAACTCATATAACTCAAAGTTTTAAACTTTGCCCAAAATTTAAAAAAAATTCAACAAAGTTTAAAAAAAATTAACAAAATTTAAAAAAATTCAACAAAATTTAAAAAAAATCAACAAAATTTAAAAAAATTCAACAAAATTTAAAAAACTTCAACAAAATTTAAAAAAATTCAAAAAAATTTGAAATTTTATTCTGAACGTTTAGAAAAATTTCGAGTTCATTCAATTTAATAGTTAATTCAATTTTGTTGTATTATTGTGTCAAATTAAAATGGCTCAAAATTCTCGCTAATTTTTGATATTTTTTTTTGTTGACGGTGTTATGCACTTTCTTCCAAATAACGAATGCCCAAAGTTTAGGACCTTTAGCAAAAACAGAAAAAATTGACAAAAATCAATGCGATTTTAGAGCCACGTTAGACTCGCACTCTATTGAAATGGGCTATTCTATTAAACTGCGTTTTTTGCTGAATTATTTTGATAAATTAAATTTTGTACAATGTTTGAAACGTTTAATTATACAGTTTTTGTTGTAGTACAAAAATTCCTATTTTTATAAAAAACTACAAAAAAATATTTAAAACTTTTCAATATATCTCGCTGCTATTATTGTGCACTCAGATGTACATATGTATATGATATTCAATATATGCTTTTTTAAATTATATTTTTAAATGCTTAATAGCTATTTAAAACAATTTGACTCTCACATATTCTTGTGGTTTTTCTGCTAATCGCAAACGTTTGGCGGCGCCGTTAGCGACGTGCGGCATGAAATTAATAAAGTGTTCCTTGCCAAATTTTTCGGATTTGATAAATGCTTAAAAAATTGGCACACGATTTTCCAGAATGAGATTATATTGAAAATTACAGTAGTAGTTCACAAAAAAGAAAAAACTAGTTTTTTTGCGCAAATCTAATTCTCTTAATGAAATTTTTGAAATATCTCAATGATATTAGGCCACTAGCGAGCAAATGGCGAATAGCTTCTTTGCTCGCTATATCTCTGCTCGACTAACTTGACGAAAAATTTGCATGCGAAAGCAACAACATAGTTATCGAGCAAGATTCGCCGCTAATGAATATTTGACGCTTGGGACCTCTACAGCTGCAGTATACAAACAGACAAGCAATGGAGCTCGTAAAGATCATAATAAAGAATTGCATCACTCAAAATCTTCTTTATTTAGCAAAAAGAAAAACAATTTCAATTACTGTATGGATGACAATCCTCATACTAACCGATTGTTTTTTTGCAATATTCCTTGTGTATGATTTTATCCGGCTGATTTATTCATACATATTCGTAGAAATATTGCAGTGTCCCCTCGAAGAAGTATAGTAAGTACTTGTGTCGCATAAGAGGAAAGAAGTCTTCGTCCATACTGGTAAACAACTTGTGCAGTTCATTTTCTTTATTCTCCTTTGAGGCAAGTTTTGTCTCTCTCTCTCCCTCTCTTAGCATCACAGTCGGTGGTGGACCATAAGTTCATCAACAATCCTTCACCAATTCAGTCTCTCTCAATTGCGAATGTGCATCGCTTTTAAGTCTGCTGCGACGTCATCAAGCCATCTCTTTCTTGGTCGGCCTCTCTTTCTTCCTCCAATTGGACGCAAAGTAAACACCCTTTTTTGGGACTCTTTCGTTGGGCATTCTTATGACGTGGCGAATCCATCTAATCCACTACGCTTTAATAAAACTTATTACATTTTCACCACCAATAACTTGTTCAATTTCGTTGTTGTAACGGATGCGATATGTGCCGTTTTCAAGCCGAATAGGACCGTAGATTTTTCTCATAGTTCTTTCAAATCGCAAGTTTTGTATCATCAATAAAATTGGTAAGGTAATAATAGCTTTGCGTCAGGCCTAGACTATACGGTAAATAAAGCTCTCGCACGTTCTGGCACGTTAAAGATGTGCGTGGCTTGGCATGCCACACCCATCCTCACTATTCTCAAGTTCTGGCCATTTCTGACCACTCGTTTACTACAATCTAGTCGGTTATTGATGATGTTGTTTGTTCCAATCTTGTCACAGCAGCATTTTCTTGGCTATTTGCCTTGGCTCGTCGGCGATTGTTTGAGTCGGCTTAAGAAGATTTAACTAAACTCATTTTCTCTTTGCTTTCTCGTACGTGACCCATATCTCATCGCCAGTAGCCATTGGCTTCAAGATAGGAGCGATTTCGTTACGCTTCAGTGAAGAACCAAAGGCGTTAATTTGGTCCAAAGGTTTTTTAGCTTTATGTCCACTCCGACCTTTCATCTAAATTGTAGTGGTACTAGAAAATTTATTGAAATGGTAACTTGTTTTTACCTCCACTTGACAACTACCACTGGCTTTATCAGCCAAATTTTGCTGTAAGCTTAGCTCTGCGAACTCAAGTGCTGGCCAATATCAATGCAATTCAATCAATCCATACATAAAAAATGACATGCATTCCTTATATGGAGAAAATGCGCAACATCTTCAGGATAAAAAATTATCAAAAATCAACGAACATTTTGGGCTACTCCAAACTTTCGTTTTTTTTTTTTATAACATTTAATGGCTAGTAAACTGTGTGTGAGCTTGGGAAACAGGAAAAAGTCACATGGAGCCATATCAGGCGAATATGGTGCTTGCGGAACGATATTAACATTATTTTTGTTCAAATAATCGCGAACAAGACGTGATGTGTGAGCTGGTGCATTATCGTGATGCAAGAACCATGACTTGTTGTCCCACAATTCCTTCCTTTTAAGACGAATGTTCTCGCGCAAACGCTTTAAAACGTCTAAATAATATTCAGCGTTAACCGATTTTGCGATTTTCAAGCACAATTTCCTTTACTTTTCCGATGTTTTCGTCGTTTACTGATGTTGCTGGACGACGTTCATGAGGCAAGTTTTCAACCGATGTACGGCCCTCTTTGAACGATTTGTACCACTGGAAAACACGTGCACGCGATAGAGATGAGTCCCCATAGGTTGTCTGCAACATTTTTAAGGCGTCTGAAGCCGAAATTTTGTTGGAATAACAAAATTTCAAACAAATTCTTTTTTCAACTTGAATTTCCATCGTTAAATTCGAAGAACACACTCGAGCTTGACTTGTTTACAGTAGCACAGAAAACAAACTATGTGACATATCACGCTGAAATTTGCCATGTAAGCTTATAACAGTCCTACCAAAAAACAAAAAATTTATTTTTGCCATAAGTCATCCGCGGACCGTTTTATTGATAACGTCTCGTTCATATTTGAGCAGAAGGTATAATGGAAGGAAGCTTATAAGGGAATTTAACATGCATATATATGTATGTGTGTATAGTTTTAGATGCAGTACATATGAATAGACTTTTCACACTTTTCGTTTCTGGTGTTTTGACATTATTTTTTTATTATTACAATATTATTATTGCCTATACTTCCAGGAAGGAACAAGGGGCCGCCTCTTCTTTAACTTACTCAAAGCCGTCTTCTTTTCGTACAAATATTATATATAATAATATAATATAAATCTCAAAAGCCCCCAAAATTTAAATATACATAATAAAGGAACTATTTAAAATATATCTAACAGCTCCAAATAGCCATTTCTAGTAATTGGAAAACCACTGCAAATTTATGGAAAATTAAATAAAATTGGCGCAAATCTTCACGCCACTTCAACAATGAATGTGTGGTTGGGGAGCGTCGCCTTACAAACATGCACCCGCACATATTTACTTGAATATGTTCATGGGTAAATTCACATGGCCTATACGAGTATTCCAGCTAAATATACTGCCAATTAGTTGCCGCTAAACACTGCAGCTCATATTCTAATTTGGATAGGAATAACTTGGCTAAAAATAATGTTCGATATTTTCTCGCTATTCAACAATGTATGCATGTACGTACCTATTTATTTAAAAATAGTGGTTCTTTAAAATAAAATTTTCCACTCAATATTTTTCATTTTACTATATTTATTTTCATATTTCCGGCCCGTTTACTGCTAGTTCTTTTGGCGCCAAGTGCTGTTCAATGCACCGCCTAGGTAGACTATGGCGCTAATTATGTGTTTTTGTTTTTCATTACTGTTTTCTTTGTATTTATTTTTATGGGTTTCACTTATGGTTGGTATTTGCATCTATGCCGCAGGGGAATCTGTTGACTTTTCGATATGATTTGATTGGCGTTTCTGCCCTGGTAGCCTAACTACTGTTGATGATCTATTGCTAGTGGTGAAACGATGTAATCAAAGTGAAACTATCAGGACGAAGTATCGATACTGGTAAAGATACAAAAAGAAATTAGGGAGTGTACACGTCTCGAATGATTTCCTAAGGTGGGAGCCTGCTTTAGAGGCTTCAAGAAATCGATTTTTTCGTGGATTTTTTTGAGAAGGAAAGAAATATTGGATTGAAACGAAACTTTCAGGTTTTATTGTTATATATTTCAACAGTCTTCTCAAATTTTTTCATTAAAATATATGTCATATTGTGCCTGGTACAAACGTTTTGCCGAGGCGCCTCGAGTGTGCATGTGTCGTGCGGCGTGAAAGATGCAGGCCGCAATTTTCATCTGAAAACAAAAACCCAAAACAATTTAATTTTAGTTTAGTATAGCTTCTAGTTAAACCAAAAAAAAATTAAACAAAAGAGGAGAAATTCAAAAAATTTTCGCAAATAAAAAAAAAATCATTTTTTGGAAAACAAATTCACTTTAGATTGTTTAAAAAGAGGGTTAATCATAACTTTCTTAAGGTTTTTAGGTTCAACTAGAAGAAAATTTAATTCCGAATACAATCAATTTTATCTCGTTTCGATAGGACGTTTAACTTTTTCGCTATCTTTCCCGCCAATTAGGAAAACTCGTAAAAACTAAAAACCGAGAAATCGCACTTCGAGCGATCCGGCCGCTCGTACACCTGCTCGAGGCTTGCTGTAACTCCGAAAGTATTTTGAATTTGCTTCTGAAATTTTGAGGACACGTTCTTGGATAGTTTGGGAAGACATTTATGCAAAAAAAATCGATATTTTAAAGTCTCTAAAGCAGGTTCCCCCCCTGAAAGGAACAGTAGCAACAGATCTTTTGTATTCACAAAAACAAAAAAAAAACACATCGTTGCAAAATACTTAAGATATCCAGTTCTCTCCATTTAAGACCTTTTTTCAATAAAATCCTTCAATGTTTGGCATATCAGGTTTTATTTGATAAATTTAAAGTGATTTCAATCTGTATTTGTCGTTTTGTCTAAGAAAAACATACATTTGTCTTACTTCATGTAAAAAAGTTAATACAATTCGAAAATCCTTGGAAAAAACACTTAAAAAAGAAGTCAAGCAAATCTAAGACTAATCATAAAAATGCAGGCAAAAGTGAAAAGTGTAAGGGTGCGGCCAGAGTGAACGCTGAAAGCCGAGCCGAGATTGTCAGTGCGATAAAGATTGTCAGTGCGATAAAACTGGTTACATACAAGTCAATACAAATAAGCTTGTGTATAACACAGTGAGCGCCGACAAGAGCAGAGAGCAAAGCCGATGAGTGCGAGAAAACAGTTTCAAAACGTTTTGCTCGCTTTTTTGGATTCTTGATGTTTACTTTTTAGAGTGCAGTTGTGTTTTTTAATGGTTATTTTCTTAAATCATAATATAAATGATGAAATTCACCAAATTCATTCCTTTTTAGTGTAATTGGATGTTTTCCAAACTCTTTTGTGTTAATAATTGCATTAATCACACTCGGAGAAGCAAAATACTCTTCATCAGATGAATCCATTACCGTGTACAGCAATTTTATAAACACAAATGAACAACAAAACTAAATGACATAAGAGCAAAACACATGGAATAAACAGAATTTCAGCGCTGATTCTCGCATTCACTGTGTTATATACAAATTTTCTTCTCGCATGAAAATAAGCGTCAATAAGCTCGGCTCGGCTCGGCTCGGCATCAGCGTTCACTCTGGCCGCACCCTAAGTTAATATTATACATATTTTGTTGGAAATCTCTTTTGCTTTATTACTGCTGCACAGCGCGTTTACATTGGCATTATTAGACCTCTACAACGTTCAGCAGGAATGCTGCCTTGGCCTTTTCAAATAACTGATCCAAAGTTGTGATTTTTTGCGCACTGAGTGCGTTTTAAACGTTGTTCTGAAGATGTTCTATTGCATTTAAGTCAGCATTCGAAGATGCCCAATCCAGAATAGTGATCAGATTGTCTTCGAATAACTTTTCTGCCACACCAGAAGTGTGCTACGGAGCATTGCCTTGTTGAAATTTGCAAACCGCCATTACGTTAGCGTTACTTTCTGAAGTATCGGAGCGTACTTGACCGCATTCATATTACCATCAATGCGATAAATTCGATAAATTGCCCCGACACCGTTCCACGAAAAGCAGCCCCACACCATTATAGTACCTGCCCCGTGATTTATGATGGGAGAGACGAGCGTGGGGTCGAATGGTACCCGTTTTGGCCGCCGCACGTACTTTCTACCAATCTGGATCTACTCTATTTAGTTTCGTTTGATCGCTGAATAAAATATAACGCCACTGGGTTTGAGTCCAGGTTAAGTGCTCTCGAGCAAACTCAATTCGACGTCATCGTTGCGTTGCTGTTATCAATGACATCTTCAATGCCTCTCGACCGTAAAGCTCTGCTTCTGCCAATCAAAGTGCAACTTTTTTTTTCGTTATTGGCTTTTCCTGCTGAACGAAAATTTCTCGATGGATGTCAGGAGCAATCTTCCTGGGATCCAGTTTTGACAATCTAACGATCATCCTATCATGGGCTTGTAGTCTTTCGCGGTTTCTTTTTTCTGCAAACGTTTTCTGCTGTTAATCAGATAAATATTTAGAAGCATTAAAACCATCGTTTTTGAAACGTTTAATTGTGTTGAAATATCTTTGTAGGATAATTCGGCTTTTTGTAACATTATGAGTGCTTTTAGAAAAGCTGGGCTGCAATTTTTTCCTTTCGACATTATTGAATCTTTTCAACTAAAGTGCAATTAAATGCTGTAGGATTACTCCAGATACTTTATATTTTTTATTTTACTCGTTACAATATAAAACAGAAAACAATTCACAAAATTTTGGACGAATCCTTCTTCCCGAGTGGTTATTAAGGGGGGAGCCTGGTTTATAAGGTCAAAACAATCAATTTTTTTTTTTTTTCGTTTTAAGCGATTCCTAATATATTTCAGAATATTCACACAAAGTTACAGAGCCTAATTCTCAATATTTCCGTAGATACAAAGCCAAAGGTAGGCGAGCGTTAGGTAGTTACGCTGTAACCGGACAGCTATAGTACAAACTTTATCTTCTTTTCTCGACTTTTCATTTTTATGATTTCTTTGAATTGGCGTACATGAATGAAAAAAAAACGAATGAACCTTTTGAAATGAATCATAGCTTGTTCCCTTCAGTATTAAATTCTCTTCTATTTGAACTAACAAAATAGATAAAAAAAAATTTTCAAGATTTTTATACCAAGTTGAAGTCAATTTTTTTTTATAGAAAGGCATTTTTTTCTTTAAAACCTCCAAAAAGTTGAAATTTTGGAATTTCTCTCAGTTTTCTTAGTTCATCTAGAATAAAAAATCATGATAATTAGAAATCCATTTGAATTTTTTGCTTTAGATAATAATTACGAGCTGTATCCTGTACGCCAGTTGGAAACTCCAGCGTTACAGCGCTCTGCTAATTTCTATGTTAAACATTTTTTTCAACTTAACTAGTACACAAATTTTTTATGCTTTTTAAATGTTCATTAAAAGATAGAAAAAACTTTGCAGTGCTAAATTAATTTTTTCCTTAAAAAAAAAAATCGCAAAGAGATTAAATTTTTAGACCTCATAAACCAGGCTCCCCCCTTAAGGCCTTTAGAGTTACTTGGCTGCCGTTGCCAATCTGATAGCTGATACGTATAACAAAATGCTCCTGAACGAAATCGATCATATCGAGCATTAACTCCAGAGTACTGTTATCGACCAGCCCTTCACTGTCCATCTTCTGCAACTTTATTGTTTATTTTGTAATATCTTTTGTTATACGATTTATTTTCAGATTTTGAAGCTTGTTATTTTTATATTTTCGATTTATAGCAAAATACTTGTGCATGTGTTTTTGTGTGTATTTATCAGCTTTAAATTTTCTTTGCTTTTTTATTCTCGGCCACTTGTTGCCTATTTGACAGTGAGTACTCAGCATCCACAGTTGTTGGTACCTCCTTACTTGGTAGGCAGCCTCATCAAGTTGTTTTTGGTGTTTGCAATCCATGTGTGTGCTATTACTTGCAATTACCATTAACCGAATTTGGCTTCTCGTCGTGTCATTGAACTTGTGCTTTCTATGCACGCGTGAGTGGATGTATGATACTTAAGTACTTACAATTGGTTTTTTTGTCTTTTTGTTTTTTTTTTTTGCTAGCAAATACGCGAAGTGATGTGAGTTATGTTCCCTTATATGGTGAAATTTCGCAATTTTATATAAGGCCCGCGACAAAAAAATACCACCTCAACATTTCGACCAGTTGTCTCTCTTTGTTTTTTTTTTTTTTTGTTTTATTGTCAAATATTGTGTTTTAAGTATACCTCTAAATAAATATATAAATCCAAAATCTTTTATACAAAAATTTAAAAAAAATCGTAAGCCTTTGATCACAATTCACGTCACAAGACTATGAAACTGCGTAGACAAATTAAATTTTCTTTTTGTTAATCCGGGACTACGTTTTAGTGTATGTTTGTTTTCTAAACACGATGTGGGTGTCTAAATGTGACCATCACGTCTTGGCTGGAGATTAAACTCGGATATAAAAGTAAATTGCGAGCATTGATTTTCAGGGCCTTAGCTCACATTTTTAAATTTTTGTCTGCAATTTTGTCACAGGATTTGTTATAAAAAAAATTATAAATAATTGGCGCGTACACTTACATTACGTCTTTGGCCGAGCTTCTCCTCCTATCTGTGGTCTGCAGTTTTAAGCCGAAAAGCAAATGGTTTTATGTAATTTTTTTATAACAGCCATACCCTTGGAGGTTCGCCATTGCCTGCCTGCTTTCAAATCTGATATAAAATAAAGAAAAATGCAACAAATTTTCGTCTTAAACTTTAACTTTTTAATCTGAATTTCTGGAAAGCGGTTGGATATCCAGTAAAATGGCACATGAAATTGTAGTAAAATAAGTGCAAGTGCAAGTTTTAAGGGTACAGATACCTGTAAATGGCCATATTTTCTCTGATTTTCATTAAAATGACGGACGCCGCAAGAAGCGCAATTATAAGAACCGGCTTTTATTTTTTTTAAATATATATTTTCCCACCAGTCTTTCACATTTTCTTCTCCAAGAAATTAAGTTTTATATGGAATAAAGTTGCACAAAGCCGTCAGCAAAAAAGTAAAACCAAAAAATTAAAATTTAGCGCGAATTTTTAGCCGGTTAAAACTTGCAGTTATTTTACAATAATAAAATTTCATATTTGACACTTGTGAAGTAGAGAGTTTCAGTATACAAACAGACAGGCAATGGAGCGTGTAAAGCTTAAAATAAAGTTTTAGTTTGGTTTGTCAAAAACAAAATTGAATGATTAATTTAGCGTCACCTTGTGTTATCAAAATAAAAATTCAAAAGATAGTAAAGGCAAACATAAATTTTAATAGAATATAAATTCCAAAGTGTAGAACCGTAAGGCGCTGCAGCTAGTTAGGTTAGGTTGGAGTGGTTGCTCAGAGAGAGGGCACACTTGGACGAAGAAATCAAATTCGCCCTTTGTGATACCATTGCATAGGAAATTAGGTGAAGAAAAACGATAGGATGAAAGGAAAGAGGCGAAAGGGTGGGAGGAAGGAGGCCGGTTGAGTATTTGTCGATTAGGAACGATGACGTGAGTTACGGTTGTGTTAGCCGCTTTATGCTGCTGAAGAAGTTCGTCAGATTTTTTATATCAAAGCCTGCTATATTAACAGGCGTAGGAAAGAAATGAGAACCAAGATGCCTAATTCTTAGCCCCGCGGGAGTAGGGCAACTAAGTAGAAGGTGCTGTGATAATCCACCTCACCTTCCATACAGCTGACGCAACAAGTACTCGAAGTAATTCCAAGTCTCACGACATGCATACCTCGCGGATAGTATAATATTCTGTGAGTACACACACGAAATTAGAGAGCTCACATTTTGTCGTCCTCAGAACATCGCTCGAACGCCTCCGATCCACACGTGGCCAGAAGGATTTCGCGACCTTACAAGTTTGTATACTTGCCCAGAGCTCGCTGAGTCGACGCGAAGCCCATAGTTCTAGGAGGTCCAGTGGATCCCAATCTTCTCCTTGTGTGGGGAAACAGGTCCAGCCTCGACCGGCCAGCTTATCCGCCTCGCAGTTTCCCTACAGCTAGTGCCTTCAATTCAAAGTAAATTGAATACAATTCTTTATTTTTTTATCCAATAAATAATTGAATCTTTTTTTAAAACATCGGGTGGTCTCTAACTGCTTGTTTCTCCACCAGCCTGTATTACTATTTTTGATTAACCTAGCAATATGAGGGCTGTAAAAAGTTCCCTGCCGTAGTCTTTCAGATCAGTTTCTTCATTTCGAAAAACAAAAGCAAAAAAGCAAAAAAGCAAAAAATTGGCTTCCGTGATTTTATAATAATTGTTGGCCATTTCCTTTTACTGCTCGTTTATTAATTTATAATATTTTATTTCCTTTGCTCGCTTCGTTTTTAATTTTTCCACTATGAAATGCCTCATCATTTGCTCAACTCAATGCGCAGCCACGTGATTAGTTTCGCAAATGGATGGTTGATAAAAATAACTTGTCAGCATTGTCTATATTTGGTAAAGTTGAAATCCGGTTTTGCGCACTCAAGCAAGCAATTACACTCACCTGTTGTGCTATAAGCGGCGTACGCCCTTAAGTCATGAGGTTTTTTTAGCGGCCACGCATAATCTACAAGCTCGCCTGTTAATGCCCACTACCCCTATTTAGACTTCGATTATCATTTAAGCCATGGCTGGTTAAAGTGCTTTCAACTGTCAGTTGGCGGCAAATTCTGCTTTCTGGTTGTTCTATGTATAGCCGGCAATACCAATAGGTACTCAATTACCTATCAAATGCCAACCGTCAGCAGGCTCAATGTATTAGCTCTTCGAGCCCCCGAACAACCAACAGTGGCTATGTAAATTTGGCGCGACTCAAAAGAATTTGTCAGACATAAATTTACATAAATTATTTTGGCCCATATGATGGTGGTTCGCGGCTATAACAATTCGTTCATTGACTTTTTTATTTGTAGATATTGAGTAATCGCACTGAATTGTAATTTCTTTTGTTTTTAGTTTTTATCACTTATCGTGTTTCTCTTTCATTTGTGAGCAACAAGTTTGTGACGTAGCTTTGCAGCGGTGGTCGTTGCGTCTGTTAGATACTCTGCAGCTACAGCTACACTAACTTTTGGTGATTAAGAATGTTTTTTTTTTGTGTCTTTTTGTGCTACTTTTTATGTCGCTACCCTTTCACTCGTTGCCAATGTCACGTTTTCGATGTCTTGTCGCGCTAATGAATTAATTTGTCGTTTGTGTCATTTTTAATTTGAAGTCGGCTTTTGGTAATTAGTTTAGTTAGTCGCCTAAAAAAATACAACTGCAATGTTTTTGTTAGAATGTGAAAAATTTCAAATGAATTTTATGGCTCTTCCTGCATTTGCTTTCTAGTATTTCGTGTTCGTTTTTGTGCTACCAACGCCATAAATTTACAATGAAATTAAGACATTTGAGGTAATCACTTTACGTGAGGATCGATGAGCTTAAATAGCTCGCCTCACAAATGCTCTTCGCATCTGCCGTGGTGTGTATGTATGTATGCATATATTTCTTTCTAAGTGAAATTTATAAGTTTCTGCGTGCGCCCTGTAGGAAACTTTGAGCTATTGGAACTTATTTCTGGTTCAGCAGTGCTAATATTTTTGCCAGAAGCAAAACGTTAGTGATTGGGAGCTCGGCTATTCGAAATTAGTACTCATTGAGGTAGTAATAATACACAATTTTTTGTTTACAAATTTTATATTACATAAAAGGTGGCGCAAAATGAATCATCCTATTTAGCTTTTGAACAACTCTTTCAACCGTGGACCCACATAGGACCGTGGAGGACCCACATTTTTAAACCTCGCATCTGCGTCGCCCTCCGATGATAAACAAAAACAAAAAATGAGTTTGAGTGACGGACATCTTTATTTGGACCTTTACGCCCTCCATTGCGTGTCTGTTTGTATACTGCAACTATCTACTTCACAAGAGTCAAAATTGATTGGTTCAAGATCACAATCGCGAACCCGTCACAGTTTGGTATTAACCGATTTCACGTTAGGTTTTACTTGCCGCTGATTAAGTGCTTGCCACGTGGAACAACATCAAGATGCACACCACAAATAAGAGGAAGAGCTCGGCCAAACACCCAAAACGAGCGTAAGCGCCAATTATAAAGGGTGGTTAAGTTTCAAGGGCCGGTGTTGATTTTGAATAAAATAAAATTTTTTTTGGATATTATCATTTCTCTTTATCATGATAATACTGGTATGGCTCAATTACGTATTGAACAAACTATCGGCCAAATGGCCGCCGCGGCCTCGGCGGCACACCTCCATCCGATGGTCCAAATTGTCGATGACGCTGAGGCATAATTGAGGTTCTATGCCGTTAATGTGCCCAATTATCTCATCCTTTAGCTCTTGAATTGTTGCTGGCTTATCGACGTACACCTTTTCTTTCAAATAACCCCAACGAAAGAAGTTCAACGGTGTCAACTCACATGATCTTGGCGGCCAATTGACATCGCCGCGGGGTAAGATTATTCGGCCATCAAATTTTTCGCTCAAAAGAGCCATTGTTTCATTAGCTGCGTGACAAGAGGCACCGTCCTGTTGAAACCACATATCGTCCACATCCATATCTTCCAATTCGTGCTATAAAAAGTTCGTTATCATCTCACGATAGCGAACACTATTCACAGTAACTGCCTGACCGGCCTCATTTTGGAAAAAATACGACCCAATGATGCCGCCGGCTCATAAACTGCACCAAACAGTCACTCTTTGTGGGTGGGCGCATTGGTTTTTCGGCAATCACTCTTGGATTATCATTCGCCCAAATGCGACAATTCTGCTTATTGACGAATCCACTGAGGTGAAAATGTGCCTCATCACTGAAGATGATTTTCTTCGAAAATTGGTCATTCACTGTTGCCATTTCCTGCCACCATTCTGACCATTGACGACGCTTGAAATGGTCACGAGGCTTTAGTTCTTGAATCACTTGCACCTTGTAAGTGTGTAAATGCAAGTCTTTATGCATAATGTTCATCAACGATGAGCGTGAGAGGTGCAATTGTTGCGCACGACGACAAGTTGAGGTGGACGGCTCTTCAACCACACTATCGCGAACAGCAGCCACATTTTCTGCAGTACAAGCTGTACGAGCATGCACTGGTGTTTTCACATCTCCTAAAGACCCGGTTTGCTCAAACTTTTGCACAACTTTTCCGATTGTCGCACATTTGGACGATTAAATTGACCGAAAAAATCACGAAGTGCGCGATATGCATTTTGATTTGAACGCCCGTTTTCATAATAAGCCTGAATAACTTTAACGCGTTGCTCGATTGTGTATCTTTCCGTGGTTCAAATTGAGTTAGTCTGAAATTGGAAAATGTCAAATGAAATGCAGAAAAAAACTTGACGTTTAGGTGTAGTTCACATTCAACATCGGCCCTTGAAATTTAAGCACCCTTTATATATGTTTTATCCCAATGTGAATTTTTTCGAGTTTACTGAGCATAGTGGCAAGTATTATGGGAAAAAAATTGTATTTAAAAATATAACTAAACAAAATTCACCAAAAAACTATTTTTTTGCAAAGTATGTTTTGTCCCAAAAAATTATTACTATTTGTTTTTCAATGTTGAAAATAACCGAAATTAATCTATATAATAATTTTTAATATTGAATAAATCTTTAAATTATTAAATATATTTGACAATTCTTTCCGTTTTCTTATTATACTCTCACCTGCAAATAAATGTTGAGGAAAATTCACGACAATGCCCGAAATACTTGGATCTCTTGACGTGGAATCGCTTACTTGTAATTTATTTACTTCCTGCGTACGCCGCAACAAGTAGAATTTCGGCTCAACTCCGCGCCACTGCACGTCTTTTTAATCATTTTTGCTTAAGTCCGACTTATATTACTCATACATGCATTATTTTATTTACAATTTAAAGGAGATCCTCGTTTCAGTTGTAGGATTGGCATTGCTTCTTTGTAAATTTAGTGTAAGCCCTTTTCAATGAATGGGTATGCATAAAGAACAAAACAAGGCGACTTCAGGGCTGATATACATATGTTTATAAATTCAGTAAAAAGACACCTAATAACGGGCATCAGCATTGCGAATTTCGGGTGTACAATTTTTTTCTCGTCCCAAAATTTCGGACTTATGACCGAGGGAATTGATATGAATTATTTTTCAAACTAAGTTAGATATTTCTTGATGCAGTAAAAATATTTCAAACTACAAGAAATCCTTCACGGAAGTTTTTGTTGTTGTTACAAAGATTTCGTTTCAAGTGCTATTTCGCTAGTCCGCATTACTAAGCTCTTTAAAAGAAATTTTAGCACCTCATAAATTAAGAAAAAAGACTTAAAGCGTGGTCAATAGCACTACAGTACAGGGCAGTTAACAATTTAGTGCAAACAACCTGGCATCATGGCGGTTGCAAAGCACCAATTCAGCACAGCAACAGAATGAATGCATATAAGAGTCGCAATTTGCTAATGCCACAATGCCACAATGCGAGGCCATTTGCATTTGATTGTGAATTGCATTTATATTATATTTTTATTATCCAAGCTTTGGCTATAATGATTTGGCAAAGTTTTGTTTTCCCTACAACGCGTGCCGCACAACCCTCAACTTAGCCGCAACCACTAAACAAGTAATGTCAAGTTAAGAGCATTTGATGTTCTCGAGCAGGCTTTTAGCATATTTTCCGTGTGAAATAGTACATTAACTTTGAAAATTGCGGCTTTTACGGGTATGCAGCATCTCATCCTTGCGATTTGATATCCCAATTTGTATATAATAAAAAATTGAAAGCGTACGAATTTTATTTTATCTATTGTGCGAAAACTATTCTCCGTTGGCCTCGCGCTGCTTCTTCGCCTGGTTGTTCGATTTTCCAAACACGCCCGTGAACAAAACAATAATCGCTTTAATACGTTGGGAGAAAATGTAAAAATTAAAAATTAATGATCTCTGCGATTAAGGGAATATACATTCGGTCGTATGAAGCTGAGTCGATGGCCAGCAGCTTACAGGAGGGAACTACATACATATATAGGTGTATATCTCTCAAACAGGTTTTTATACTCACATATGTACATTTAATATTTCAATCGCCACTGATTCGCATTTAGATGCGCAACGTATAACTGCGTGTGAAATGCACACATGCATATGTACATCTATAAATACGTACATGCATACGCACCTATATTCATCCTTGTTGTACAACTTCTTATTTGCTTTATTTTGTAGGTACTTCTGTGCGCTGCTGTAAATATATGCACATACTTACATATATTTTATTGATACGAGTTGTGCATTCGGCACTATGCGCGTATTTCAAATTTACCCTGCTGGAAAAACGTTTCCCGGAGGCTGTCTCCTAACTTAACTGGTAGTTAACTTTTCAGATTTAAATTGCCGTCCATTATCCATACAAACAGCAAGTGTCAATTCTCCATTCTGCATCCGTTTTTCTGCTAATAAGGATGTAAGACCAAAGCGACTTGTATGCAATAACCTTAACGTTTCCATAAACTCGCAGTTTTTTATAAAATTATAAAAAAAAAAATTACTAGTATTCACTTAATTAATTAAAGTTAGGCTTACTAAAATAAAAGATTCTCAATATTAGAAAAAAACTCATCTACATAGAATAAATTACTTATCGCTCCAGACCTTTGAGAAGGGTTCTGATGCGCAAATCTCTGGATTTTCCCGACCTCACCGTATAGCTGAGGCACAGCAGGCTTTCGAACGATATCCGTATTGACGCTTAGATTACCTAGGCATTAGCTCCTAGCACTTAGCTGCAATGTTACGCAGCGGAATACTTTATGTAGAAGGAGAAACTGTATACTATCGAGAAACGTTAACAGGTATGGCCCAGATCCTACATTAGGACTATCCAAATAGTCCTCGCGAAACTAAACTGAATTAGAAAGTTTTAAGATTGAAGAGAAACTAAAATCAGGGAGCATTAAATGCCACTTTTTCTAAATGGCTGCTTTTCGACAGAGTGTAGGGCCTTCACCGGATAATAGCGCTGTGGAGTCGTAGTTCGCACATCCTATGTAACCAGTACAATTTTATAAAATAAGAAGATTACAGAGAGGAGGGGTGCGCTTGCCTTACGTGTTGCAAAGCGCTACTGCAAAATAGAATACTGATTACACAATAGATGTAATTCTACAAACTTTTTGCATTTCTCCGAGCTCAATAGGGACTTTGATATATGTATCCACCTTGAATCATCTCTTAAGCATTGATGGCACCTGAGAAAGCTGGATGGAGAATCGGGGTGAATTTCTTCATTTTTCCAATGGTAAGGAAACCCATTCATCTGTCGGATTCCGCAGTTGTTTTCCACGCACAAATTTTACATCTTCGGTTAGATAGATTTAATTCGGGTTCCTGGTTATCAAACTATGAAACAGATGCGAGGAAACTCCTTATTATCTTCAACATTCCGCTCAAAGAATCCCCAATTCCATATAGCATGAATATTATCTTAAGGGACATTCAATCTAGATGTTTCTGAGTTAGGTTAGGTTATGAAAAATGTCTGCCCTCGCGAAGGATCAAATTCGTTCATGCTGTGGGAAAAACCAAATAGGAGGAAAAAAGGAGGAGGAGGAAGGGGCTTTGGATCGGAGGATGACGACCAAACGGTGGGACAAGCCTAATTGGCACTGGCTGTCAAATTAGTCCCATAAAGTAATTGCAGAAGTAAGCAACCAATCTACTGTTTCTCTAATTGCGGCTATCTCCGCTTGAAAAACACTACAGCGATCCGGTAGCCTCCCAGATCCCCTTTCCATCCAGTTTCAAGCCATCCGTAAACATGTTTGAATATGAATGAAAAAGTACCGCTCGGAGCCAACGACAGTGTACATTGATCAAACACCTTGGGGTGCACTCTAAGTTTCTAATAATATAGGGTGTTTTTTTTAGAGGTTAGGTTTTCAAGATGAAATAAAACGTATATAATTTAATGTTATGGCCAAGAATTTAGCTTTATTATAAAGAAAAGGGTTTGCCATTATGTTTTAAAAATGATACCCATTCAACCAAAAGTGAGCTTCATCGCTGAACAAAATTTTCTTCGATGCGTCGCGCGAACCGAACCATTATTTTCGTAATAAATTTGCACGATTTGCAAACGTTGTTCAGGTGTAAGTCTATTCATTATGAAATGGCAAACCAAACTGAGCATAAATCAAGTGACAGCTGTCAAAAAGACCATCTACGAAAAAAGTAGTGCCAACTTGAAAACCTAACCTCTAAAAAAAACACCCTATACTAGCTTACGACTAGGTTGTGCCCCGAAAACTTCAATCTGATTACGAGGTGTGCAGCGGCAGTAGTTTGAAGCACCCCACAGATTCTAATGAGGGCACACCTTTGGACCCCCCAGATTCTTAACTGTTGTCGTCGCCTGCAGGGAGTTCCACCAGACAAAGACTCAGTTTTTGAGTACAACTTCAAAATTAAAACTTAAAAACAAATAGAAAAGAGTGTAGTTTAAACGTAGGAGTAGAAAATAATACCTAACGCTCCTTAAAAATTATGTTTATAATAGTTACCGTGGAAATTTACGCTGGTGAGGAAAGTATGCCTTTCCGTAGCCTGACTACGCCCGTTTTCGAAATGCATACAATATAAAAATTCATTTAGCTTATGTATGAATTGAGTGGTTATACAAATAAAAAAAAAAAAAAAAAAAATTTAATCTCAATGCAAAAGCGATTCTTTGTTAAATTTCAACTTTCTCAACTCTTATTTTTTGCCGCGCTTTATAGTACAAGTATTTAACCAGTTTTTGAGAGGACGGCACTTAAAGCAGGATAAGGAGTTAAGATATTTTTTAAGTGATTTCTTAAGCCATCAAAAGCAAAAAATCCTGCAAAGTTTAGGTAAATCTTATTTTCCTAAAAAATATTTTCGTAAATCTTATTTTCCATTTAAACAAAAAAAAAATGTTGCAAATTTGCGCTGCAGGGCATTTTCTCTCATTCCTCATTCAATCTCACCTTCTGACCTTCCACAAACACTTGCGCACGTTCGAATAATTTGAACCATTAGCGTTCGTATTCCGTCGAGTCCACCAAAAATTCGTTTTGCGGCCACTGCCATGAAAAATATCGGGAAAATTGCAATTTATTACTGATAATTTATTTAAGTGTGGCTAAACGAATTCCCTTTCGTTACCAAGAAGTATGGGCAACATTCGATGACTTGTGACGAGCAATGCGTTACTTACATACGAGTATATCCAGTTAATTTCAACAATTTATCCTTTTCACAGGATTTAACCAGGAAATAAACTAATTTTGCAAAGAGTTCGATTCTAATTATATCAAATAAATGGGATTTGACTAGAAAGAAGAGATACTTTGACGAAGTGTGGGTTTAAGTTTTTTGGTACCACAAGGTCCTAATGGGTGCAAGTTTTCAATTGAGATATATTTCAACTGAGTCATCTGTGAGGATATTAGAGAAATTCCATATTTTTGGAGTTGTAAGTGTTAGGGTACGTTCTTCCTGAGCTTTTAAAATATTATACCATTTCTTTTTCTGAATATGCAAGAATCGGAATGTTGGCAAAGGATCGGGCTTGAAGTTAATCTCAACTCGCTTTCTGAGAGTAAGAGAGATAAACTTGGAATCTGTACCAATGCAGCATCTTCCTCTTACCAACTCAGAGTAACGCTGCTGCGAACATATCCCTAAAGGGTTTTGAAGTGAGAGTATATTGTGGTGGCTTTGGCATTTCCTATAACACACATAGGCCCTTTGTAACGCCACATAGCTCTATAACCCCCACTCTTCTTCATGCAGCCGATGAACCTGAACTCTTGTCGTATACTCAACTCTTCCTCTGTGGTCATTTCACTTAAAAAGAAGAAAAACCATCTACAGGCATCTGGTGCCGTCGATGTAGTGGAGGAGATCCCTTAGGCTGGAGAACTGCGTCTGGCTATCACCACTAAGGAACTTCAAGCGCCTAACCGCCTAACTCTACTTTAGTGATGTTATAGTCCTTCCGAAGAGCTACAACTTTTTTGCAGAACAGGAGTATAATGCTATAGTGGCCTATTTCCGATGTGCAGCATCCAGTAGAGCTTGGGGTCAAGTATTACACCAAGATACTTGACTTCCGACGAGAGCGTAAGAAACTGGCTGTTTTATCTAGGAAGTCTACAGGGTGGAGGTTTGTATTTTCTAGTGAATAGCAGCAACTCCATTTTGTCAGAGTTGACTCTAATACCACAACTGGCAGCCCTTCGACTGAGTACAGCCAATGCTCCTCCAATATTTTTGTATCTTGGCGTGTCTATACAGCTCGTGCAAGAATTGAAGCTAAATGACCGTCATTTGCCGGGCCTTTTTGCTGATTGGGATCATTTACATTTAATACTCGGATTTATTGGAAAAAGTAGCTCTGGTAACTGACACTGGCCTATTATTTGTACCTGATGAAAAAGGAACTGATCTGCCATCACGTTGAGGGCATTGCAACTGTCCAGTACGTGGCGGAAAGTGCTTCTGGATCAGTTTTTTTCGTATTATTTGTATTTGATGTTCATGGTGTGTCTTTTAAAATAAAAAAGGAAATGTTCCCGAATTTTGTACACATTATCCAACAAGCATGTTTACCCATATCCATATTTTACGTATCAGAAAGAAAGCCCAAGTTATACAGTTCACAGACATTATTAAAAAAAAATGTATGAAAACCTCTGTTCAGTGGTTCTGATGACTCATAATACCAATCTAAAATGTCCTACGAACGGCGGAGTAGTTTCACGCTCACTTTTCTTATAGCCTGCGCGACGATTGTTAGGTAATATACCTAAAAATGTATCATTTATGGTTTTGTGTACATACCTATATTAGCATCGTTTTTTTTTTTTTCGTTTATAATTCCTATTTTTATTCCACTTTCCATTGGCAGTTTCTTTTTCATCGCCATCATTTTCGTGTCTCATCAATTTCAATTTCCTCATCATCATCAACGCTTATCTGCGGCTGACTCTCAGCGGAGTATTTTTGCCTTCCTCATTCTTTTGCCCTACCTAAATGCATAGACGCTTTCAATAGCTTCTGCTCCCTTGTGTACGCGCATCGATTCTGAATTATTTGATTTACAACAATGACTTTGGAGACTTTGCATTGATGATATACTTCCACTTGCGAAAATATTTAAACTCAAGCCATCCTTCCCGGCCATATGGGCATACAGACATGGGTACATATGTATGTATATATACTCCTACAAACCTACCTCCTATAATATTTTTCATTGTGTTTGCCAAAAGTCAAGCCAAGTCAATGATGTCACTGGCCAATATTTACATTGTGGCGTTTGTATGTGTGTGTATGTTTGCTTCGGTTATATTGAGCATAGAAAAATGATAAATTGTTTTTCATACTTCGGCTATGGTTAGGTAATATATTAATGGCTTTTATTTAATTTTAAAATTTTTTGTGTTAGTGACGGAAGTCGCACAGGAAATTTATTTGATTTTTATATGAGAAAATGATGCCTTTATTGCTTTGTAAGGGGTGCTTACCATAAATTATGACGTCAAATAGTGGCAAAATTAATACGTGATGCTAATTTGAAAGTTTTGATTTATATAATTATGAATTTCGCATGTAGAAAAACATGATCTAAAGTGGGGTCGGACGATGTGTTTTTTAATATTTAATATTATTTAATATGAAGGGAAGTAAAACTTTCGAATAATTTTTTCGCTTTACTTTTACACTGACATTTACGTAGTTATAATTTTACAAGTGTGCTCAAATTTGCTAACTAACCTGCAGTTCCCGAGCAATGGAATATGTTACCTACATGGCTAGCCAATTCCATGATTGCCCTGATTTTAACGACTTTTTCGAAGATGCACCTACCAGAGAAAATCATTTTAATAACCGCTTTGCTCTTGCATTATTTACTACATTGGGTCCATAGTCATCATGAATAGCTTTTGCTGTCTACTTCAACACCTCAGCTTGCTCGCGGTGGTACGCAAGGTTGTATAGATTTTTTTTACGTTTATTTTTCAACGCTGTAATTATTCACAACTGGTTTCACCAAACGCAAAACAGTCATTGAAGTTGTTTGGAAGCGTTATATGGTATATGCCTGTCCAGCATATGAACTAATGCCATGTATACACTATGAGATCTGGATCATTATAGGCAACCAGCGCAATGCTTGGAAGTACCTATTTCATCGTATACTTGACTCTCTAATTATTGTCCTCACACTCCAATAATATTATAAGCAATACTTTCGTAAAAAATCTGAAAGAATTACAATCACAAACAAAAACAAGAAAAAATTGGCTCTCGTTAGTTCGAGATACGTGGATAAAAAACAGCATAGCAAACGGGCTAACAACCAGTTTTGTATACAGTAGGTTCTGTTTTTATGCGGTAGATACGTTCCGCAAGAAACAGCATAAAAAAAAAACAGCATAAAAAAAGCTACTAGTTCTATAGTAAAACTATAGATACGTTTCAAATGCTAAAACCGCATAAATCTGAAATAATCGCATAAAAAAGGGCACTAGTCCCATATTATTACTATAGATACGTTCCATAGACCGCATGAATCTGAAATAATTAAATAAAATCGCATAAACAAAATATTGTATCTTTGAAAATTATATCTTTATATATCTTCCATACTTGTAGGGTTAGCATTTCTGATGTAATCTGTGATGAGTTTTTGCTTAGCTGGTTTAGAATCTTGTTTATATGTACAATTCCCGATAGGTCGACATGCATTTTGTAATTTAAAAAAAAAACGCACTATTTCAAAACCGCATAAAAAAAAGCCGCATAAAAACAGAACCTACTGTATTACATTAAGATTCAAGTAATTAAAACAGTGTATTAAAAAAATTAATAAAAATATACTGAAGACATCTCTAAACCTTCCTTTTTGACTTACAAGGCTACTGTAATGGTTGCAAAAATTGGCATATTTGGAGTTTGTCCTGCGGGACAATGATATGAATGCAAAATCTGAACGAGGTCTTATTTTACATGCCAATTGATACAGTCCAATTATTATTATTATGTTGTTTTCTTTATTTTTTTTCCTGCAATCTAATATAACAGCAAATGACAGCTGTATAGGGTTTCGTCCTTAAAGGGCGGATGGTCGAACCAACTGCAGCTGCAATTTTTAATTTGAAAACAAAAAAAACAATATGTTTTCACATACCACCCTTTTTAACAGAGTGTTTTAAAAACGAAATACTTAAAAGAAAACAAAATGAGAAAAAAACTTTTTTAAAAAATGTTTATAAAAAAACTTTGTATGCTATGAATACTCATATGTATGTACATATATAGTATAAGTATATCAAAAAACAAAAAAAAAATTTTCATTTCAAAAACAATTTTGCAAAAGCGGTACATCTAAAAACAAAATTGAAAGAAAACGTCTAAAAATTGTTTACTAACACAAAAAAAACGCCAACTATGTATAATGGCTACTAAAATATATATTAAAAATTCTTGCAGTTGCAATTTTTGATTTGAATAAAACAAAACAAAAAAAAAACGGAATTTCAAAAATATTCAAAATTTAAGAAAAAAAATTTTTTTAAAATTAACAAAAACCACTATGTGAACTTGGATACTCAAATGTCTCGAAAAACTGCCTGCAGGTAAAATTTTTAATTTGAACACAAAACAACAAAGAAACAAATTTTGTTTTTTTTTCTTAATTGAGTTTTGTAAAAAGGATGTATTAAAAAAATTTAGAAAAACGTACAAAAAATTGTATAAAACAGCTATTTATACTATGGGCACTCAAATTTTTTTAAATTGACTTTTGCGAAAGCGGTCCATTTAAAAACAAACTTACAACTTACTTAACAAGCCTGCTGTTAGTTCTGCCTTCTTCAAACTGGATAAAGAGGCAAAGGAATGGGTCTGGTGGTGAACGAGGACAAAACGAAGTCAAACAAACAGTCGGCACACTCGTGTATCGGCACCCACGTCACTGTTGACTTTTATAATTTCGAGATTGTAAAAGACTTCGTTTATTTAGGAACCAACATTAACACCGATAACAGTGTCAACCTTGAAATCCAACGTAGAATCTTTCCTGCCAACAAGTGCTACTTTGGACAAAGTAGGCAACTGAGCAGTAAAGTCCTCTCTCGACGAACAAAACTAACACTCTACAAGACTCTCATCATGCCCGTCCTAACGTATGGCGCAGAAGCTTGGACGATGACAACATCCGATGAAGTGACGATTGGAGTGTTCGAGAAAAAGATTCTGCGCAAGATTTTTGGACCTATGCATCGTTGGCAACGGCGAATATCGCAGACGATGGAACTATGAGTTGTATGAGCTTTACGACGACATAGACATAGCGCAGCGAATAAAGATCCAGTGGCTACGTTGGCTGGGTGATGTCCTCCGAATGGATACAAACGCCTCGGCTTTGAAAGTATTCGATGCGGTACCAGCTGGTGGTAGCAGAGGAAGAGGAAGGCCTCCTCTGCGTTGGAAAGATCAGGTGCGAAAGGACTTGGCTTCACTTGGCGTGTCCAACTGGCGCCGGTTAGCACGAGAAAGAAACGACTGGCGCGCTTTGTTAAACTCGCCCAAAATCGCGTAAGCGGTTATCGCGCCAATTAAGAAGAAGAAGTTTGAAGGAACTCGGTCGAGTTCAAAACTGTAGTCAACAAGCTATTCAATGTTTTTAGTACGAAAGGCTATCGGACGAGCAAAGGTTACGCCAAACTTCAAAATAGGAATAAAGAGAAATTATTTCGCATTTAATTTCCTTGCGTAACTAAATGTTTAGTGTATTAGAGAATCTTTTAAGCAAAAAAATTGAAGCTTTGAAATTTCCACAGTGACCTAATAATATAAGCAGGTAGTTTTAAGTTATCCGTAGCGATAATTTTTCTAACTGAAACATTCTTATGCAATTTTTTCTTTGTTTTTTTCAGGTAAGTCGTTTTATCGAGGAGAAAGAAAACGTAAGTAAACGAAATTTTCAAACCTTTCATAGTTCTCTTGTATTTGATTGCCAATAAATTTAAATTTCGAGCGTATCAATAAAAATATCCTGCGCTGGATTTCCATCGTTTCTACCTTTCTACAGGTCAACGAAAAGTCTAAAAATGATGCCACTAAGCACGCACTTTTCACATCAAGCCTACTTTTCCGCCTATCTAAGTAACTTATGTGCACAATTAGTGGCACTTAATCTCCTTACATAAATGACCTTTGTGCAGCGAGTACAAAAGTCACCAAAGGCATACACAAAAGAGCACATACGTGTATGTGCCTGAGTGTGTATGAGATACATGTAGAGCTTATACAGCTGTGTAGGTGAATAGGTGCATGCATGTATTGTTTAGGTTTGAATGGCCCGGTAACCTCATTGGGCAACATTTCATGACAAGCAACAATATCTTTGCAGAATGGCAAACCCAAATGAATATAGCCAAACTTGGTATATAATTTTTAATACATTTTATGATGCTAACATACCTACATTTTCACTCATACACACTTACATGAAACGGTGTAAATGACTTTTCAATGCTGCGAGACATTTTATTGGATTAATCGGCTGCTAATAGTTCTTTTAAGTAAGACTGCTGATGCTGCTGTTACTGCTGCCGTTGCTGTAGTTGGTATTGTTGTTGTCGATGGCGTTGGCAGCCTTCACTCACGGCCCCTGGGTGTCGGTGTCATTACTGTCGCTGGGTTAATGCGTCACTGAGCACTTACACATATGTACATATATATGTACGTATGTATTTGTGTGTGCCTGAGTGTAATGCATTTGCTAGCGATTGATTAATCGATGCTCTATCGTTGATCAATTAAGCACTTTCTCAATGTCATCAATATCGAATAGCCATTCAATGTCATTCAAGTAACCCAAGAATAAATTCTACTATTGCACCTTCACACGTACATATGTAGTAGGTATGTATGTGTATATATATGTTTGTGCTATACATACAAATGTATGCCGCCCATTTATTTCTTCGTTCTCTCACGCAACCCAAACAACCAGCCATTGATTCATTCGATAGTCGGTTGATTTGTTCCCATTCAGTTTGCAATTAAGTGCCTGATAAAACATAGAAGTGTGCAATAACAAAAACAACGCATGCTACATATTTTTTGTTGTGGTTGTATGCTTTTGTGAGAGGCAGACCTTGGTTGCCTCAAAAACTAATAAGTAGTAGAAGATGAAAGAAATTCTGTAAGAAGGAAATAGTGGCAAAAAGGCTCACAAGCAGCAGTTGACATTGCATGAGTCAGGATAGACAGAGGGAGGTGAGTTTGGGATGCTATTAAATTTGAGATAAAATGTTGGTGCTTTTTATTCTGTTTTGGCTTTCCTTGTAAATTTATTTGTTAGACCACTTTTAAAGGCTTGAATTGAAAGCCCAGAAAATTTATTGTTTGCGAAATTTATTCTTTAAGGTGGCTTAATAATTTTGCGAACAGAAACAGAAAATAGATGATCGACTCCATGCCATGCAGTGCATTTATTTTGGATATTGTAGATTTTTCTTTGAAATTTTGAAAAGCGAATTATAGTTCTGATATTTATTCAAAATTGAAAATTGTTGAAATGGATAATATATCACACATCTGGCATCACCCAAATTACACAGACTAAATGTCAATTATGTCAATGCATTGAATCACACATTTTTTCACTTCCTGTTTGATCGACTCTGCGTTTCAATACATATTTTTAATAAAAATTTTGGTTCAGAGTTTTTTTAAGTGAAATTCTTTCGCTTCTTTTTAACATTTATTTTTTTGTTTTATTTTCTGAGAGTAAAATGGTTTTTGGAAAAAAATGATATTTAAGTTGAAAATTTTCTAGAAAAGAATATCTTTCCTTTTTTTAAATCTGTTTCTTAATAATTGAAACCACGCTCAGTTATTGGGGAAATGTATTAATAAGATAAGATTTATTCAATGTTGGATTTTTTTGGTAGAGTTTTAAAATGCAATAACTCTTAGACATAGAATAACGTTAACATTTAAACTTTTTCTTCTAATTTATATTTAAATAAAATATGAAAAAAGTATACAATTAATGTTTTTTGTGTTAAAAATTGCTGATAAAAATGTTTATGTTCTCATTTTTCACAAATTACTATATATTTATATTTTCCTTACATTTTTTTAATTAAAAAATTACATGCTCAGTTATTTGAAAAAAAATGATTAATTTTGAGATTTATTCAATGTTGAAGTTTTCTGGTAGAGTTTTAAAGCGGAATGAATATATGTTCCCTTAGAATTTCAATTTTGGTTTGTATTTTTCATAGACTAAAGTAGGGATGGGCAGCAGCGTGGCACGTTCGCAGCAGAGCGTGCTAGCAAAGTGCTAGATGGGGGGGCGACAAACTTACATCAGAAGGGTAAGCAATAGGCGTGTACGTATATTAATCATTTCTGAGCAATGCATATGTGTTTGTAAAAAAGAGAGTGAAGCTTTGCCAATAGCAAAGTTACCAGATAGGGGTACTTCATTCCATGTTAGGGGATTTCGAAGTGTTGATCGTTCATATTAAATAATAAAATGCTTTTGGTTTTTTTTATTGGAAACGCTTCTTTGAATATTAACATCATCTTTGCGAATTTCTATTTTACTTACTTTTATAATTTGTGTAACCAAGAAACATAGGCAATTTTATAATCAAGAAGTTTGAACATTCGCATGTCAAAGTTTTATAGTTGCTAAACTATGTGGAGATAAATTTGTACTGACAAATCGGTGTATATTTTTCTGAATGAAAAAATTGCCTTCGTTTACATATAAGTATGTATGTATATCGTATGTTTTTATGTTAGTGCAGTTTTTTTAAAGAATGCTGGTCACAACAGCGAACAGTAATCTCAACCAGCCATGTTTTATTTAAACAATGGATGTTATACATTTTATTTTGTTAAAAAGGACAATTTATACATGTTTCCATTAAAAAAATAGAGGATTTTTTCAAAAAACATTGAGGAAATTATTATAGCAGAGTGGGTATTCTTGGTGAGAACTTAGTTGCTCTCAAATTCAAATCACACGCATATGGCAATGCGCACAGTATGACAAAGTACACAAAAATGATTAGAGACATTTGTTTGCATCCGCTCATGGATTTCGCACCATCGGTGGCAACGCAAACCACTTTTCGCCATGATACACCCATACGTTCAGTACATTCATTAACACATTGAAATAAATCTTCACCTTTAGTCGTCCCTGTCATTGGAATAATGTCCAAAAGTTCTTCACATATATTTAGGTGGGCATCAACTCCTCGGATAAAAATCGATAATTGGGCTATGTCGGATATATCTGTACTTTTGTCAATTGCCAATGAAATCGCTGTGAATGATTTTATACGCTCTTTTAACTGCTGTTTTGTAATTTCCGCCATTTCATCTACTCGTCTGTTTATAGTTCTACGAGATAAGGGGACAAAATTCCTACTGCTTTTAATATACAAGACTTCACCAATTCGCCATCCGAAAATGCACGATTCTCACGAACAAGGTTTAACGCGATTTCATAAGTTGCACGCTTTGCATCTACAACGTAATCTTCGTTTTCCTAAAAAATTAAAAAAAAATTTTAATAATTTGAATTTTTCCGACCTTCTGTAATTTGGCACATCGAATCGGGTTCTTCGTTTAGACTTAAGGATTTGTATATACTTTTCCTTTCTTCTCCTACATATTCATCATATTCACTCCTGTGCAGCTCATAATGTCTCTTTATGTTAAAAACCTTACACACCACACGTTTTTCACATACAAGGCATTGTGATTCTCCGTCTACATATTTGCATAAAAAAGTTACACTCCACTTCGGATTCAAATTTAACAATGTTCTTTTATTTGAGGTCATGCTGAACTCAAATGTTTTATATTTAATATTTTATTTAACTTTGTTTATCTAAATTAAAAGTTAAAACAGAGTAATATATTACACATTAAAAATAAATTTATGTTTTTGTCGGCAGTTGAACACTGTGCACTTTGTTTTGACGTTCGCCGTTTCAAATTTTTAAATAGAATTTTCAGCACTTTCACTGCATCCACACCATACAAATACAATTCATATTAATGGTTTTTTATGCGACAATAATATGCAACTTACGATCTCAAAAAATATAGTCGAAAAATGAAGAAATCACGAAAAAACTGATTTTATTTATGAAATGTCAAAACTTATGAGTAAGAGTTGCCGCAGTTGTTAAATGTGTAGCTTAGGTAGCTGAAGAGAGTTTGCAGTTTTTTAAAGTAATTTGCTAAAAAAATTGATTTTATGGATTTCTTAGCTCAATTTAAAAAAATATATCCGATCTCAAAAACCATTTAAGTAATCATAAGATAAGTGTGAATAATTTACAGATTCGTCAGTATATGCAGTGATCAATATTATTGAAGATTAAACTGACATTGATTTCCAATATGTAAGATTTTAATTTAATCTCAAATTAAATATTTTCATAGGTCTTAATTTTTTTTACATCTAGCAATTAAAGAACAGTATTACGCGAACTTTTGAAATGTTTAATTGCTTGTTTATTGTTGTTCATTATCTTAATTCATTATTATAATAGAAAG
>JAYXIM010026283.1:0-60117 GCA_037575425.1 Anastrepha fraterculus
GTTAAAATGCTACACAAATGTTCGCCGTTATTTTCTGCATAGAACAACTGAACACTGCGGACATCCAAAATGTAAGAATCACATAGTTTCCTCTGCTGATTTATCATAAGGATGTGCAAAAATTGGGAACTTTGACCACACCTATCAAAGAATTCAGGCCTACAACTTTATAGTCGCCGATACGTGTTTATTTTTTTTTCCTTCTGCCAGAATTCGTTGTTGGAACCTTGTTTTTTTTTGTTGTTGTACAGTGTAAGTTATATTACGTGCATTAAAGAAAGATCTTTGAATGTTGCCTCTCAATTAGTTAAAAACGATTCGGCTGCATTCAGTCAATCTATTCTTAAGATTAAGAAAGGGGTCTAACTTCCGTAGAAATATTGCATTTGTTTTATTATTAGTTTTTTTTTTTTTGAGGAAGATCTCTCAAACGTAATATTTTTTTATCATAGATCTACTAATGACCACATCTGCGATATCTATATATATAAAAAGAAGTTACATTTCCTTGGTAATCTTATAACTCAAGAACGGGCTCACCTAGCCAAACCAAATTTTTAGGCTTTGTTTGGACTATTCAGTAGATGGTTTGTGTTTTAAAATTTTAAGAATCGGATACCAGGATCTCGAGAAATAGGCCAAAACGTGAACCCGGGTAACCCTAGGATGTGTTTGTACAATATGGGTAGCAAATGGAAGCTGTTGATGATTCTATAGTATAGAGTATTTTTGATGCCGCTCCGTGACTAGGGTCTCGAGATATCGCCCAAAATGTGGACCCCGATAAGTTAAGGATGTGTTCGTACAATATGGGTAGCAAATGGAAGCTGTTGATGATTTCTATAGTATAGAGTATTTTTTATACCGTTCCGTGAATAGGGTCTCGAGATATAGATCAAAACGTGGACCTGGATAACACTAGGATGTGTTTGAACCACATGAGTATACATTTCGGCAAAAATGTAAAGCACTTATGGATTTAATTGTGAAATTATATGTATTTGGGGAGGTACGATGCCATATGTACTCCATCGAATGGCAGAAAAGGGGATTGCCGCACGCACATATACTAATTTGGCTGGTACATAAAATAACTCCGGATCAAATCGATAGCCTTATATCAGCTGAAATTCCTAACCACACTGCTGATCCTGAGTTATTTCAAGTTGTCGTTATATATTACATTTCCTTGGTAATCTTATAACTCAAAAACCGCCGAACCCATTGACACAAAAATTTTAGAGTTCTTTTCTATCTTTGAGGAGGTGGTTTGTGTGAAGTTTGATTGAAATCGGTGCAACCGTTCCTGAGTTATGACATTTTATGTGAGTAATGGTTTCCTCTCATACGAAATGCCTGTATGGGAAAAACAATAACAAATACACAGCCGCTTATGAGCGCTTCTGTTGTACTGTTGTGGTTGTAAGTGTTAATATTAATTTTGGGCGAAAATATAATAAAAAGCAGCATTCAAGGAACTGGAAAAACATTTTTAACTTTATTTATTTTAGCATAATTTATTTAGCGTAAAAAATTGAAATGGAAATTAAAGAATCAAAGTTTAATTACAAGTTTTTATCGGCTCTTTCACCTTACCTGTATATAGGTGACCACCACAATCAAATTTTAAAAAAGTACAGAAAAGGCTATTGTGACATCTTTAGAAAGTATGTTGAATGAAAAAAATCAACTAATTCAACTGTTTAAACATTTTACGAGTTCTATAAAGAAAACTTAATATGAAAAATTTATTGCGATATAAAAAAACATTTTATGTATGGTGGTGCGAAGCCCACTGGGTGATGCGTGAATGAATTGCAAACAATGTTCCATCAACACAATGAATTGGTGAAATTGTTCAAAGTGGCACTCGATCTGATGCCCACCGATGACCACAAAATAATAATAAAAGCCGATAAAACACCAATTGGGGAGCACGCCAGACGATTCAATATAAAAAAACATTTTATGTATGGTGGTGCGAAGCCCACTGGGGAATGCTAGTTCTATATAAGATTTTTCAATCAAAGAATAGCTAGCTACCCGGTGCTCTGTAAGCCGCACTTACCAGGCCATCAAGCCACCCTCCTCTGCCATCAACTCACCAGATTGAAGCAGACGATTGATCGAGAATGGTCAGCATTTGCAAATTTAGTAACTAGAAATAGTGTTGGGTTCCATCAAGGTAACGCCAGACCGTTTACATCTTTAATGACGCGCCCCAAAAGCTCGGAGTGGTTAGATGAGAGACTCTGTCCTATGCGCGGTATAGTGCGGCTCTGGCTTGTCACCTTTTCACGCTATTCCGAATTTTTCTTGACTAGCCTCAAGAGAGGCTTGCGAAAATAAGTTGCTATTTTTTTGTTTTTATCTGTAGGTGACTGCAGAATTATGAAATTATTTTCCAAAAAAAAAAAATAAATTAAATAAATTAATATTATCGAACGAAACTCGGAAATTTCATTCTCGAAATAAAGCGAAAACATTTTCTGAATATTTTACTTCTTTCCTTTTTGATTAGCGCGATAACCGCTTACGCGATTTTGGACGAGTTTAACAAAGCGCGTCATTCGTTTCTTTCTCGTGCTAACCGGCGGCACTTGTTTTCAGCCAACAAAACCGCAGTATCTTTATTGGCGGCGACATGTCTATGTCGTCGTAAAGCTCATACAGCTCGTTGTTTCATCGGATTCGAAATCCGCTGTCACCAAAATCCAAAAATCTTACGGAGAATCTTTCTCTCAAACAACCCAAGTGACGCTTCGTTGGATTTTGCCATCGTCCAAGCTTCTGCGCCATACAATATGATAGACATGATAAGAGCCCTATAAAGTGTTAATTTTGTTCGTGTAAAGAGGACTTTACCTACTTCTGCCTACTTAGTCCCTATTTTACTACTTGCCTAATAATAGAAAAAACTCAGGGCACGAGACACGAAATAATCGAAAAAGATTTGATTTGATTTGATTTATTGATTATATTTTTGTCGGTTTTTACACGGTGGCGCAGAATTAATAATCCTCTTCTGCTTTTGAAAAACGTTCATTCAATAAAAAAAGTTATATTGAGTGATGGAATTTATTTTGACTTTTATTATGACCTCAATTTCTTGTTTGTTTGTATAGCTTCTAGCTGCCTAGCTCCTCGTAGTTATATCGCTCGTTTTCTGGAAGAGTGCAATTAGTTTTTGGATTACGATAGTCTGCAGGAAGTGAGCGATATCTATAATTTGTTTTCATGCCTTCAATGCGAGTATTACTTCTCACCTGCTCCTTATGCAAACATTTTATGAAGCACTTTATGATATTGAGTTTCCGCCAAAATAATAAATTGATTAAAAAAACCATTCGATAGCTCACACTTTATTTCAAAAATGAGGTAAAACTGCCGTAAAAGTAAGAAAATTTACCTGCAGATTATTAATATCAAAAATCTACTGGTTGCCTAAATTCAGGAAGCATCTCAAAAATAACACAAATCTCAAAAATAGTTTTCGAAAATCTAAAACGCTTTCAGAATAATAGAAATTAAAAATTTCGTTCAGTTTTTTGTCGAACTTTCTTTGTTGCCTAGCGCTTTCTAAACCTTTATTTTTCAAATCGAATATCGTAAGTAAATTGTCTTTGTCATTCATTTCATCAATTTATTACCTCAGTCACTCATCCGCCAACACGTTAATTTGGTTTCCACTTTTCATGCCAAAATAAAAATTATTAAAAATGTAGAATAGAAAAGAGCCAACATTTTTTTTGCGCGTAGCAACGGCTCAAATTTTTTGCGCGTCAAGTATGGCTGGCAGGCAATCAGGCGTGCTGCTAAATGGTTTACGATGATGGAGGGCAAGCGAAGAGCTGTGTGTATGTATGTATGAGTTGTGCCGCAAATGAAAAGTAGAAAAACGCGAGGAAAATCCTACGCTACAGCGTGCCACGTAGGTATGTAGCGTGAGCTCTTCAATCATTCCTATCAGAAACTTAACTTGGCGTTTGCCACACTGGCAAGCAGAAAAATAGAGCGATACGCGAGCACACAGCGTGACGCTTGTGGTGCGGTTGCACTGTTGCCACGCTGCAACAGTCGCATGACCGACAACCGACAGTCAACCATGAAGCATTGCTAAATTATTTAATTTGCCGCAAGAAAACTATAAATTAAGGTTGCGTCGGGTAGCTATGCGCGGATAGGGTGGCATAGATTTTGTGCCAATCTTGCGTGTACTGCAGCACATACTCGTACTAGCGGTCTGTTGTTGGTTAGTTATGTGTGGCACTATGTTTATATTGCCAAGACGACGGCAACGCAAAGTGCTTTTAAAACATAATTTTTATTATGAAGTGAGTCTTTTAATGATGTGCCGCGCCGCATCCCCAATGATTTACTTTTCCTCCATGCCCCTTGGTTGAGGAGAATGATCGGGAAGCACACGCTATCGCCGCTAGTGGCATGCAACGTCACGCCATGCCATCGTAAATTTTGCACCCGTATGCAACATACATCATTCCTAAATATTTGGCTACCGCGGCAGAGGCTGTAATTATTTTTCAGCTTGTTGCCGCCACTTTCAAATTCGACCGCGATGCGCACTGAATATGGGAATATGTGGTGGTGGTGCTGGATTTGATTCAATTCACTTGATTTCGCAAACACTTCGCGAAATTCAATTAATGCCACTGGTACTTACGCTATTAGTACTTGTTTCAGTGATAACGGTGCCTTGTTTGGCTATCGAAATTCTGCGTTTTCATTGTTTTTTTCACGTTTTGCTCAAAAATTGTAACTACTCTTAAAATTTAGTTTTTTACAATTTTCGTTTGGGAGTTAGTTTTGTTGCCATTTCTGTCTCTGTAAATAAGGTTGGGTATAAAATCCACTGACTTTGACTTTTGGTTTCATTTAGCTATTAAATGTTTCAACAAGCCATAAATTCTTACAAAAAGTAATCATGGGAAAAAGAAAAGCGTGAAGAAATCGCTCTAATCGTCTATGCCTGCAAGGTCACTGGCAAGACTAACAAAAAATTGCCTTCAAATTGAATCGCTCAGCCTCAGCCGTAGATAATAACGTAAAATTTAAGGAAAGTATAATACAAAGCGGTCGAATAAGAATAACTAAAATCTATTTCCGCGGCAAACATATGCTATTATCTGGGCTGGTTTGAAAAAACGAAAGATCATTGAAAATTGTGAGGGATTTAAATTTACCTGTGTGCAAACGTCGCGTGCAACAAATTTCAGGCGACGTATTCTTCTTCTTGATTATCGCTATATTTGGCCGACTTCAGCAAAGCATTTCTTTCTCCTGCTAACAGGCACCATGTGAAGCCCACTCCTAGTCCACCTGATCTTTCCAACGCAAAGGAGTTCTTTTTCCTCTGCTACCACCAACTGGTACCTCAGCGAATACTTTCAGAGCCGGAGTGCTTGTATCCATTCGGATGACATGACCCAGCCAACTTAGCCTCTGGATCATTATTTGTTGCACTATGTCTATGTTTTCGTAAAGCTCTCGCGTCTCATTGTTCCACAGCTTGTGAATTAGACAAAAATTAAATCAAGACCAGCGTTGATGGAGTCACCCAAAACTGTCAGAGTACGATTTGCAACAAACCTGCATATGTCGTGAAGCGTTGAGTGGAGAAATGTGATATTTTCGGAAAGTAAAACAAATCAGTCTGCTCGGTCCCGACGCTTTTAATTACAACTGGCATGATTTGAAGGGTCATCAGCATCAGCATCTGTTTCTTCCATTGAAGCAACAACTGGTTCTGTGTTTTGCAAGAAGCTTAATTTCGTTCCAAGTCTTTTGAAGGCACTCGAGTGTTTTTCAACCAACCGAAACTTTGTAGACAAGTCTTTGATAGTCTGGGCTGGTTCGAGTTATCACAAAAAGACACCCATGTGCAAAATTACCGAACATATGAACCCGAAAGGTTTTATAAATTTATTGGACGAAGTCTTGACTAACTTTATGGGGGGCTTGTCAGACACTAATGCCATATTTCAGTGGGATTACGCTGCGCCGCATATCAAACGCCAGGGAAAACAAAGTGGATATTTTTCAAGTAAAGTTTCTAAAGGTGGCGCAAAATTAATCATCTAATTTTGTTTGTGAGTAACTTTTTATTAATGATTTCGGGTGATGGAAATTTTCACTCTGACCTTTACACGTTCCATTGCTTGTCTATTTGTACTTCCATATATGCATAGAAAGGTGCTGAAGTGCCACTTCTTGGCTGGATATAAATCCGAGTCGTTCCGGTTACGTAGAATCGACTGTTGTGAGAACGTGCACAAGTTCACAAATGTCGAAGCATGATTTAAGCACAAATTTTTGAAGACAAAAATTATAAATGTTTCGATGGGCAGGTTAATTTTGCGCCACTTACAAACTGCATAGGACTTTCCTTGAAAAGCGTCAAATTGTGAAATATCAATATTAGAGTGATTAATTTTACGCCTCTTTAGAATGGTCATCAAGATCTCCAGACTGAAATCCGTTGGCGAACATATGGGGCAACCGTTCTCGTCGAGTAGGTATATGCTAGAAAACGTAAGGTCCAGACGCTAGAAGAGCTACTACGTAACGTCGTTATGGAAGGATGGTCTCGAGGTGAGCCTTTCAAAGTTTCAAAATGTCGATGTTTCGATGTAAAACTGAATGTTTGAAATGATAATTAAATATGGAGATTGGGCTCACTGTTAATTTAAGGTTACACACATTTTTCATGCTTTTGCCGAATAATTTTTTTTTTCATTTGAGAGGTAGCGCCTTTAAAGGAATTTGAAACAAACAAAAAATAATAATAAATAGTAATAATAATATTGCTTTTAAATGAAGAACTTTTGCTTTTTTTCACTCCTAGTAAATATTTTTACGGAATGTACAAAAAACAATTATGTATTTTAGAAATTTTATTCAAAAGTTTGTAAGAAAAAACGAGGTGCCTTTAATAGAATTTTGCGGAGTGTATATAACTATTAATACATATATAGGTATATATGTATGCAATATACACACATGTGTGGGTAGGAGTGAAACCTACGCTATGTCCAATGTCCAGCTGCCAGTATTTCTCTGCTCGTCTGCATCGCTCGCCCATCGTACGAACTGTGGTCGTGGCGGTCATTGAAATCAATTTACAACGTCCGCCTCTGTTATTTGCGCGCCACTGTCTTTGTTATTTTTGTTTTGGTTGTTAGAACGTGCTATTTCATTTATTATTTGCTTTATTGTATTTGCAATTTATATTTTGCTGTGGGTGTTTGCTCTTCTTCGTATTTAGTTGTGTTAAATGTGTGAAAAAGTATTGCAATAAATTCATATTATTTCCATAAAAATGTCTCAAGTAGTTAAAACCACCGTAATCAAGTAGTTACAATCTAACGCTGATGGGCGAAAATCTAAGTAGTTAGTGTCGAAAAATGAAAAAAAAAAATAAGTACGTAGTTCTATACTATAAAGCTCTACGCTTGGTATGGCGGACAACAATCGATAAAAAAGACATTTGTCAGGAAGGTGAAGAGTATGTAGAGATTCACACATCTGTGTGTAATGGAACAATATGCATTAACCCCTAGGCAGCTCCTCTGAACCTGCGAAGAAATCGGCACTTAGATTAAGGCCCGCTGCATATCAAAGCAAAGCGATAAATGACATCTTACATGCCAGCGACGTATATCACTGACGTACTGGTCCAGTGTGCACTGTGTTTATTGGTTCCATTCCATTCACCTCCCACGTTCTCAACAGGTCGACGTGGCTTTCATATCGTGTGAAACGTGTCTTAGCAGGACAATTGCCATGATACTCGATCGGAATAAACGCCAGCTCGGACTGTGTTGTTCCTCATGGCAATTTCGAGAAAAAGCTACACGTACCAACAGATCAAAATGAGTGAAGGCATGGATTTCAGTGACATCGACCCACCTACAGTTGATTCACGAATGCACGAAAAGAAGAGAGTCGAAGCATTCTGTTTAAAACTTGATACTCCAACAGTCGTTCAAGCTCTCAGATTACCACATTCAGCTAAGGCAGTTAGCTAGCAGTCGAGCTAGCCACGCTCAATGAATATCTTCGTTTACAGCCAGTCATCCATCAACCGACTGCGAAAGACCAATTCGTTTTGTGTGTTGAATGAATCTGGTTTAACTCTTCTTTAACGGATTTTCCACTATCTACTGAGTGCAATATTTTCTTCGGTGAACGTGTGACACATCCGTCCCCCACTCAGAGTTATCTTAAAACAGAGCTAGATATGTAAACGAATACCTTGTGGAAAACGTGAACATCTTGCAGAAGGACTCTGGAATCGTATTCCGCACATACAACGTAAAGACCTTGACTTCAAGAAATATTTTAAGGTACCGAGAGCCGAATGGAGGAAAGGGAAGTTGATTGGTAGATTCGACAGTGAAATCTATACTGACGGTTCTAAGATGAACTGTGATGAGAGAGCTGTCGTCTATTCGGAGCGCTCAAACCTATACGACTTCATGACTATATCAGCGTGTTCCAGACAGAACTATTAGCAATCAAAGACGCATGCAAATCACTAAAATACTATAAAGAAATTGGTGCAAGCGTAGCTATCTTTGCAGACAGTCAAGCAGCTATCAAGGCCTTAGATTCCAAAACCATTTCATCCAAACTAGTTTCCCAGTGTAGAGAGAAACTAGAATTGCTAGGTCATTGGCTTCAAACTAATCTGATATGGGTTCCGGTCTTAGGTATATTGAAGGTAATGAGATAGCGGATAAGTTAGCAAGAAAAGGTTCGGCAATCGACATAATAGTGGCGGTGTCAGTTGCTACCCTATTCAACTCAAAAAAAAAGACATTCATTGCTTCACACTACTATGCTTTAGCCGAAAGACCACCTTCTGCACTACACAAGAAAAAAATGGCCGTCGTATAACATCCAGAGGACGAATTACCTGTTAGGATAGGGTGCTCTCGCCCAAGCATCTCACGTATCACTGCAACCCTTACAGGTCACTGGAAAATAGGGGATCATGCGGCCAGACTTAACCTCCCTTTCAATCCCATCTACAGAAGCTGTCAGACGGAGGAGATGAAAGAAAGTCTTTTCCAAAATTTATGCTGTTGTCCAGGTCTAGCTAGAACATCGCTCTTTCGGTAAGCCTTTCTTTCAGGAAGTTAATGAAATCTCACACATAGAGTCAACAAGTTTGGTGCTTTGCTTGGATCTGACTTAAAGAAGACATCACCCGAGAACAGCGGTAGTAAAACGGCGCTAGTTGTTAATTAGGATTATTTCAATAGAATACTCAACTACTTCAACAACAACAACAACATGAAGCAAATATTTATTTTTTTCTTTAGAAGCCAAGATTAATAAATTCGTGATGTTTGGGTTGTTGTCTCATTTTCAAAACTTCTTAGCTCCGACTCTATTGGAGCTAAGAATTCCCTTGTTGTTTCAGTCGAAATAAAATTAAATTTTTGTCTATTGTCCATCCCTTTGGTACGAAAATGTCGCATGATTTTGGAAACGAATAAAAAACGAGCGCCAAGGAATAATATCCAGTACACGCCTTTTTTTATTTAAACAGCATAGCACAGGAACTTCTATAAGTTTGGACAACTTATTTGTTATTTATTTAATTTCAATAAGTTTTCTTATGAAAATATAGTACAAGAACCATATAGTAAATTCAAGTTTCAAACTTTGCTGTACACAAAAAAATTTTAAATTTTCATCAAAATTTCAAATTTTTTATCAGAATTTATAGAAAATTTTCATGTACGCAGTTTTATTGCCCATTCAATTTTGCTAAAATATAAGTGCAAGTTTCGGGCGGCTCACAAATCGGGTTGATTTTTCACAGTTTTTTTTGCTGACCGTATTGGGTAAAAACAAAATGTCGAGCATTCGTTAAATGAAGAAAAACAAAAAGAGAATTGCTATAACGGCTTTAATTTATTGATTAATTTACTTAATTTATTAATGATTAATTCGAAGCATTTTCTTTTTGTTTTGTTCGCGGCTTATATGAGGCCCTTACACTGCACGTCGCCTACTCCATCAACTGCAGTCCAGCCTTTATTCATTTAGTATTTTGTTTGTGCTTCTATAAATATCTGAGGTGTTAATACAAATTTTCGTTAAATACATATTTTTTCGCGTAAAACTGTTGCTAAATAAAATTGTGTTTATTATTTTGAAATGTGAGCGGCCGCCTTGCATTGTCGCAAATGCTTAGTGGTAGTGGCAGTCGAAGTGTCGCGGTCGTGTTTTGGTGGTGTCGTGAATGGCATTTTCGATTATTTTCTTTTCAAATGCGCACTCGATTATATTATTTACGTAAACCAAATTAACGACAAGTATCTTAATTTTCGTTGTTGGTCTTTAATTGTACACAAGAAAAAAATGAAATAAATTAGGATGCGCTTTGTGCTGCACATTCGAGAGAAGAGGCGACAATTTATTGGGTTACGACACACAGTCGTTTTGCAATATTATATTCAAGAGTGTGCAGTATAATTTAATATTAATAAATGAGAACTATTCTTAAATTCACAATACTTTGCTTTTCTCTTTTTTTTGTATCAAAACATAGTATTTGTGCTAATTTGTTGCATTTGTGTCATGGGTGCGGTGCAGAAATGAGCATTTTTGTTTTTCTGAGCGAAGCGAGAAAAAAAACATTAAATTGCAACAAAAAAAAGTTATTGCGAACTGTAAATTATTTTCTTCCAATTAATACTATTAGGTTATGTTACCCATATTTTATTTTTTTTTTGTTTTGGAAGGTGAGGTAGTGTTCAAGATGCCTTAGCACTTCGTCACTTCACCGTCGTCTACTGGGTCGAGTGGTGTGGCCACTAAAACAGTGCCATCTCCTCTTTTGGGGAGACTCTCTTCCCGCGACTACTTTCTGCACTACTTCGGCAGTGCTCAGAACGACGCTTATGAAATGGACCAGTTCTACGAGCCCTCGACTGGGTGCACCATGCTTATAGCCAGCTTCATGCACTGTACACTCGTCTTCTTATGTCTCTGCCTGTGAGGCTTCGCTTTGCTGTACTGCGTGCAGGTCCGTGTTCTTTTCCCCGCAATACGCCTTCAATGTATCTTTTAACCGCATTCCAGTTATCCTCGCGTTCAAGCATCTTGCCGTTCAAATTGGTCGACGCGATGTCGCCAATCTGCTCCCTCAGAGTATCTCTTAATACGAGCCATCTGTCGCAATCAAAGTTACTGCTACAACAACAACAACCGTGTGTTCGGCGCGATCGCTCGTTGTTTCGCAGTATATGCACCTGGGGTCGCTTACCTTACTCATGCGGTATATGGTAGGTATTACCGGAAGTATCCGTGGCCTGAGCGGAACTGAGCCATGAAATAGCCCATTTCCACAGAGTTCCTTTGAGTAAAGAATGCTTTATTCAAACTTCGAATGTAGCATTTAAGGAATTATGGAAATTATGCAAATGTCATTGGGTTGTCGTACTTTTAACAAACTTTAATTTTTTTTTTTGCGAATGAGGAGGTTTAAAATGTATCATCAAGGCTGCCGTCGCATCATTGGTATGTCCGGAGATTAAAAAATTTACCTCGTTTAGAACCGTCGCCCCGCCTGGAACCGCTATCGCATGACTTCAAAGTGGTGTTCCATCTTCCTCATTGCAAGGTCTACTTTTTACAAATACTATTGTAATAAGAATAATAAATAATATAATAAAAATAATGAATAATATAATAAAAATAAGAAATAATAAAAAAAAGCTCTGCTTTTCTTCACGGAAACATTTTTATTTGAAAGGCATGCGACAGCATTAACTGCCCCTCTAATTTTTAATTTCTGTTGAGCAAATATATATGTATTATTCGAACATACTTGGCAACGCTTTAATTTTTAATCGTAACTTGCAAACTCAAAACAAAACAAAAAATCTGAAAAGTTTTGTTTAAAAATTACGTAAAAATGCACGAAATAATAAAATAAAAGAAATACAAGTAATGATTGCCTGAAAAAATACCAAGTCTTCAAAAAAAATTTTTTTTATTATATATTAAAAAAATAAAAAAAGTCAAGCAATTTTTTTACATTTTTTTATATATATTTTTTTTTTAATTTTTTTTTTTTTTAATAAAAAATTATTTAATTAAAACAAAGAAATTTTTTTACATTGTTTTATAATTTTTTTTTAATTTTTTTAATTTTTTTTTTATTTTTTATTTTTGTCTTTAATTTTTTCATTTTTTTATAAAAGTAGTGCACTGCACAACAAATAACTCAACGCTCCGAAATCTGTAAAAAAATATCAAAAATTAAAAAAAATCATTACTTTCAAATTACCTTCAAAAAATTCAACAAGTTTTATTCAGAATTTTTAGAAAAATTCTGGCTTGCAGTTTTATAGCCCATTTTATAGTAGTATATCAAAGTACAAGTTTTAAGTGGCGTAAAATTCTCATTGTTTTTTGTGAATGTGTCTCGCTGAGGTGTTGAAAATTTTGCTCCATATAAAAAATTACGCTTTATCTGCCATTTAATGAATCCGAAAAGAGGGCAGAAGTTATGATTTTACTAAAAGCAACTATTTTTCGCACGCTGCTTAAGGAATTGTTTTTTTAATACTCCACCACCATTAACACCCTCTCAACTAATTTGTTAGAAAAACATTCATTAGATTGCTCATAAAATGTTAGACGCCACAATCACTGTGTATACAAGTAATTTTCTCCACTTGACACAGTGAAGCGAAAACAAAAATTCGCTTAAGTATTAAAGCAATGTCAACACACTCATTTGCGCTTAACTAATTACAGTAATTAAATAAAGATGACTTTCTTGCTACACTATACTACGAAATGCAATAAAATACCCTCCCCTCCACACTAACTTACTTGACTAACAAAGCCAGCAGAGGCGATTGATGGTGATGCGATCGCTGAACAAAGTACATAGAAGAGCTGGAGAGATCAGTAAACCACAAGGGAAAGCACATTTAAGCACACATACATATGTATCTGCATGTGTGTGTATGTGTGTTTTCACTTAACACTTGTGGCAATTGAGTTTAATAAATAGTGAAATGGATCTGTATTATTAAAGGCAAACAGCTGTCGTCGCATACAATTTTGCAAGATGAGCTGGCATATTGTTTAATATTTTTTGTTGTTGTAGTTGTTGCTGCAGTTGTTATTGCTGTTGTTCATAACGATTCAAATGAGATTGTCATAAAAGTTAGAAATATGTAAATATATATCTACATACGTATTTGCGCATTCATAAAATGTATCCAGTTGCATGTATGTATGTATGTATGTTCTCGTATCTGTAAATATACGTCTGGATGCATGCACAAGTGGCATGTGATATTTAGTTTAGCAGCGTGTGGCATACACCACCACATTGCACTGTGTCAGTCGGTTAGTATGCACACGCACCAAGGCGGAGCGAAAGCAACAACGATGATCGCAAGAGAAAAAGTACATCAAGTGCGTCTTTTGGAACTATTGTATTGTGAACTATTCTTACTTCTGACACGTTGTCATGTGTTTCTGGTGAGTTGGTGATCAGCGCCCGTACATCTACATACGTAAGGTGGCGCGCATCTAATTATAAACGGAATATTTTCAGTAGTTTTGACCATGTTTTTTTATATATAATTCATAATATATGTAAATCAAAGTTTGAAACTTTCTACGAGATTTATAAGAAATGCAAAAATTTTCGTAGAAAATTTCAATCTTTTTTATCAGAATTTAAAACACCAAAATTTAGGTGCGCAGCTTGCAAGTGCAAGTTGGAAGTAGCTCCAACCTGTTCCCTGATTTTTGATATTTTTTTTCTATGATAGAATTGCGTATTTGCTCCATACAACGAATGCACGACATGCCTGTTCAAGTGCTCAGCGATTAGTTGTTTGCTGGTGCATGTTTTGCCGTAGTTAATACAGATAGCAAGAAACGTATGTATATTATACATACATATGTATGTATATCTTTAATCATAACTTACACTTATGATGAGCGGGAAATAGTGTGGCAAAATCTTTGAAAGCTGTGAGAAAAGAGACTTACATACATAGCAAATTCGTCCATCCCGTTCTTAGTTATGAAAAGTGACAAGATATTTTATGTATTGTATTTTCTCAGTCAATAAGTCGCTGAAGATCGAGTTGACTATCATGAAAAAAATTGTTTTATTTCTCCAAATAGTAGCCACGGTAATTCAATAACCACTGGATTTGAATAAATTTTTCATAGTCAATGGAAAGCATAGCGAAATGGTGCTTGATCGAAGGATTTTTTCTTGTAGGAAACTTCGATTAGTTTACAACAATAAATAATGGGTATTGTTTTTATGATATTTTGCAAGCATTTAGAGAGAAAAGAAAGACCATCTAGGTAGATAGTATGTAGTGAAAAAGGATCAAAAGTATTTAATTTTTTTGCTCTTTTTTCTGGTGTTGACTTGACGAATCCGAGGTGAACGCAATGTAATAACTCTGTATTAGTTGCTTTAATAAAAGCATTAAAATATTAAAAATACTAATTTTTTTCATGCCTCTGACTATCACTAACCCTTTAAAATAGTCGTTATGCTTTCCAATTATCTGCTTGTTAACCCTTTGGGGACGGTGAGCGTCGCTGAGGACGAGAGGTATTGGAGTGTGCAGTAAAGAAAATAAATACGTTGAACGTTATAAAATGTAAGGTTTATTTAACACAAGAAAAAAATTTCATAAAATCAAAAAATAATTATAAACAAACTGCTAATGTTGAAATGCCTGAGTGGATTCCTTATTGCACGGATTTTACTTGCACTTGACGAAGTAATGCCGTCATCTTCTGTCTTATCAGATTCAAAGTAATATTCGTCAGAACAGTCACTATCCAACGTATCATCTCTAGATCACTTAGCCTTCGTGCGTAGGATAAAATATATATAGAAATCCTGCTGGCTCCTCTGGGAGTGACACTGAGAGGCTGAATCGATGAACTGAAATTGGTTCTGACTCTACCGTCGTTTCACATCGTAAGTTTTTATTATAAGGAAGATAAGACTTCATCGCTAATGGTCCCTAATGTCTGTGAATGAAAACGTGACTCTTCTACTATATCTATGCGTATCTTATCGCTTATAACGACAGACGTCGCGAGCTACGAACTAATTTGGGCGGTTATATGTAAGCCGACGCGTCCAGAACGGTAAAACGGCTTGGGCGGCTGTATGCCGACACTCGCCCACAAAGGGTTAAACTCCTGCAACTGTTCATTCGCTTTGGCATGTCAAGCCACATAAAATTCCGCTACATAATATGCACCACACTAATGCTGGAAACAGTCACCTACGTAAACGCAGTCCCCTGTCAGCTGTTACGATCAAACTGATGAGAACCCCATGTAAATGAAAAATTAATTCCCTTCCGTATCGTAGTATCGTAGATTTTATAGCAGGATTTTTGAAAATTCCTCTCAGGATTGCTCTCTCACCACACAGTGTTGCCAAACAGTACATTTCGAATTCATTTACAAATTTTTTAATTTTTGTTAAAATAACTTAAAAACACTGTTGAATAATGTTAATTATAGATAAATGAACTATTTGCATTTGTTGGTTTTTGGCTTTGGTTTATTAAACAATGAAAATTTGTAACTGATAACGCGGATATGTGAAAAAGTGTGTAAGCAAAAATACCAATGGCAACATTGTGTAGATACAACCAAACAGATATGCACACAAACCGATGTATTGTGTAAATATGTGATTAAAAGAACGCAGTTGTTCTCTACGGGATGAGTTTTGCTCAATCTTGTGCTCTCTAGGGGCTGCGGTAAGGGACTACTTACGTCGGTTACTGTTTTCAGCATAACTCGGCATCTGACCGAAAGCGCTTGTAAGCAAAGAGCGAGAGCGCACCTCACTACCTTGCGCTAAAGAGAGAGACGTGTTTAATTTTGTTGTTTATGCACTCATAACCTGAGTAGCAATTGATTTGGGACACAATTCCTTCGAAAGGCTGAAGCATCGAATACAACAATAAATTTACATACATATGAAGAGAGATCAAAGATGCAAAGTTTACTTTATTCAAGGATTTTTATATATTATGTCTAAAATTTTTTTGAGGGACTTTAGCACTGTGACGTAAAAAATATATTGTTCCCTATTCCATGTATTGTAATTGAAGTACATTACTTAAAATTTGGCTTCAGAAGTGAAGAATGTGGATTCCTTCGGGTTTGTATTCAAAATGTAGCTTTTAACAATTATCTGTGAAAGATTACCATGAGCTCGTCTACAGATGAAATCCGCCAAAAAGTGGATACATGAATGCCTTATTGTTGACAACGTCGAGATATCCATGTTCAAGGATGCTCAGCAACACTTTCCGCTACGACAGCAATATTTCCCACGGAACCTCCAGTTATTTTCCTATACGCGACAGCCTTTGACTTGTCGACTTATTTGGCCGTTTATTTCTCAAAAAAAAAAAAAAAAAAAAAAAGAAGGATTTTGCGATATGATGTTTTTAAAGATCGACCATTTACATAATATGTGAAAATACTTTTAACGCGTTTGTTCTATCGTGCCAAATTATACATCTGTCTATATGACAAGTGTCAAAGATGACATAAAGAAATTTCGTTTATGAATTGTTCTCTATTGATATCTAGGCGTCAGTTTTGAAAACGTCTCCATCTATATTTAATATTAAATGTATAAATTACAAAGCCCTGCATATTTCAACTTTGTTTCTGTCGAGTTAATGCGATGCAATGCTTCGGAAGGGAATGTTAGTGCTGAACACGAATACAAAGCGTTTTTGTCAGCTTTTTGAAAAATCGTAGTGCTCAATCAAAATACATATATAAAGAAGTACATTAAAATATTACACGAATTTAAAATCCCAATTACGCCCTTTCAAATGAGCTACAGGCAAAATCGGTCGCTCCTTAACTGTACCGAAAACACTCCACACAGTGCTACGTCCGTGTTATAGCTTATTTGATATTCTTTACTTAATATTTTCGATTTTATTTCGGAAGAGTTTATTTTCTCACTATTTGACCATCGGCAGGACCGTTGAGCTATTGGAAGCTAACAAATATAAATAATTTCATATATTCAATGTATTATATATGTATGCACATTCTTAACTAAAATTTCTATTTACAGCAATAAAATAAATTCATATCTTCTTCTATTGTAGCGCTAGTTCATTTTCTATTAGTTTAAGCAAAAAAAAAAGCTCAACACAAGCAGCGTTTCAATCGAATGAATCGTGCTTCTCATGACATTTTCTCGTGTTGTAACTGTTACCTCGCTCTGCACTCGAAAGGCAATGAAAATAGTTATACGACCAGCCGTTCATGCGTGAAAAGAGAAGAGTGAACTTCATTGCCTTTCAAACTCTTGCTAACATTTGTTGTCGAGCGAATGTCGATCGTCTGCTAAACCGAATCTAACCGGAAACATCGGTGCGCAAAGAAAAACGAATGCGCTTCTGCAGGAGTCTGTAACTGTTTGTCATCATATTGGAGTGGAGGCTTATCAAGTGCAGTTTTATTCGAATTTTTTTTGTCTTCATATTGCGAGTGCAGCGCTTATCCAGATATTTTAGTTTTTTTTTTCTTTTTCCTCAAGGCCACAATTACTTTGATGCATCGATGCCAGCAAGTTGACCTTGTGCGAGTCGCACCTGCTGATTGGCACACATTGTTGACTTAAGTTAATTTTTAAACTGCAGACATCAGCGCTGACCTACTTAAGCATCCTCTCGTTTGCTCGCAATCAGATTTTTACTACTTGGCTTTTTAGTTTTTATCTCTATTCTCCCTTTACCCCTCGCGACTAATAAAACTCTGTTTTAAATGTTTACACTAAAACTATTTTAAAAATGTTTGGCTTATGATCGCGAAAGTATACAAAATTTCCAGATTTTTTTTCCGTTGTAGAGATCAAAGTCAGAAAAAAGCGTATTTTAGTAGCTGGTAAATTCGCGTGAAGTTAAATTAAACAGCGTCAAGTACAAAATTGAAAACTATACATGCAGCTACAACAACAACTAAAGTAACAGAGGTGCAATTAGCAAACGGCTGACGATTTTGCAACAAGAAAGATGCATGAGAGAGTGGTGCTGTGGTGGTTGGTGGTAGCAATTTGCAATCGCGCACAACAACAACATCATCGAAAATTAACTCATAATAGCAAATGTGAAAATGAGCTTACAGACCAGACCAGACGAGACCAGCAGAAACAACAACAAAAACGATACCGCAAGAGAATGCGTCAGCACTAAATTCCAATTTTGTAATTAATTCTTGTTGACTTTCCAAACGCGCACGAAAAGTATTATATTTGTATGTATTGTATATTTACCGGCACTTTGTTTAGATTAACCCCAGGCTTTTGTGAGTAGCTATAAAAAAGAGCATTTCATTTCCAAAAATTCCCAATTCATATGAACGGCAATTTACGTGCCAACAGCTCCATGCTATTTGTATGTATGTATGTATTTACCTTTCCTCAACATCTGTTCAAAGCTCGAGGACCTTGAGTCTAGTAGGCAGGCAATAAAATTCGAAATATATCGCAAAGAGCGATAAACAATTGCATGTGACGCTTTCAAGACGCATACATACACACACACACACACTTGTGTACTCGTATTATCTTTAAATAGTTCTCAGTTCGCAAATTACATATCGAAAATAATTTGTTTTTCTCGGAAATCAAATAAGTATTTTTATATTAACACTGATGCTTTCTTTCTTCTCGTTAGACGTTGAGTACGTAGACCTTAACCAGCCGCTAGGGCACTAAACCTGTCGCCCAGTAGCGCGTCTCCTTGTCTTTTCTGATCAAAATGAGCTTCGTATGCGCGAGTATATGTTTTTTTCTGTTTTTGTAGTAATTTCGTATACCTTACGTTTGAGTCTTTGTTTGCCACTAAACTGTTGGATAAGCAATCAGCAAATGGCACGCACTGTCAGTGTTGCGTTACCAAGGAAAGATTGTTTGTTGTCACGCTTGTTGCGATTTTAAAGATTTTCACTTAAAATGTTCGAAATTTTTTATATAAAAAAAACGTGCGCAACACCTCAGCGAATAAAGTTAAAAAAAATCAACAAGAATTTGAAGTCACTTGCACAATGTTATATGAAAATTTAATGGGCATTTGAAGATTTTGAAATTTCGTTGAATGCTTATTTAATTTTTTTAATGTAAACTTGGGTTGAATGGTTTATGTTGTACTATAAAACTATGAAACAAAAATCAACTTTTTTTTCGATATACAGGAAAGATGTCTTAAGCACGCGAAGCAATAGATTGAGTATGCAGCGTTTTTCATTTTCTCATCAATTTAATATTTTAAAGATTTTTAAAATTTCATTAAATTATTTTAGATACTTATACACACTTTATAAGGTGATAACCCAGCTATTAAAAATTTTCTTTTGCTTTGTCTGCAAAGTTAAAGGTTCGTTGAGAAAATTTCTCTGTTTATAAATAATTAAAAGTGTTTATAGAAAATTTAGTCCTTTCAAGTTTTAAAATCATTTAAAAATTAGGTTAGGTTAGGTTAGCCTGATTGGCAACAAGCCACGCATAGACCTTTTGGTCCCTAGCGATACCAGACAGAGACTGACCTCTAGGAATACCTAAAGTAGGCATCATGTAGGATGTCAGCGCTTTTGGCGAATCTAAGCAGCGCTGGGAGATACGCTTTTGAGACGTCCGCCAGACCCACAAACAATGGGGCTCCCATTCATTTTAAACGCGTTTTTGATAATGTCGGACCGCACAGAAGGTGTTCTAAAGTTTCCTCAACATCCTCTCTGTAATTTCTGCATTTGTCCGTGTTAGCAATCCCTTTCTTGTACGCATGTGCAGCCAATGGATTATGACCTGTTAGCATACCTATGATAGTTCTGCAGTTCTTTCGCGAGAGCGTAAGTACGCATTGAGTGAGTTTTTGTCGTTAGTTCTACACATGACTTTTGCTGTTTTGCATGTGGTTAGATTAGTTCACCTAGCTTCCACTCGCCTTTTCATGTAATCGTCCATTTCATAGTATATTGTATTTAGCGGTTTTGGTATGTCGTTCTCTTGTTCAAATGGTAGTCTAACAGCGCTTTTTGCTATCTCATATAGTATTTCGTTCCCCATAATGCCTTAGTGACCAGGTACCCAGTAGATATGCAACCTACTGTTTGCGGCTAGCCTTTCTATGGCCTCCCTGCTCCGTCGAACAGTTTTGGACTTAATACAATATGAGCTTGTTGCTTTTATTGCTGCTTGACTGTCCACATATATATTAATTGTTCAGTTCTTTCTTGTTCTAGTGTAGGTTAGCTCCGCGGCCTTCCTCACAGCAAAAACTTCCGCTTGGAAAATACTGCTGTGGTCTGGCAGCTTGATAGGCTGCCTTATCCCTAGTTTTGAGCAGTAAATACCCGCTTCCACTCCATCTGAAGTTTTAGAGCCGTCTGTATAGATGTGAAAAGTTCTATGGCCAGGTTTCATGCCTTTGTGCCATCCCTCCTCTTCAATTGTAGTGCGAAAACTTCTCTCTCAACAAAAGTACGGAATCATGTAGTCTGTGCAACCTGAGCTCCACTTTCCTATTGAGCTGTGACCGAAGGTTCTGTAGGTGAATATTCCAGCAGCCACCAACCTCCTCGCGGATTTCGCTGACAGGTTTTCCGCCATAAGATCAATAGGTGGCATGCTGAGTATCATTTCCAGCGCCGCCGTTGGATGTGGTTTTCATCGCTCCTGTTATGCACAAAGCAGCGAGTCGTTGAATCCCTTCCAGTGGCATTAAGTATGTCAGTTTTCATTTAAAAATTAAATTACTGAGACAATTTAAACTGAGTATGCAGTTTTATTACATACAATCTATAGGTTCGTGTGCATGTAAATTTTTTCCTGGTAAATGTTGCTGTCGCACGGTGTAACTTATATCTTTTTAAAAAACAAAGAAAATTCAAAATTTTGCTAAATGGCTCTATGCTTCTATTCTGACCACCTCAGTATATGACCGCACATATGTATGTATGTAGGTGAATGGTGTTTTTTTTAAGGTACTCAACTTTTGTTTTTTCCTACAAAGCAGGAAAAATAAATGACTATTATTACCTGGCCGTGCCCGAGTACAACACTTATATGACCATACATACTTATGTCAGTAAAGGGTGTTTTTTGTGAGACTCCGAAATTTCTGTTTTTGCAGAAAGCAGGAAAAATGAATGACTCGTAGGTTTTTGCGTGATAACCATTTGGAAAGAATACTACAAAGTCAAAAAGGGTACTGTGGCCGAACCGTTCCGCTAACATGACTAAGCTATGAAATTTCACCACTGGAAACCCAACTGATTCTGATAAGTTAAATTTTTGTTTTTGATGATATCCAAAAGGACTGGAATTCACTTCTCAAATTTTGTTGGCTATATAGATATCTTCAATTTTATAGAATCCATTTAATGTGTCGAATTTTAATGTAAATTTTGCACTTCACCTTCATTTTCTTTTCTGTCATCTAAGTGTTTGGAGGAATACTGCCAACTGTATTTGTCTTCAGCTCTCATAATCCCCTATTGCGCTTTCACCGTAATGCATGATATGCGCCATGAAAGATTACTACAAAAACAACAATTTTAATTTAGTTTGCATATCGCTGTCATTTACATCCATTCAACTACACACTTGCACACATACACACACGAACTTTCGCCCCATTCAAGGGACCTTCAAAGGCGTGACTAGCACAACTGATAACTACACTGTTATTAGTCAGGTAACACTCTCAGATTTAGTTACAAGGCTACAGCGGATTCCTCATCCTCCTTCCACAGCGCCGTTCCGGGTAACCAGCTCTGCCAGTGCATTTTAGCAAAAATATTGAGAGTAGGTACATGACGTACTTCTTAAATATGTATGTATGTATGTACCAGTATATTCCACATATACACACATTATGCATATGCAAGGAAGTAACTACCACCAACGTCAACATTTTCTATTCCCAACCGCCACACATTTTGTTACTTTTAACCTTTTACGCATATGGAATCTGCGTTTCCGCCCTCCCCGCTACCACGTTGATCGTTTTCATTCTCTTCAAGCTTCAGATTTGTTGTCAGACGCACAGAAACTTAGGAGTTGATAGACATGTGCGCGCGTGTGTGTGTGTGTAAAAAGGTTTTTTGCCAACAGGGCTTCCCTTTGATCCTTGCTCACCGAGTTGCAGCTTTTAATGAACTAGATTAGGTTTCCCCTTGTGCGTGTTCGAAGTGCAGTCATGTTACTGGCCATCTACTACATACCTTCTGTACAAAAAATACCTGTAATTTTTCATTTGAACGTGACGCACAACGACATCGAATACTGAAAACATCAATAAAGTGAAAGAAAAGGTGATCAATAACCGCAAATTAACTACCAGAGAACTGCAGAGGACTTGAACATTGCTTATGGATCCGTTCAAGATATTGTAGTTGATGATTTGGGGTTGCGCCGAGTTGCTGCAAAGTTGGTCCCTAAGAACGTGAATTTCCTACATAAAAGGAACTGCTTTGATATCGCCAAAGATAAAAACTCCAAGGCTGAATGCCACCAAAATTCATCAAACGCATCATTACGCGAGAAGAGTCGTGGGTTTATGAGCACGACATGCGATCCAGACATCAGGCCAGTCAGCGGAGAGCTCCGCATGAACCAAGACCAAAAAGCGATGTCAAACGTCGTTTTCAGTAAGGAAAGAAAGCGCGATGCTCACGATTTTTACGGATTGCAACGGTATTTTGCACCACGAATTTTCGCCAGAAGCGCAGACAGTTAATAAGGACTTTTATGTGGGTGTTATTATAAGTTTTCGTGAAGCAATTCGCCAAAAGAGAAAGGATTTGTGAGAAAGCAACTCGTGGAGTTTGCACCATGAGAACGTACCGTCGCCGAGTGCCATCATTACCCGTGATTTTTTGACCAAGAACGAATCGAATACCATACAGCCATCGACTTTACCTGATATGGTGATTTTCCTCGATTTTCTTCTGCGAAACAACTACGGGGAATGCGTTTTGGCAGCCGAATTGGAAGTAATTGGGAAATCGAAAACGGCTCTAATGACTATACCGAAAATAGAATTCCTGAAATGCTTCGAGAGCTGGATCAAACGCTGGCATAAATTTCAGAGTACTTTGAAGGCGATAGTATCATAGTAATAAAATAAATATTAATAAAATTAGTCAGTCATTTTATAGAGTGGTACCTTTTGAACAGAGTTTACGTTCCACCCACACCCTTTGACGTCACTCTTGAAAGCGAGTCATACGGATTGTAAATTCTAATATGCACCTGTGTGTGCATTCTTTACCTCTTGCAAGTCTCTGCCTGTGTATTTGTGTGTGGGGTGCAGCCTGAGGTGCTATGCAGCTGCATTTGGAGGAAACTCAGTTACTAAATCGCAATTGGTTTCTAAGCAATGTTACGTATCGCCACACTGGCACTACGGCATAACGCCAGAGAATTTACTCAAACCAAGCGGTTCGCTTTGAAGCGTTTAGAACGTTAAGTTACAAAAGAAAAAACAAAACAGAAAATGTGTCAAACGCTCCGGTTAAGGCTTTACCATACCATGCACTTGTGCATTGAAGAGTGGCTGAAGAGTTAACTCATCAAATTGGTTGACGACGATGACGAAGTACAAAGAAACATATCGAAGTGGGATCAAGTGATGCTGCTGACTTAAAGTTAAAAGTTGCTGCATCTACGAGAAATCCGTACAAATTTGTTGCAAATGTTCGGGAGGGATATTAGTTTGAGTTTCTAGACGTACTCGCAAGATTATGGCAGGTACAAATATTTGCTTATGTGAGGTAAAAGCCGTGTGAAGGCTTGGTGGTGAATTCGTTGACTTCAAGTAAAAATAGCCGCAGACGTAAAATTCACTTAATTAGGATTCAGGGTAAAAACACCTAGCTTTGGTTTGATGGATTATGGGCTGCACCATCAGGCATAGAGGCTGACTGTTAAGTACGAAATATTAGTTTTTTTTTTTTTAATTAGGGATGTCCTAAAATCTCGACAGAATTATAGCCTTAAAAACGAATCATTAACAAAATGGCACTGCCGATAATGGTAGACATGTTTTTCCATGTCCCAGAGATTTTCTTAAAGTCTCGCCAAAAACCGTTCGTTTTTGGAGGTAAACTGAATATCAACCTGTGTTATCTACTTCTATAGGAGTGTCTTCTCAAAGCTGTTATGACTATTTCCACATGGTAGCTTTAAATATAATGAATTTCGGAAAATTTTGGCTACAGAGTACAAGGTCTCTTAGTGCGGCTACCCATTATTCCGATCGCTCATTTCCGTTCATTTTAAGGTAGTAGCCCGGTGTGACGGGTTCAAAAAATCGATTTTTTTTTACATTTTTCGGAAGAAAAACATCTCAAAAATATACTATAAAAATTTCGGACAGAAATTTTAATTATTTTCATAGTTATATTTTAATTATATTTCAAAGGGAGTACAAAGTTCAGCAATATATCTTGATGTGGTGGTTGATAGAACCCTCACTTGGATTGCTCCCTTAGATGCTGTTATCAACAAAGCAATGAGCGCTTTTTTCGTCTGTACGCGTCTTTTTTTTTTTTTTTGTAAAGCGCGGGGTTGTCGTTGTTATAACAGTATGTACACCCTCCATACATGTTTGGTGAATGCTGCTGGAGTGACAATACTTGGCCGGCTATAAACCGGTAATGTAGGACCGACTGCCGTAGGAACGTATCTCCCGAATAACTTACTGGCCGTTTAGTACTGTTGTAAAACCAATAGTCACCTATTATTCTCCTTAGAATGACAATCTAAAACTGAGCAAAGAACTAAATTAAGTAAATAACTGGAGTTATGAGCACCTGCCCAACGGTTGCTTTCAGTGCACTTGTAGGAAGAGAGGTCTCTTCCCTATCATGGTAAAGAAGGAAGCTACCTTAGCAGCACTAAGGCTTTCCAATATTTCCAACTAAAGGACCGGGAATTTCACACAGGAGATATGAAAATTACAAAATTTTTCTAGATTTCTTTATATATTTATATCTATTTTAAATCGGGCGCTCTAGAAGACAGCTGATCCAAACATTGAACCTGACTCGGAAATCTGCTTAACAGTTTGGTCGAAGCTTGTATATATATTAACTGGCGCGTACACCCTGTTTGGGTGTTTGTCCGAGCTCCTCCTCCTATTTGTGGCGTGCGTCTTGATGTTGCTCCACAAATGGAGGGACCTACAGTTTCATGCCGATTCGGAACGGCAGATATAAATTTTATGAGGAGCTTTTTCATGGCAGAAATACACGCGGAGGTTTTCCATTGCTTGCGAGGGGCGACCGCTATTAGAAAAATGTTTTTCTTAATTTGGTTTTTCACCGAGATTCGAACCTACGTACTCTCTGTGAATTCCGAATGGTAGTCACGCACCATCCCATTCGGCTACGGCTAATGGTGGGACTTGTGCAGGTTTTTTAGACCGAACTTTATAAGATCGATACACCATCTTCTAAGCGGAGATCCATGTCATAGAAATCTGTGGCAGAGAATGCCTTTGGAGAAACACAATCTCGAAGCGCACCGAGAATTTTTCAGACAGCCTACCTTATTTGCTCTGTAGACTGTTTGAGGAATGCTTCGCTGTCTTAAATATTCTAGGAGCGAGGAGCTACGTAATGCTGGAAAGGGCACTAGGGCATGAAGATCATGATGTCAGTGAATAAATAGGTGAAAACCCCTTTTCCTTCTTTCTAAGTGACCTTGAAGTAGGTGCCTAATACTAAGTAGGGAGGACTTATGAACTCTTACTTAATACTAAACAGGGCATTGTACTCGTAGACTTCGTTATCATATCGAAAAGCTCGGATTGGTAGTAGCAAGCGTCTCCCGATTTTGGCTAAGGAAAAGTGCATCCTCTGTAGTTGTGCAGCCCGTGCAAGGTGGAGGTGCAGTTCGCCATTAGTATTATGGAACAAAAAGCCTTAGAAAATGCTCAAATTTATCACAGGCCTGTAAATTTAGGCTTGTAAGCAGGCCACGTTAGAGGGTCTAGAGTACTATGACCTGGTAATAATAATAATACAAATATATTTTCTTTCAGAAGTTCATATTTTAATGATTGACTATTGTTTGAATGAGCCATACTTTAATGGGTTATTTAGCTATATAGCTTACTATATACCTGGTCGCTTTGACTTGAAGAAGCCAAATGTAAGCGTTTCGGCTCGTCTTCATAATCTCTTTAGCCTGTTTATATATAATCATTAGTTGAATAGCTGTCTGTTTGAAAAAAAAGTGAGAATCTTTAGTTATTATATATTTACTCCGATAGCCAGGCGGCGACTAAATCTCTTATTCTCTCTAATATTACCGAGATGCGGGAATATTTCCGCATCCATTTTATATCATAGTGACATTCAGCATACCAGCATAACACTTTGAAGTTCCATCTCCAAATCTTTTTACTTGACTGTTTGCTTGACTTGACTGCTGCTACTAAATTATTTCTGTTGCGTCCATTACTCGTATGAAAAGCATTTAATACCTCTTTAACGATACATTGGACGCATTGAAATATTAATTAGCCCATTTGCGCATTGGTGTATGCAATCGCATAATAGTAACACTCCTTTCATTAGGTTTCACCGGCACTCGGTCATCCGTTTTAATGCCACAATTTCCCCTATAGATCGGCAGCGCATCCCGCAGTCAACGAGAGATCCGATTCGTCTTGGCGCAAAGCTCTTTGACTTAGCTTATGCAGCAAGTAATCCAAAGTTGAATTGCATCCTTGCACGTCACACATTTACCAAACCAAACCGTTGCTTCTGTGCTGTGTGTGTATGTATGCGAGGTGCGAGAGTGTGTGGGTGTGCTGAGTGACCCGACCGCAGCTTAGCGTAGCTCAAACATGTCACTTGTACTGTCACATAAGCACAAAGAGGGTGACAGACAGTTGCTGGCGCTGTGTGCCGTCACCGACCCAACCGCCACACTGTGATTCGCTAGTACTCAGCTAAGCGTTCGCCAGTGCTTGGTGGCAGTTTCAACAATTACACTAACACAAACAAGAGCAGTTGCCATCAAACACGCTTAAGCTCACTCAATGTGGCACATTAGCGTGCACGAATGCACAATTGTCAGCGCATAAACAAAGGAACGTACGAACGGCTGGGTGGGCAAATGGAAGGAAGGAAATAGAGCGCAGTACGGCAAGATGAGGCACTAAGAGCAGGTGAACGAATTTGTGTATGTGTGTGTGTGTGCACGGGAAATGAGCTATACCAAGAAAGTGCGATGCTGCTGCTGCTACTGCAATATAGAAAGTGGAAGACTTATAAAGCTTTATTGTGTGCTATTGCGAAGCCTTTAATATTTCAGTATTATAATAGTGTTGGCCATTTGCTTGCCACTCTTCTTACACTGCGGCTGGCAGCTAAGTTAAGCACCTTGACTCTTGCCATTGCTCTGCTGCTGCAAATCCACCTCTGTATGTGTGCTGCTGCGCATGACGGCATGGTCTGTGGCAGCTGCAGCAACTGTTGCTAATGCTCAATCGTTTAGCAGCTGCACGTGCATCGTTGACGCTACTGCCTGTGGGACTTGCGGTGACGTCCTGTGCGTCCTGTGCATCCTGTGCATCCGTACATCCTGTGTGTCTTGTGTGCCTTGTGTTAAGCTCACATTAATATTTCATTTTATTTTCCTTACCTTTTCGACCTTCGCTCCATTACACCCGTTCGCCACTACGCGCATAGCATTTTACGCAGTTTAACCTCTTCAAATATTTCAGTTGCATTTGTATGTACGTGCATATGTTTGTCTGCATGTGTTGAACTCTTAAAGTCTCCAGAGATATTTTCTCTGGCATTCGCGTTTTTTATTTAGGATTTCTTGATTTTATGTGACATTCTGCAGTTCAATTATAAATGCATTAATTTTCTGTCAACACGTTTTGTGCTGTGAAATATTCCATTTTATGTATGTATGTATGTGGGTGCGTGTGTGTATGTGCGAGGGCTTAAGAAGCCATTCCATTTGATGTGGTCGTGTGCGTGCGTGTGTGTAAGAAGCCATTCAAGTCTCCAGTCTCCGCATCATTTAAATTCTAATTAGCAATTCTGGAAATCCCGAAGGATTCACTTGCAGCAGCGCACTGCATTTGTATAAGTAGGTGCTGCTTTGCTCATCTATAGGTGATTACTTGTGTAGGTATGAACTTCGTTTCTCATTTGCCGGTGTTTCTTTTTTTTTTGTCACTAATAGCAAAATTGACATCCATTGAAATTATGGCAGCAGCCACTTCGGCATGCGTACGTGTTTGCGTACTTGGGATTTGTTTTGTGCTTTCTACATATACATACATACATACATACAGACATACATACAACCAGAAATACATATATACATACTTTTATATATATACCGACATGTGAATATGTTGACTTTTGCCAAGCTACTTGCGGAGCCCGAAACGCAAAAGTATTAGCGTACAACGCAAATGGAGCCAATAATAATTATGTATGCTATACTAAGTAGTCAGTCTTAAGAGTTCACCTTCTATGGCTTAAATGCTTCATTCAAGGCGCAGTATGCTGGGCTATCTTATGGCAGTTCTCATCTAAAAGCGTTCTAATTCGATAACTAAATCCTCCAATAAGTAACTAGCCGGTGCCCGGAGCTCCGTTTGCGTATACGAGTACAATGGATTCCATTTAACAACATAAATTTTTTTAAGTGGAAAGGCAAAAAACTTATGCTCTTAGGTGTATTTTTTTATTTATTTCAAAGTCTGTATATATAAGGAAAAACAAGTTAATGTGATTAGCAAGTACCGGGAATGTTTAAATAAAACACAACAGAGTTAAATTTCAGGCAAATTTATTTTATCTCCTTCAAAATATGATCCATCTTAAGCAACACATATGGGCCAACGTTTAACCCAATCCCCCATGCACCCCTGCTAGGCCGACGAAGGGATGACCTTCAGTTCCTTCGTCGCGTTTTCTTTGATCTACTCTATCGACTGAAATCTCCTTCCACGAAGTGGTAACTTCAACTTGGGAAACAAAAAGAAGTCGCCTTGGGTCATATCAAGTGAAAACGGTGCTTGCCCGATGGTATTTACTTGGTGCTTGGTCAATTTGGGCTTGGTGCGATGGCACGTTATCATCATGCAAAATCCAAGAATTGTTTGCCCACATTTCCGGCCGTTTGCGACGTACAGCATTTCTCAATTGCTTAAAAACGCTTCCTACCAACATAAGAAAAAAATATAGACGGGTTGCCACGTGCGAGGTTCGTTTAAATTAAACATTATTGTTATTGTTCCACAAATGGAGGTGGAAGGTTCTACAGTTTGAAGCCAACCCCGAACGGCAAATGATTTTTTATGAGCAGCGTTTTCATGGCAGAAATACACCCGGAGGTTTGCCATTGGCTGCCGAGGGGCGACCGCTATTAGAAAAAACTTTTTCTATCATTTTGGTGTTTCATGCATAGAAATTTGAACCTACACACTCCCGAATGGTAGTCAAGCCCCAGACTATTCGGCTAAGGCGGCCGTAGTCGGCTCTTGGAGTTTGATATATCGTTGTTTTTGTCTCGAGAAGATAATTTTTGTTTGTGCCGAAGTTCATTAACCTCAATTACCCCGTTGTAACACTTTACTACTTGAGATCACCTCAACTTGTTGTAGAAGTTAAAAAATAAAAACTAAATCAATAAAAACAAATTATTTTAAGGGAAATAATCGATTAAATTTCGCTGTATTTCTGGTGGCTGTCGAGTTTTGATAAAATGTGGTTCATGTCTTGTTCATCGGTGACTGCCTTGGCAGATTCGACAACTATGTGAACAAAATGCTCGATGTTTTAAGAATAACAGAAATATACCAAAGAAAACCATCAGATTGAAATTAATTCAAAATTGATCCAATCGATCAAACTGAAGTCTCGAATTGTATGAAAAAATCTGCTTCTAGACCAACATTTCACGAGTGCATCCTGCTGTTCGGACATATTGTTGCGAAATCTTGTTTCCACAACCAATAAAATGGTTTGCGCCGAAATCACATGCGGCAAAGTTTCAAAATTGCGCAAGCGACGTTTGCAATAAATTTCTGAACAAGATTTGTGCACATATTTTATATTACAATGAAATTCCAACCTTTTTGTAAATAAAGAATAAGTGGCAACGCCTTTCACAATATAGTTTTTATATAAAACGTTTTCAATCGAATCCATATCCTAACCTCTTACTAAACGTGAAATCCTTATCCTTATCAAATATTGTTATTAATATTTTTCTTTCAATTAGATGGCAACGTCAAGAAAAAATAATTTTATTTAAAGTTATGTAGGCTCATTCTTGTGAGCATATTTTTATTTTTGATTTTTTCAAATTAGGTGGCAACGCCAAACAAAAATATTTGTTTTAAAGTTATGCTCATTTTTGTGAATATATAATATTTTGTGTGATAGCGATAACCTAAACTGAATCTAAAAAAAAGGTGGCAACGCCAGTTGAATATACATATCTTTTATTATAGCTCGATTAAATCTTTTATTCAATATTCATATTTTAGTATCCATGTAAAATGTTTCATATTTGGCAATAAAAATCAAGTGGCAACATCAAATAAAAAAAATTATTTTATTGAAACTTTTTAAATACCTTTTATGTGATACCTTCAAATGTCAGATGGCAACACCATAACAATTTCATATAATCACCACTACTTTACCACAAATACTTCAAAAGGTATATAGTACAGCACGAGAATTCTGTTTGTATTGGAGATGCCCCTTGTCTTCCTTTAAATACGGTATACAATGGCACCGCTGCGGACATGAAAATACGAATAGACAGGAGGTGGAATAATCTAGCTACTTGCAAAACCGCGAAAATCATGTGTACACAGAATGCAAATAAATATGCCAGATTCGTACCAGCCCTGGCTGAAAAGGAAAGCAGAACTATGGTAGGTATACTGACAGGCCACAATTTGTTAGCGGCACACGTATCCCAGATGGAACTTACAAACAATGACAGCTGAAGATTTTGCAATGAACTAGAAGAGAGGGAAACTCTCGAACATCTTCTATGCACTTGCCCTGGATTAGCTAGAACCCGAATAAAATTTTTAGGAGCTCTACAATACTAGAGGTTAGAAAGTCTCTTGGGGTTAGAGTTTCCGAGCTTACCTACTTAGATTCGCAAAAGACGCAGGCTTATTACAAGAAGCCTACTACAAGGAAACGTGAGGGTCAAGCTCCATCTGGTAACATTAAGAACCAATAGGTCTATGTGATGTCTTTCAGCCAGCCAGGTCAACTTAACCTAAAATGGTGACGTGTTTCCTTTCACCATTGCTGTTCAACTTTTATATCTCCCAACCACTAGAGGGAGTCTCCCTGGTCTCATACGCTGAAGACTGCACGATAATGGCGTTGGGCAATGACATTGATGGTCTGTGCTCCAAAGTGAACAGCTACCTCATCGACCTTTCTCGCTTTTTCATTGCGAGGAATCTCCAACTTTCCCCCGCTAAATCCACGGCAACCCTCTTTACCACCTGGACAAAGGAGGTGAAACTGTTCCTCAGGGTAAAAGTCGATGACACACCAATTCCGAAGGCAAACAATCCCAAAATTTTGGGTGTGACCTTTGACAGTTTGCTCTCCTTCTCAGCGCATACAACCGCAATTGCCACTAAGTTCCAAAATCACAACAAGGTCCTCAAGTCGCTTGCCGGCAGCACTTGGGGCAAAGACAAAGAACTGTTGCAATCGACATTTAAGGCAATTGGTCGGTCGGTTCTAAACTATGCGGCGCCTGTCTGGTTGCTTGGAACTAGTGACACGCAGTGGATAAAGCTACAGACTTGCCAAAATACTGTCATTCGGACAGCGTCCGGTTGCCACCTGATGTCCCCTATTCAACACCTTCACAACGAGGCACAGATGCTCCCTGTAATGGAGCACAATAAACTGCTCAGCAAGCAGTTCCTGCTGGGATGCTACCGCAGGTTTCACCCTTGCAGACACCTGCTTGAGCCGCCTCCTAGGCGCGACAGGAGACACCTTTTAAACTATATCGACGAGATCCAGGACAAAACTGTCAGAAATCTAGTGGACCAGACAGTATTTAGACAGTCAATAAACGACATTCACCGGGAGACCGTCATCGCCTTCTTAAGCTCCCGCCCTGTGAATGCCGTAATAGGAGACCAACCACCACCTATTGCACATGAAGAACTCCAGCTTCCCCGTGAGACACGCGTAACACTGGCACAACTTCGTTCTGGATACTGTAGCAGGTTAAACTCCTACTTATCCAGAATTGACCCCGACATGCCAAACATATGTCCGGCATGTTAAGATACTCCGCACGACACTAACCACCTCTTCACATGCCCCCTCAAACCTACTCATCTAACACCCCTCTCCCTCTGGACCCAACCTGTCGAAACAACATGTTTCTTGGGCCTACCTTTAGATGAGCCAGACGACGGTGACGGTCAAGCATTGTTTGACAAGAACTTTATATGTGTGCGTGTCGGCTGATTGACGCTAATATCTAAAATTTTTGATTTTCATCATTCAAAAGCCGACAACAAGTATGTGTGACACGACGACACCCGACTGCACTAACACACACAAAGCTCAGTCAAGCATGCTGGACCGTCTCCAGAGACCAATATACCCTACACTGACGGGGCTTGTTTTACTGTTAAAACAACAACAGCAACAACGTATTTCGCACCGCCTTTTTTCACTTGTTTTGCACTAAACGATTATTTGCGCGAGGTGGTCCTATATTTTCCTACGAATTATTTGATGTTATTTTTTCACATCTTTTTCTAACAAATTTCAAGAATGTTCACGCAAAATAAAACCGAGATTTTTCAAAATCAGTGTTAAAACTATTTTATAAAAAATGTCAGACACTTTTATCGACTCTGTTTACTTTCTTAAATGCATTCATCTACCTGCGCATGCGAACGACTTTGACTTTTGCATGCATTTTGAGCCCGTCATTTATTTTAAGTCGTTCTAAAATTCATGTATTCCTAATCACATCGAAAATGCCATTGTTTTTGTTCATAAACTCCAGACTCTCAAGCAGCCTATACAATATACATATGTACATATATGTATAGGTAAGAGTCAGTGTCAGCGGCGCCAGAAATGAGAAAACAGATTCAGTGACGAAGCCGCCGCATGTGTTTCTGTGTCAATGTCTCTGTGCCTCGTTTGAAGGCCACACGACTGGCAAAGATGTTGTTGCTATAGAAGCTACATGTTTAGCTCCTAGGTAAATTAGAGAAACAGCTGCTGATCGCGCTGACACAGTCAGATTGGCGATGCTATATCGGAACGACGGCAACCACAAACCCAACTGGTTTGCATAAGAAAACGATTTCAGCTTTTACATTGTTGTTCCATAAAAGCTTAGCGGCAGAGCAATAGCTAAGCACGCGGTCGAACCAGCGCGTCATCCATTCATCTAAACGAACGTTCAGTGCTTGCCGGCCGGCCGGCGAACTGATGTTAGACTTGCACAACACGTTTGCCGTTTGCCGTTCGCCGTTTGCTGTTTTTTTTTCACTTTTTTTCTGTTTTCATTGTGTTTTTAGCAACAGCAGCAAAAACAACTGGATTTACTATGCAATAACTGCATTATTATAGTTTAGAGCGAGCCGTGGATGACGTGACGCACCAGGTGGAAACATGTGCTTTTCCAACGTTGCGAATTATACTAAATATACATACATACACACATACATACGAGCACATATGCATTAACGCAGTAGAAAGAGGCAGGCAGCCGTTTCACTCACTTCATATCATCAGCATAGTTGGTTGGTTGTCTTTTCCATCAACAAAGGCATTAACGTGAAAATCAAGTTTATTAGTGCGATCGTCGTCAGCAAATGCATCAGTCGCAAACCTTCGTCGTGTCTATGTGGCCTGACTGATGATTTGCTGCTGCTGTTGTTGCTTGATACCGGTTTTCGAACGGCCTTTGTTTATATAAATGCATGTACATATATACATGTTTTTTAGTGTGAGCGCGTGTTTTTGTATTTGCGTGCCAATGGGTCTCTTTGCTCTTTGTAGTCATTCATAAATTTTACTGCGCCTTCCTTTGCTTTTTCATTCTCCCTTTTTTCTCATACCTTGTGCATATGTACATACCTTTGTATATAGCGCGCATGTTTGCGTGCATGTATGAATGTTTTTTTCTTAACTCTATTCAGCAATTATGGAGGTACGCCTGATTTATTCTGTTTTCGGCGGGTTTGTCTGGCTGGTCGGTCGTTTGAGTTGCCTGTAACTCTGTCTGCGCATGAATTTCCGTGCTGCAAGTCTTCCAGCTTGTCCCAAGTATGATCTCATCGGATTTGAACAGTTGTTTGCGCCTTGATTATTAAAAAAGGTTATTACAACTACTTTGTTTTTGTTTTGATTATTTTGCATACATACATATGTATGTATGCATATTTCGCTTTGATTATCGGTAAACAAATATCGTACACACGAAGTAACACTGCACTAGACGATGTACTCTCGCACCTCATTAATTTTGTCTGGATATATGTATGTATATGTGTATGTATGCACATACATATTTGTCGTGCATGTGTGCATGTGTAAGATTGCAATTTTGAATTTTGCTCAATTACTAATTACGATATTATTTGCGGCGCTCACTCGTCGTAATGTTCTATTACGTACAATTCGCTTTCTCTACATTGAGTAGCTTACGGTTCACGGAGACCGAACACCACTCTCAAATACTCAAGAGTATTTTTATCATTAATTGCATTCGCTTCACATATTTGTTCTCACTTTTATTTTCAAATTTATAAATTTACGATATCAATGATACTCAGTGTTAGCACAACTTCGTGTGTTAAAATTACTGTTAGCCTATCTGAGTGTTAGAATTTGCTAGAAATAAAAGGAAAATTAAATAAAATAAAAAATATGATTTATTTATTTATTCATTTATATTTTTTTCATTTCATTTGAATTTATTAATCATTTAGTTAAATAAAGATAACAGCATAAAGCAAAAAAAGATATAATAATATTATTGTTACAAGTGTCTTGCTAACTGATTCTTAACCCTAGAAGGGCATTAATAATTTTAGGGCGGTAAAGCCGTTCTTAGTGGAAACGACGACACCCACTTTTGAACGTACCCAGATTGCACCTGCATACATAGATACCTATGAAATGAGACTTTTTCAATTTCAAACGTTTATTAACAAAAAATGGTTACACATTTAATCTTCAAAATAATAGCCATCTCTAGCGACACATTTTTCCCCTCTCTCAGGCAATTTGTGGATGCTGCGCCAAAAAAAATTGGCCGTCTTTGGCCGCGAACCAATCATCGAGCCATTTTTTGGCTTCTTCGTGAGAATTGAAGCGCTGCTCGGAAAGTGCGTGGCCCATCGATGCAAACAAATGATAATCGGAAGGAGGCAAGTCTGTTGAGAAAGCCGCATGCACCAGCGGTTCCCTTTCGTACGTCTCCACCGATTCCCGCGTCGCTCTTGTTCGATGTGGCTGTACATAGAAAAATTACTTTGTGACGCCGATCGACATATTCTGGGCGTTTTCGGTGTATAGCGCTGTTCAAATCGGCCAATTGTCGTTGGTAGCGTGCACCGTCAACTGTTTCACATGGTTTCAATAGCTCGTACCAAATCATATCACGCTGAGCCCAGAAAACACCCAGCATTGCCTTGCGGCCGAAGCGATTTGGTTTGGCCGCTGTTTTTGGCTTGTGGCCGGGCGGACCATACGATCGTTTACGCTTGGGATTGGAGAAATGCACCCATTTTTCATCACCCGTAACGATTCGATCCAAAAAAACTACCTTTTGAACCGGAGAGCAGCATCTCACAAGTGGTTTCAAGATGTCCGCAAATCGTAGTTTGAAGGCACGAAATTCGACATTTTTAAGAGCGACAAAAATGCATTGTTGTATGAAAGGTAACAAACAATGAACTGCATATTGTTGACAGATGAAAGACAAAAAAATACGAGACATTTGGGCAGGTTTAAAAATACTCCTAGCGACATCTGAAAGTCTCATTTCATAGGTATATACCGTACATTCAAATAGCGTATAATAAAAATGCCATTTTTTATTCGGAATATTTACTTAAACATTTGAATACTTATTTTTTTTTTATTATTAAACTTAAAAATTAAATTAATCATTACTATTAAACTTATTTTTTTTTGTTCATAGCCTCTGACAAAATTAAATAGAAATGTAACACTAATCAAATTAAATTTCACAAATTAGTTCTGAAGGTACATTTTATGCTTAAGACAAAAATAAAAACACCGTTTTATTTGCTTTCAACTTTATGTTGCACATGAGGCACACAGATCACATGAAGAAATAGTCATTCGCCGTTTGGATGCTGAAAAAATCGCGCGAATTCTTTTTTTTTTCATTAGTTACCACCTCTCCACATATAGTCATGTAGGACCCAGGTGTACAATTACCCTGACATTTCTAAATAAAAATTCCGCATACCTTGCTTATTAGATCAAATTTCTCTCTGGAAGTTGCATGCGTACTGCCCTATCATCAAATCGCAAGCAGGACATTAAAAATTTGAACCTGATTTGAGTCATTAAAGAAATATATTTTGATCCAGAGTAGGACGGAACAAATAACTCTGCACATGTGAAGTGATTAGCGCTCATGGCTGATGTTACGACTATTATACCACCAGAGGAATTAGTCACGAGCGTTGGTTGATTCCGACGTTGGTCTACTGAACAACGTATTCAATTGTACCGTCCGTTATAAAAAGTCTGAAAGCTTGTAGTAGGCCCGCAATATTATTGGACAGGCAACCAGGGCCACGCACTTGATGCGCAATGTTTGTCCGTATCTATGAGACTTAGCTTTTTGCGTCGATCGACCACTTATGTCGGGTTTTTCCACGTAATATAGTTTTCGAAATTTTGATTATATTAGATCTTTTACGCAAAATATTCGACGGGAGATCGTCTTCGTGTGCAGAAAAATCTTCAGAAGAATTTTCATCTTCACTTTGCTCTCCCAAGTTTGACTCAAGCTCGTCATTCGCGCCGTTATTCTCCTTAGCTTCAATAATGTCATCGACCTCAGCCAGAAAGTTTTCAATTTCCTCGTCATTTAATGGATATTCTTTTTTGATGTTAAATGAAAAATATATGTATATAAGGCACATAAAAATAAATCATAAAAATTATATTGCTTCGTTAGCAAAAGTCACGCAAAAGACATCGTGCGATTTCCATGGCGCACATTTTTTAAAACAGTACTTACAAGCAACAAGCGCAGCTGAAAGTGTGCAAACAACTTAAGCTCACCAGCGCCTAAAGCTGTACGAAAAATTAAAGAAAAGCGATGACGGGACACAATAATAAACTATAGACTGCTATTGAGCGTCGCCGAAACGACGAAGAATGTGCGTCTAGGGTTAATATGAAAGCATCCGCTTGAATGGAGAAGCGGACAGTCTTATCTATACCCACATAAAACAATCCATTACTTCGAATATTAAACCCAATCTTCTTACTAACATAAAAAAACACAACCGCCTACAAATATACCTCCCTCCTAACATTCTCCAACAAGAAAAAACAGAACTAAAACTTATCAAAAAACGATCAATGACAATTTAAAGATTCAATTTAATAATCAACTCGAACACACACTTATTTCTCTTAAGCATAGCGACCCCTCAAAATTTCCAGTAATTAAACGAAGATTTCTAAAAAACGACAACAACACAATTAGTCACATAAACGCTTCTTTTAACTCATTTGCAATCTGCTAGAAAAAAATTTTACACCAGGCAATTACTCCATCAAAAACAGTGAAGATATACCCGATATAGTAGGGCTGCATTTTGAAGCAATGCATTTTTCAAAACAGTCCAAACCTGAAAATCTCGTTCACTTACAGGTGCAAGAATGCTTCAATAAGTTTTTAGAAACAAAAACTTTATTCGTCAACTTTCGAGCAACCACAACAAGCCAATAATTTAATCGAAGAACAAACAGGCAACTTCTTTATTCGTTTCGATGATCTCTCAGATATATTTTCCAATCTTAAAAGTAAACTGTCCTCAGGCTTAGATCAAACACCTATCATTATTCTGAAAAATGTATTCCAAGAACTAATTTCAGAATATTGCACACATTTCAACAACATGTTATATATTTCCTCCTATTTCATTTTCAAAATACATCTACATATGTGTGTAATTTGAGTTTAAAAAAGGCGCTCGAACTCGAAAGACCCTGTACAAACCTCGAAACTCGTCGCTTTTTGGAAGATTATTTGCCTATTTATGAGTTACTAAAAGCGCTGCGCTCCTCATTGCTGCAAAATGTCGCACAGCTGTCTGAAAATATTTGTTTTTGCTTTTATATTCATGCTTCAGTCTGTCAAACCGGTTATGAGCCGAAATGCCTTTGTTTGGAGCCTGTCACTGCAGCGCGATTTGGTGCGCTTTTATGTTGTCATCAATATTGAATTTGCACAAAGTTTGGCCTTAACTCTTGTTTTTTTCGCTCCCTTTTTTGATGAGTACCGCAGAAAGATATTTAGTGGGATTGGCTTTGTTTTATTTTATATTTTTATATTTAAGCTGCTTTGTACTTTTGTATTCGAATTTTTGTAAACTGCAAAATTTATTATTTTATCCGTTCTTGCGAGGCAGAGCTTTTTGCGAACTTTTCGAACAGAAGTATATGTATTAGGGTGGTCATTAAAAAAAAAAAAAAATTCCATCTTTTGGGCGCGATGAATTTTTCAACTCATTGAAAAAAGAACAAATAAAACTTTTAAGTGAAAACTTCATATGTAAGTTTTTCCTAAAAAATACCAAATTTTCGATAAAAAATCGAATTACAGTTCATCACACGCTTTGTGGCAGCGACGCAAAATATAAAAGGCAACCCTGGTATTTATAATATTTTATACGATTATTAGTTACACAACATACCCCCACCGCCGAAAAATGTTTACTAAATTTTAATTTGTTCTATGATCGCTCTACTTTGCGCCGTAAGATTTCTACCTGTTTCTTAAGGGGTCCGGGAGGTGTAAAATTTTGAAAAAATCGATTTTTGTTTTTGATATTTCGAAAGTATAGGCTTTTGAGAATATACTGTCAAATTTTTGGAAAGTTATTCCCAGTATTTTCGTTTTAGCAGGTACAGTCAGATACGTCACGCGGCGACATCAGTGGTCGCAATCCACTCTCAAAACTTTAAACTCAATTACAAGAAGTACTTTTTTCGATCTTGTGTTGTCAAATTTTAATATCTGGTATCGCCCTTACTAAAATCATATTATTATTTCTATTATTTCGTATTTTTTTTTTTTTTTTAACTGAAAACAACCCCATTTTTAGAGTGTCAAATTCAAAAACGTGCCATTTTGTCAATTTTGTTTTTTTAATTCTAGTACGGGATTAATATTTTTTTTGGTTTTTGTGTTTTATATAAATAGAAGAGCTAAAATGGACAACACCGTCCAGGTCCAATTTTTCGGGAGGGTCGACTTCAGCGCCTTTTTTTAAATTATTAAAATTAAAAAACAAAGAAAAAAAAATTTTTTTTTTCATTTTTGTATGTAAAAAAAAGTTAAATAGAAGCCTAAAAAATTTAAATATCGTTTTCCATTTTTTTTATTCTAAAAAAAAAAATCCTAAAAATACCCTAAATTTTCGAGCTCTAGACCACCGTGACCTTTTAAGGGGTGAAAGAGAAAGCGGTACACATCTTAAAGGAGCCGCCAAAAGAATAATTGCAAAGCTGTTTCGGAGTATGGCAGATTCGCATTTAGCGCCGTAGTGACGGCGGAGTACAAAGGGACTTCTCATAACCAACTGTAGCGCAATTGTAGGCATATGCAACCCCTAATGGAAATCATACCTTACAAATTATATTCAACGTCCTGCAAAGGCCGGGAGAGTATAGGTCTTCAGTAACCTAATGGCCACCTGCCGTCCCCAACTCCCGATTGAGCGAAGTTTTTAAAATAAACCGGATGGCTGTTTTCTTCCATTCGTTAATTGGGGAAAATCCACAGGACCGCCGCAAAGAATTCTCAAAAATCAATGTCATTTTTTACCCACTTGAGACTTGGCACTTTATTATAACAAAATTCAATGAGCTATAAAACTGTATACTTGGATTTTATCTAAAGATTTTGAGACAAAAGTTTGCAATTTTGATGAACATTTGCCAAATTATTATAAATTTTATACAAAGTGTGAAAGTTTACGTTATCTGGTTTTTGTTGTAAAGTTAGCTATATTTTTATAAAAAAAATAATTGAAATTAAAAAATAAATAAATAATTAATCAAAGCTTGTCAATATGCGGCGTTAACTTTATTTTGAGGCTGATAGTAGATATTGAGTGTAAGGCCTCGCTGCTGTTGCCATGGCGATCTTATTAATTAAATATATAAAATAAATTAAAACAAAAAAAAAAATATGTGCATACAATCGAACTAAATTGTTTAACATTTTCAGCCTTGTTATTTAATAGTGAGACCGCGGTGATTTTCCTCTCAATTGTCTTGGCAACGCTTACACTTAATGTTCCGCTCCAACTGCGCCAGTGACCACGTTCAAGGTCACGATGCAAAGTCGTGGTCGCCCAGCCATGAGAGTATCATTTGATAGCCATCGTACTGCCAACTCACAGCACCTTTTCGCTTTCGCATCGTCGTACATCATAATCATATTAAGTATCATTAACAACAGGCCTCTTTGTTGTGCCTCTTTCCCTTTGCCGATCACTGATCGCTTTGTGGCTTTAATGAAGCATGAGTTAGTAAAAACGCGTGCAATAAAAAAAAATAAATAAAAATAATAATAACGCGTTTGGAGCATTCGTCTGAGGCTTGAATATATGTATGTATGCATGGAGTATTCTTGTGTTTCTAATTGGCTTATAGTTGCCACTTCTTAGGCATTGACGCGGTCTTTTGTGTGTTTTTGCGCTGGTTTTAGATTTTCGTTATTTCCGTCATGGCCAAATTACTTTGGAATTGCTAAAAGCTGTTGGCCTGATTGCTTGACTATGGCAGCCACAGCTGATGACACGTTTTGCCGTTTAGGCCGACGGCACACAATGAGCTGCTGGTGCATGCGTGTTTGTAAACCTTAAATCTTTCAGCTAAATTGAATTTATTTAGTTCCGCTGATTTCACTGGCGGTTCCACCTGCTGCGCAACAAAGTCGATTTGTTTTTAGTTGAAGTCATTTTTTCCAATTTTTTTATAAATCTTTTTACTTGACTCTGTGTTTTTTTTTTTTTTGATTATTATATTTCTTCTTTTTCATTCAATTTGGCTAAAAGACGAACATTCTTCATTCTGCGCTGGTAAATGTTGGTCTAAGCTTTTTAGCAGATAGCAAGCAAAGTAAAGCAACAAAATCACTAAGAAAAAATAGTGAAAACCACCACATGGTAACAGAACATACAATCGCAGTAAGTACAACAAATCAACATTGTACGTGCTGCTATTTGTGCGCTCCTACCACCTTCAGCCAGCCAGCGAGTCAGCCAAGCAACAGGAGCGTGCAACATGCAACAAGAGGCAGTGGCAATGGCTGTCGCTGTTGTTTCTATAGTTTTTCGCATGCTATTTTATAACAAACTGTGCATTTCACTTTGTGAATCTGCGTATGTATGCGCGCAGTTGTTGTACAGTTGCATGTGCACGTGTGTGTGCTACTTTTGAATGAGTGTGGCTTTGTGTACGTGCGCAAACACATCAGGTGTTTTCATTTAATTTGCGAAATATGTTAGCCAACAATGCAACAAACAGCGTTACCTATAATTGTGTTTCGCATGTGTGTGTGTGTGTATGCGGGTTTAGTTGCAAAGAAAGCAGCAAGCAAGTCACCGTTAAGTTTACTCTCCGCCTCATCGCAACACTCATTTGCTTGGCTTGCTTGGTGCTGCATGCATTACTACTTTTTTAGTGTAGACTTGAAAACTTCTGTGTTGTTTTTCCCCCTTTTTTTCGAATTGTGGCAAGTTCAGTGGTATTCATCGTTGCACAGTGTTGCATTTGCAAGCATACTCATGCATGTTCGCATGTGAAGTGTATTTAGTCTAAAAGCAGGAAGCCCATAAGGCACACAAACAATAAAGCAAACATATGTGCCATTGCTGGTGGCTTCTTCATCGTCTCCTCCTCTCAGCCACACACCCGCTCATTCAGCCACGCTCATTCAGTAGTCAGGCACTGTTTATTTTGCACTAGTTTTTTGTTTTTTTTTTTACTTTTATTGCTGTTTTCATTTCGTCTGCTTGTTATTTGCAGTTATTCCCTAAACTTCTTTGTTATTTTTCAATTTCAATTCTCTAGTTGTAGACGTAGTTTTTAGAAAATTGAAAAACTCTTTCGTTTCCACATTGACATTCGACTCGGTTGCTAAGCAAGCTTTGAACTGTATTAATTAGTATTATTTCAAATTTTAAACTCCTCTATGTGTATATACGTACGTGTGTTTGTGTTTAAAAAATCCAAATCTGTACGAGGGTCGCTATTTAGTTTTTGAGATGGACAAAGAAGAATAAATATTTATAATCGCAAGTGGGTTTATTTAAAAAATTCAGATTGAGGTACAGTAAAACCTCGATACAACGAAGTTGACAGGATTGCACAAATACTTCGTTATATCTATAGTTGCGTTAAATTTATAGAATATCCAAACTTCGATCAAAGAAAAATGTAACGTTTTTGAAAAAATTCTTATGAGTATGTTTTTTTTTTAATTTTTTTAGGTTTTTAAGTTATTTTATTTTGTATTTACTTTCTTTTAGTTTTTATTCTCAGTTTGATGTATAAAAAAAAAAGTTAACTTTTTTGGTGTTTGTTAAGGGGTTAGGGGTAGTCAGAGGCCCGAAAAAATGATAATTTTTAATATTTTTTTTTGCTAGTCAATTGCTTTATTTTACAAAACTAAAAACAAAGCATTAATGCATCATGTTTCGACTTGACTTTAGCAAAATTTACAACAAAAAAATAATAATACAGTACAATTCCTCTTAACCGGTCACCTCGGGACTGCATACCTGGCCGGTTGCCGTTTTGGCCGTTTAATCCGAAGTGTACTTATTATACAAGTATACTGTAGTATTGTATACATACATATAAAAAAATGGAGAAGCATTTTTTACATGTTTATGTATTTCATATTTACATATGTTAATGTGTTACATCAATAAAATATATGTGTAAAAATTATTTTTTGAAAAAGTCTGTGATTTTCTTCTGTTTTTTTAACCTTCAGTGAATTTCTGAATGCGACATCCCTCCATTTTCTAATCACCAAAACGTCTAATGCTGTTGACTCATGTTGCTGCTCAATGTATTTTAATGCAATTTCCATAACATTTTTGGCTTCTTCATGAGAAACTGTTTTCTTCTCTTCAACGTCACTACTCTCATCATCTTCCTCTTGTTCCTTGTTTGCTAAATCTATGATTTCGTCATCATTCAAAAATTCATTTTCAAGGTGTTCGCCACAGTTTATCATCCAATTTTCCACATCTTCTGCCTGTAATGATTCGTTACCCGATAACTTTTGAAGGTCTTGTAAAGTAGATTTGTTTTTTTCTTTTCAGTCCCTGAAATATTCGAGATCACAATTAGATTCTCAACATCTGGCCAAAGTTTTCTCCAAGACTTAACAAACGTTGAAGAGGGCATTTCTTGAAATGCTGTAGCTAACATATAGATAACGTCCGTGATATTGATCTTTTTGATGACTTCTAAAAGACCTTTGTCTTCACTCTCCGAATGTTGCAGAATTTCAGAAACAAGTTTACGCCTGTAGCGTCTTTTTAAGCTTTCGAACACTCCTTGGTCCATTGGTTGCACTAAGCTTATCACATTAGGAGGAAGATAAACTAATTTTATGTCATCTACAGCGCAGTCATGAGGATGGGTTGGAGCATTATCTAACACAAGAATTGCTTTAATAGGCAAGTTTACACTTTTTAAATGTTTTTTAATTTTTGGAACAAACTAGAAATTAAACCACTCTTTAAACAAGTCTGAATTCATCCACGCTGATTTTTGTGACTTATAATAAACCGGAAGGGAAGATGGATTCAAGTTTTTGAATGCCCGTGGTTTAGCAGACTTGCCAATAACGAAAAGAGGAATTTTATGAGTCCCTGCTGCATTCGAACAAACGGCCACTGTAATACGTTCTTTGTTCTTTTTGAAGCCAGAGGCAGACTGTTCATGACTGCCTAGAAAAGTTGTTTCTGGTAACATTTTAATGTTTAGCGCGGTCGCGTCCATATTATAGACTTGTTCTGGAGATAATTCCTCTGTTTTAACCATTTCACCAAACTTAGTCTTGAATTCTGTCGCACCAGAAGTATCAGCAGACATTTTTTCTCCACTTACATGTGCGAAATGAATTCCGTGTCGCTTCTTCCATCGATTAAGCCAACCATCACTTGCCACAAAGTCACCTCCAATATTAATCTTCTGGTGTATAGCCAAAGCTTTTTCTTTCAAAATTGGGCCGCCAATCGGTGTACCTCTTCGACGTTCCTGAAGAAACCAGATCCACAAAGCTTCACCGACGACCTCGCAAATCGATTTTTTTCTCGTACAACGGCTACCCAGATTTCTATCAGATTCCATTTTCGAACAAAACTTCTCAATGGAACGCCTATCTCTTCGCCAGTCATTAAGAGTGCTTTTTCCAACATTAAATTCTGCACATATTTTCGCTACGGATTCACCATTATCAATCCGCCTTAGCTCTTTTAAACGTGTACCCATCGAAACCACAATTCGTTTGCGCTTTGCACTCATTGTTAAGGAAAGAACTATGTTATGTCCGTACCCACAGCAAAATCAAACCAAATTGATCAAAACGACAAACGACAAAATCCTATCTAACATCGTTTATAGTTTACTTCGTCGGGATCTCCCCGTAATATCGTGGGAATCCCAGCCGCGTCGCCTCGCCGGTGAATTTCTTGGAAAATATTGCATTGCGCTCGGCTGTTGTAAACAGGCCGGTTAATCCGTCCATCGGTTAATGCTAACCCGGTTAAGAGGAATTATACTGTAATTGTAAAAGTTATCGCGTTCGTTATCGTGTGGAGCCCGTTTCTCCATTGCGGTGATCATCACAAGACCTTAGAGATTCATCTAAAATCAATCAGACAGGAGAAGTTAGTTTTATTAATAGATAATCTTGTGCCTGATAGAAGCTTTTATTTCAAAACTAACAATATGGCGGCCTCAGGAAATATGTTTCAGATTTTCGAGAAAAAAACCGACAATTAATTGTTTAAAAAAACTCGAAATTTACAACAACAAAAAATCCTGCGATCAGCCACGAGTTTGTTATGCTTTTCAAAAGCGGTATAATTTTTTGTGAAATCTACCAAGCGGTTTTTAAGTTATCACTGTGAAATACCACTAAATACCAGTTCAAAAAACATAGTTTTGAGAAAAACGCATTTAAAGTTTTGCTCGAACGCTCTTTGTTAATTGTTGCACAACTCGAAAAATATTTTGTCGAATTCACTTCAAATTTTCACACAATATTTTTAATATATTATACTTTAAAAAAATCTAAAAAAAAAAGCGAAATCCAATTTTTTGAAAATTCTGACTACCCCTAATCCCTTACTGAACACACCATCAACTTTTTCATTTGTGAACAAATACCACAAATTGGAGCAGGAGCTCGGCTAATCAGCCAATAGAGACTGTGTGCGCAAATTGTAAATTGTCTTTCAAAAGACGCACCTAGATAATGTTTTAAAATAAATCATGTGCAAATTAAATTCTTTCGCGTTTCACTATTTTTATTCAAAATACGTCTCTTAACAGTTATATGTGGAAAGTGACACAACTCAAACGGCCACCATGAGCACGTCTACAGGTGAGATCCGCAAACAGAAGATTCATGAATGCCTCATTGTTGTGAAAGTCGAGATATTGATGCTGAGCAACACTTGGCGCAACAGCAGCAATAATCTTAACAGAACGTGCAGTTTTTTGTCTGGCAGTCCCTTTTCTATCCTCGACAGAACCAGTTTCTTGAAATTGTTTTATTTTTGAAGTTTGACTCATTTAGACGATTATTTTTACCAAAACAATCACGAATTTTACGATATGTTGTTCTTAAAGATCGACCATTTTCATAAAGAGTTTTAATAATTCTAACGAGTTGTTCTATCGTGCAAAGCTGTACATCTGTCTACTTAACAAAAATTTTGATAGTGACGTAAATAGATGTATCGTCTAGGAATTATTCACAACTATTGTATGAAAATTTCTTAACGAAAAGGTTTTTTCAGGGGACTCAACAAAAATTTTGTCATATTGAATTTTTCGGTTCGTTATATCGATGTTTTACTGCACGTATAAGCACAATCATCTGATTTGAATGCTCATGAACTCAAAAACAAAAAAAAAAAAAAATTGGAAGCTTTTGCCTCGAAGTTCCCGTTGTGATTATGACTGCCATTAAAGATGCCAGAGTACGATTACAGTGCCAGATTTCAAATATTCACACTAGCATTGCAAATTCTTAAAACTTAAGTAGCAAACCTCGTAAACATATTTGCTCATGTCAATTAATTTTGTATTGTGAAATCATTAATAAATCAGCATGTGCAAAAATATTGCTTTCAATTTTGAGAAATTTATAATTTCTTAATTGATATCCTTGAGAAATATTTAACTCTGAAAGCAATCGAATATTTACTTTTATATTTAAATGGTAGGTATTTGAACTATAGTTTAATTAAAATATATTTAAATGGTATTTGCAATGGGTTTGTCATTTAGTTGGAGAATCAGAGATATATCCAGGTTTACGCCGCCTTCGTTGACGTAGTCTGACGAGAGCGGAGCGCTACTATTTAGAAGTAAACATCTGCCAATTAGCATTGAATATCGTTTCTCATGTAAGCTAAAAAAAGGTAGTAAAAATAAGAAAAATATTGACTTAAAATGAATGTAAAGAATAGGTGATCGGCTGTATGATGGTATTTTTTTAATCACATGTTTTTTCCACACTGGCTTCTGCCTTTTTTGTTCTTAGGACGTGACAGAACTCATCAGCTTACGTCCGCCACACGAATTAGAACGTTTTAGGCTTCAACAATGATTTCAAAAATTTGCTTTTGCGTGGCTGTGCTTCCCAAGCTGTGAAATAAATTGGATAGTTTTCGCACGCTAGCACCCGCAGCGATGCGACTCAATACCGTTCCACCATCTGTCTTAAATGTTGGCATCTAGACAATCCGACAATCCAGAAGCCAAATAACAGGCGGAATTGAACTGGTTGTGAGGCACCTAGCGTCCGTTTTTTTTACCACGATCCTCGCTTGTTTTGTTAGTTGAGCTTAAAGAGGATTCTAGATTGGCGAGCTCATCCGCTTTTTCGTTACCCTCGATGTGCCTGTGGCCTGTAACCCATACTGTATAGATATCGACCCATTAAGTGAGCGAATTGAATTCTTCTATGCGCTGTTTAGAAGTTTGGAAGTTACATTATTCGAGCTTGTCGTCTTTATAGCAGCTCCTGCTTGCATGATGTCGGAGATGACTTTGCAAGCTTCCCTGATTGCTAGTAATTCTGCCTGAAATACGCTAGTTTTGACTGGAAATCGCATTGATTTGCATAGTTGTAGGGATTTAGAGTAGAAATCGGCCCGTCGGTATAGATTTCTGCTAAAAAATCTCTAACGTTTCGCCTGCAACTTTAGTCTGTTCTAGATGACGTTTGGTCGAGGAATGAAAAAAAACCGGAGATGTTGTTGCTATAGCAGTTGGTAACCTTTTTATGGTTGCTGAAATTGTCAAGTGTTGAAATTGAGAGCATTTAACGGACCAGTGGCCGAGGGATATTAGATACGTCTAAGAGCATGGGAAGTTGTACTTGGAGGGAGAAAGCTGGTGTTAGCAAATGATGGCCTTTGCTGAAGAATCTTGATGTGATTAGGCGTTCTAGTGGTCCAGCTTGCAGACGTTTATTTGATTTGAAGATCTATTTATAATAAATGTGTGAGTAAGTTGAGTGCATCGCATGGACACGAGCATAATGTCGTTGTTTCTAGAATATAAGCTGATTTGTGTATCCTGCCGAGTTTGGTTTGATTGTAGCTTAGAGCTAGTGCAGTGCACCAAACTAGTGACCTATATGTAAGAGTAGGCCTCAGAATTGTAGTGTAAGGCCTGAGGGAGATTTTTAGTTGAAGACCCCACTTGGAGGAATTCAGAGCGGTAGCACTGGGATCATCTCTGGGACAATTTTTATGAAAAGCACACTCGCATTTTCTGGCATTCGCTCAGAAAAGTTGAAAAGTAAACGGATTCTGGTTAAATAATCTTTATACATTTCTAATAAAAGGCGAATGGAAAAAGGGCCTGATGAATGTAATTTAAATCAATAACTCTTTTATTTTACCTGTTAGAGGTCAATCCTGGCTCTATACCCATTTGACTTTATTCCAAGGTAATTAATAATAGCCTTGACATCAGGGAAAACTCTCCTAGATTAGGGTGAAACTCTTTCTTTCAAAAAGCGAGCGTTAGAATATCTCACAAGATAACCATTAATGTGTGTTTGTTTCCCTGTCAGACTCCCCTCTGGGAGGGTGAAAACATAGCCTGATTGTCTAAAAATTATTAAAGGCGTGCATAATGGTTTAAAAAATCAACATAAAATATAATTTTCAGCTGGCTTTTGCAGTGCTTTCCCCGATGTCAAAGCTATGAATGACTAAAGCCAAATGGACATAGAGCTAGGATTGACCTCGTAGGGAGAAGCGCAGAACAAGTCTGAATGGAGGAAATTTGTTGTGGCTCTTCGTTCTTCCATGGAACCATGAGAAATAATAATACTTGAAAGCACTGGGCTAAGCAAGTTGCTGTGAGCTAAGCAGCTAAGGGCAAAATCGACTGAATAAAGCTAAACTGTGGTTGCTTTCTCTTGAAAATTGTTCGCTTAGCGAGTAGCGGTATGCTCTAGCGAGTGGAGAAGTAATGAATCGAAAACAGCTAATATATAGTTGTAACCACAGCATGACAACGTCTATACGCCAATATGATTGTGCTTGTATTTGTATTTAAAATAGTTTCTCATTATACAACAGAAAAGTTATGTAAACTAAAATTTTTCTATTGAAAATAATATCTTACCTTTACTGCAATATTAGTTTGTGTATTTATGAGCAAATATTCGTGCGTGCCTGCATGCATACATGCGACTTAACAGCTCGCAACACCTAATCCCTTTTTGTCGAAGGCAGTACTCTAAAGCGCTTACATATTTATGTATGTAAATGTGTGTATGCTAATCCAGCTTCATATTTTCCTTGCAGAGATAGAGCTACAATAGCTGCCCGTGCATGTGAACCAGCAAAGCACTCAATCCCTTCTTCCTTGTTTAGCTTTCTGCGGTACGTCCTTTGCCGTGCTGTCTTCATGCCATCATTGGATGCTCCTGAGTACTACGCACACACCCATACTTCCTTCCACTGTTGCATGTTATAAATGTAAACATATTTTTGTTGTTGCGTCCATTGGAATTGTAAGTGGAAGTTAAGCAAAATAAAATATTACACACTACTACACTTGCATTATATGCATATGTAGTTAAGTCCTGTTTTTTTTTTTGCAAAATACACACAATTCGAAATTTACTTACTTACATACACAAAATCCGATACAATTCGTCCTGTTGCTTTCCCAATACTCAGTTCTGTGTCTAGGAGGTGGCGCATGGCCTTACTGGACGCGCCCAAAGCATCATTGATATAAGGAGCGAGCCAGCAACAAGCTTGGAGTGTGCACGATAAGCTCTGAAAGCTTATGATGCCGTCGTTTTACTTGAAGATGCATACACCCACATCTACTACAAGTGCCACTCTGCTGCAGCAAACTGTTGTCCTTTCGTCGATGCCTAGCTTTTGTTTTGATATTATAGCATTACTATTTTAGCCACTATTGTTGTTGCTGTTGTTTGTGTGTATAGCTTCCTAGATGGCTGCGTGCCAAGCAGATGGCTTGGTTGGGTTTGAATTGCGTTTCCTGCTCACCACTTGCTCACCATTTCATTTTATTTATCTCTATCAGGTATTTTCAAATCGGCTTTTGTTTCAGTTACAACTTGGTTTTGTTTGTTTATTTGTTTGCTCCCAGAGTTTTCCTCCTTTTGGTATTTGTTATAGGTATGTTGTTGTGCTTGTTCTATTATGCTTCCAGTTGATGTTGCAACAGATTTTTGCTACTGCAGCTGAATGACTATTACCTGTAGTGTTGCAAATCAACAGCTTTTAAATTTTTATACTCTCATTTGATTTATATTCCTAAGTAGTTTGCTTACCTGCTTTTCCAGGTCCTTTCCTTCATGTTGACTCTTCCACAATTTGACTTTTGTTTAGTTTTTGTTTCGGATTTTATTGTTTTGTTTTCGGATTGCAATTGAAATTTTACTTTAAATTGGCATTAATTTGTTGACAATAAAATTCTAAATAAGCAGAAAAAAGGAGAGACCAAATTGTTTTAAGAGTTAGAGTTTGCAAATCGGCATTTGAGTTTTTATTTGTTAGTTACATTTTGTTAAAGCAGAAGTCACCAACACAGTGAAAAGCGAATGAAAGGTTTGCCGATGATTATTGTTGTTGGGAAAGCAATTTTTTTGGAAATTGAAAAGAAATTGTTAAGAGTTATCATACGGGAGTTGCCTTTTTTACTCTGCGCCCATTAATGAAAATACAGTAAAATAGAAAGAAATGGCTTCTTTGTTGTTTTTCAAATTATTCTCCTTGGAAGTCTTCATACCTCCGAAAAGAGCTGTCTAAAGACTTGAACAGCTTCTTCAGGCCTGGAAGACCGTTGACCTCGCATTTTTGATGTTCGAGGCAAAAAGAAATCATTAGGTGCTGTAAAGCAGATGACCCATTAATCCGATATTTTCAGCGGTCAGAAACTCTCTTATGTATGCCGATGCGTAAGATATGACATTGTCTTGGTGAAGGATGATTCGTCTTCGGCGGTTGATTTTCATTAATTCTCCGAAAATTTCTGGCAAACAAATGATTGTGTACCACTCAGAATTGACTGTTTTAAGTGGTACTGTCGCGACATGACTATATTTTCGGAACACTTCCGAAACCGGCGATCAGTTGCTGTGAGGTGCTCCTTCAGCGACTTTCGCAACCTTTGTTGGATTAAGTTTGGCTTAGAAACACCCATTCTGTTGATTACTGTTTTGTTTCCGTCTCATGTGCATAGAGCTAAGATTCTTCATATGTTGCGATATCATGGGCGTGCTTTGAACCACCAATTAAACTATTTATAATAAATATTCAAATATTTCAATAGGTGAGCTTCTGAAAATGAAAAATCTATCGCAACAAATTTAGAGATTTTATTAAGCTCAATTAATATGAGCATTTTGAGCATAAAGAGATTTTGACAGACCAACATAGCAGAACTCCGAACTACGCAGAGCTCTGGTCAGAATATTAAAAAAATCTCTCAAGAGGCACCGAACAGGTAGCAGCATCACGGATTAAGTCAAAAGTGAAATATAAAGATAGGATTATTCTCCTGTTCTGTATTGATTTTAAGTTGATCTATAAGCATCGAGCTTCATATGTAGGGATAGGATCCGAAAAGCGTAAATTACGCAACGCGAAATGTGAGAATTCTTTCTGGATTCGTTTAGTTCTAGTAGCATGGCACGTATAATACGGAGACCTAATGACGGATGCATGTTTGGAACGCACCGAACGCCGTATACAAAAGCTTTAGCGTATAAGGGTAAGAGAAACCGGAGATATGACGCCTAACAAAACCAATGATGGCGTAAGATTTGGTAATAATAAAATTTATATGACTAGCAAAAGTAAGTTTCGAATCAAATATTACACCAAAGTCTCTAATTGCACTTAGACATGACAGGGGCGTGCTAGATATGTGATAAGCGGTGTCAATAACAGTGGCCCGCTTAGAAAAGGCAATTTGGAAACACTTATTTATGTTTAGCGGTAGGCGACTATTGATGCATCAGTTACTGAAATTATCTAAATCAATTTGCGTAAATTCAGAATCGAGGTAGCTAATGATCGTCGAATAAATCTTAACGACGTCTGCATAAAGCAGGCATCTTGCTGGCGAGAAGCAAGAGTAAATATTATATCATTGATAAACAGAAAAAAAGAAAAAAACAAACAAGCCCAGAATATTTACTACCCCAAAGCAAGCAACGAAAGTAAGAGACCTAACATTGTCTACGACAACCAAGCAATGACAATTGTGCAAGTAAGATGAGATCCAACTTAAGGTGTTCCGGTGGTCTAGAATTTTCAAAAAATCGATATCTTTTTGATATTTCAAGAGCATAGGCTTTTAAGAATATACTGTCAAATTTCCGGAAAGATATTCCCAGTATTTTCGATTCTACAGCCGTGTTAGCACGTCGAGTCCGATTCGTCACGCGGCCACTCTCAAAACTTTAAGCTCAGTAAAAAAAAAAAATAAAAAAAAATAAAAAAAATTTAAATAAAAATATTATTATTATTATTACTATTATTTCAATTATTTCGATTTATTTTTTCTTTTTGTTTTAAAAAAATAAAAAACCCGATATTAGAGTGTCAAATTTAAAACCGCGCCATTTTGTCAAATTTGTATTTTGGTTTTTATTTTAGTAGCGGGACAGAGCTACAATCATACTGCTAAATAATTTTTTTGGTTTTTCTATTGGGTAGTCGAAAAAGTCTTTTCGTATTTTGTAATAGATTTCGTTGGAGTCATCTATCTCCAGTGCTAGCAATCACATTGTGTCATATCATATGGTGTTAGAAAGGTGACATTTTAAGCTTCATTTAACAAAAAAAAAATTAAATTCGGAGAAGTTAAAAAAAAGCTCTAGCTGTTCAAAAATGAGTGTAAATAATGAAGAAATTCGCTATATTTTGAAATTTTTGTACAAAAAAGGGAAGAATGCCACGCAAGCCACCAATGAAATTTGTGAAGTTTACGGAGACGATGCTGTATCAGTTCGTGTAGCACAACAATGGTTCGCTCGCTTCCGTTCTGGAAATTTCGATGTGAAAGATGCACCTCGCTCCGGTCGACCTATCGTTGAAAAAGTCGATGAAATTATGGAAAAGATTGACCAGGACCGTCAAATAAGCTGCCATGACATCGCCAAGGCACTAAACATTCATCATCAAACGGTTTTGAACCATTTAAAAAAGGCTGGTTAAAAAAGAAGCTCGATGTTTGGGTACCACATGAATTGTCTGTGAAAAATTTAATGGACCGAATTAACATCTTCGATTCTTTGCTGAAACGAAATGAAATCGAACCATTTCTGAAGCGAATGATAACAGTAGACAAAAAGTGGTGGTGAAGCTCAACAAATGGTCGCAAAGCCAGGATTGATGCCTCGAAAGGTTATGCTGTGTGTTTGGTGGGACTGGAAAGGAATCATCCACTATGAGCTGCTCCAGCATGCTCGAACTATTGATTCTACACATTACTGTCAACAACTGATGAGATTGAAGCAAGCAATCGAAAAAAACGGCCAGAACTGATCAGCAGAAAGGGCGTCGTCTTCCATCAGGACAACGCTAGGCCACACACATCTTTGATGACTCGGCAAAAATTGGGAGAGCTTGGCTGGGAAGTTTTGATGCATCCACCATATAGCCCTGACCTTGCACCATCGGACTACCATTTGTTTCGGTCAATGCAGAACTCCCTTAATGGAGTAAAGTTGGCTTCAAGAGAAGCCTGTGAAAATTACTTGCCGCAGTTTTTCGCCGAGAAACCACAAAAGTTTTACACTGATGGAATAATGTCTCTAGAAGAAAAATGGCAAAAGGTGGTCGACCAAAATGGTACATATTTGGTTTAATAAAGTTCATTATAAATATAAAAAAAAATGAGTTGAAGTTTGATTAGAAATACGAAAAGACTTTTTCGACTACCCAATATTTCAAATAAATAGAAGAGCCAAAATAGACAACACCGTTCAGGTCCAATTCCTTAAAATATTCTAAATTTTCGAGCTCAAGACCACCGGGACTCTTAAAGAAGGCTGAGTGGAATCCAATGCAGGCTCATTTTTTGTATTAATACTATATGGGAAACCCGATCAAAAGCCTTAGAGAAGTCGGTATAAACGGTGTTGAGCTGGTGCCCTAATTGGAATGCAGCGATACAATCATGCAAAAGTACAGCTAAATTAGACACTCTTGTGTGGCCCGAAAAGAAGCCATGCCGCAATTGTCCTCATGCTGATAAAATGTAAACATTTGTGTAAATCTTCGTGCTTCGAATTGCACGATTTTGAATAACGCGGCGTGTCTTTTTAAAGTTCTGAAATCCCCGGTATTTTTTGGAAATAATCCCAGGATTTTCGGGATTTTTGATTGCCTATGAAGCATATGACATGGAGACAGAAAAATCCCCTTGTATAGCAAACAGAGCAACAGTGTTTTTTTGTTGCTTATAAAAAGCAATATATGTATGTGTTTGTTGTTGTAAAGTTTGACTTACCTACTTTTTGTTTGAGTCCGCTTAAATTGTTCCAGATCCAAAGGTTTATTCATGCAATTTTTTCGAAATAAAATGTTGCAAAGAATGAATATGCGAATCGCGGTATACGGGATTGTAATAACGGAATCCCGAAAATCCCGATCGATGGAAAATCGAAAAATTTTGCTTCCCTAATACCTGTATATTGTGTTTTTTTGTTTTGTTGAAGCTAGCAACTCTGTAAACTCCAAGGTAACATTTTTTTCTTGGATATACACGCATACATACATACATACTTAAAAAAAGATAAAAAAATAGGTACTAAGCAAATGAATACTGGCGATTTTATTTTTAAATTTGTTTGTAACCACGAAAATTGTGTAAAAGAAAATATTTATTAATTATTAACTAATCAGCAGAACAATTGCGAATTGCAAACACCTGCTGGCATTCAACACCCAAACCAACAAACATCACTCAATGAAGATTTCTTTGTAATGATGATGAAGCCAAGCCATACACCACTTCGTAACATTTATTTTTAGAGGTCTTTCAATATTTGTTGGGCGTCTATGCAGGTGCATTTACTTATAGGAACCAAGCGATTGCATTCAAGTACAAGCATATAAAATCGCAGCGCGCCAACACATAAAATGTCTATGTACATACACTTTAGTTCACAATAATAGCAGCGTGACATTTGCACTTATTTTTATGTATTTTTTATTTCATTTCGTTTTATTTTTTTACAAAAATATAATTCATATTACAACAAAAGCTATACTATAACTCGAAGCCTCAAATTTTGTACAAACTAAAGCAAAATTTCGAAATTTTTCATCAATATTTCAAACTATTTAACCAGAATTTTTTAACCAATCTTTTTTAATTCCATGTATGCGGTTTTGTAGCCCCTTAAATTTGGGCATAAAAAATTGCAATTTTGAAGTAGCTCAAAAATCGTGTTGATTTTTCACAATTTTGGTTTTTTTGCCACTATCTCCTGCATTTTTAGTCCAATTAAAAAAATTCGAGCTTTCATTATATAGAGGGAAATGCATAAAAAAAACAATTAACGCGAATTTTGTGCAACTAATTTAACTAAGCCTGATGTTGGAGAGCATCGTACGAGCCGCAGAACAATTGTTGGCGTTGTTAGTTCTGCCTTCTCCAAACTAGATAAAGAGGCAAAGCGAATGGGTTTGGTGGTGGACGAGGACAAAACGAAGTACGTCCTGTCTTCAAACAAACAGTCGGCGCACTCGTGTATCGGCACCCACGTCACGTGTTGACAGTTATAATTTTGAGGTTGTAAACTACTTCGTTTATTTAGGAACCAACATTAACACCGATAACAATGTCAGCCTTGAAATCCAACGTAGAATCTCTCTTGCCAACAAGTGCTACTTTGGACTAAGTAGGCAACTGAGCAGTAAAGTCCTCTCTCGACGAATAACACTAGCACTCTACAAGACTCTCATCATGCCCGTCCAAACTTATGGCGCAGAAGCGTGGACGATGACAACATCCGATGAAGCGACGCTTGGAGTGTTTGAGAGAAAGATTCTGGTGATGTAATGATGAGCTCTATGAGCTTTACGACGACATAGACATAGCGCAGCAAAAAAAATCCAGCGGCCACGTTGGCTGGGTCATGTCGTCTGAATGGATACAAACGCTCCGGCTTTGAAAGTATTCGATGCGGTACCAGCTGGTGGTAGCAGAGCAAGAGGAAGGTCTCCTCTGCGTTGGAAAGATCAGGTGGAGAAGGACTTGGCTTCACTTGGTGTGTCCAACTGGCGCCGGTTAGCACGAGAAAGAAACGACTAGCGCGCTTTGTTAGACTCGGCCAAAATCGCGTAAGCGGTTATCGCGTCACCAGCATTCTAGCTCAGAAAAAAATTCATGTTAACATCGAAGCTGTCTTCATTAGGTACTCAAGTCTGCATAAATGATGAAGAAGCAAAAAATATCAAGGAAAAACTCGCGAAGTTAAAATATCTGATTTGTGAATACCTTTCATAAAAAAATTTGTTTTTTACATTTCTTGTGTGTTTTCTCTTCGTAATGAAAATTCTGCTTATTAAGTCAAATATTTGTTTGTTCTGATTTTGGAAATAAAACTGATTAAATAAAGGGTTTGCCAATAAGAGGTGTTATACCCGTAAAAGATCAATGGTTTCGTTGCTTGTGTGGCACGTAGCGCTGTTTTGTTGAAAATAAGCGTTAAAATCGTTAATCATCTCTCGATAGCGCAATCCATTCACCGTAACTTTTGCTCCAGCTTCATTTTCGAAAAAGTAAGCTCCAATGACTCCGCCGGACCATAAACCACACCAAACAATCACACGTTGAGCATAGAGAGGCTTTTCAACAATAACTCTTGGATTTTCTGAGCCCCAGATCCGAAAATTTTGCTTGTTGACGAAGCCACCGAGGTGGAAATGGGCCTCATTACTCTAGATGATTTTTCAATGGAATTTCGGATCATTTTGACGCATTTGAACGACCCAATCAGCAAAGATAAGACGTTGTTGATGATCGGTCGGCTTGAGCTCTTGTGTTCACTGGACACAAATATTTATACATAATACGGTGTAATGACGTTTGTGGAATGCCTTATTCCAAAGAACGACGAGGAATGGACAGACCTGGGTTTTCTTCAACACTTACGACTACAACAGCAATATTTTCGGCTGTTTGAGCGACGTGCTCGGGTTTTATTCTTCACATCACTAACTTGTCTCAACAGCTCGGATTTGTTCTCCATTTTCCGCCTTGCGGTCCGACAAGGTGCTTCACGATGACCCAAAAATGTTCGAGTTTTACGAACCGTCTCTGCCAAATTTTCACCATTTTTATAGTGAATTTTAATACTTTCAGTGCGTTGTTTAAGCGTTTATCGTTCCATTTGCATTAATGGCGTAGTTTCTACTTGTCAAATATCAAAAAATGACAGCGTCGAAGGTGACATCTACCGAAATAGCGGGCTATTCAAAATAGCAACTGTTATTGGAAAACACTTTATGAAAGATGAGTCAGAAATTATTTTAATTATTTTTATGCTTTTTTCATAAGTTTTCAGTTTTTTAAGGGATCCCAGTGGTCTAGAGTTTTCAATTAGTTTTTTGTTTTGTTTTGATATTCCGAAAGTAGGTATAGGCTTTTGAGAATATAAATAAATAAATAAAATAAATAAATATCGGGTTTCGTATTTTTATTGTAAAAAAAATTCCTGAAAATACCCTAAATTTTCGAGCTCTAGACCACCGGAACCCCTTAAGTGTCTGCTTAAGAGAGAGTACATTGTAGTTATTCTTGTAATATGAAAATAATGAATTCGAAGAACACACTCGAGCTTGACTTGTTTACAGTAGCACAGAAAACAAACTATGTGACATATCACGCTGAAATTTGCCATGTAAGCTTATAACAGTCCTACCAAAAAACAAAAAATTTATTTTTGCCATATGTCATCCGCGGGTTGTTTTATTGATAACGTCTCGTTCATATTTGAGCAGAAGGTATATGAAAATGAATAAAAAGTAACTAGTCAAAACTTTGCAATACTTTGCGCGCTATTTTTATGCACGCATGTGTATGCAAGTCTTACTGATTTCATGGCAAATAATGGCTTATTCGATTTCTTATGTAAGTCCATAGCAAAGCGCAACAAAATATTCACATCACATTTGCGCAATATCACGTATCACGATTGTAATCACAATACTTCTACACAAATTAAACCTACACACACACTCATGCAATTGTGCCTTTAACAAAAGTGATGCATGATTATATTTGCAGTTCATTGATCTATTACCTCTTGGCGCACCCTGTATGTAATGCTTTTCAAATACCCTAGAGCAGCAGTTAGTAAAAGGTGGCGCAAAAATAATCATTCAATTTGAATTTTTACTAACTTTTTTATTAAATTTAAAAAAAAAAAAAAATATTTTGATTGATGGAAATCTTTATTTTGACCTTTACGCACTGCATTGCTTGTCTGTTTGTATATTGCAGCTGTTTAGTTCAAATATGATTACAAGAATTATAAATCTTATTAATTTCGGGCAACCTTGTATTAAACTAATCTTGGCGGGGGCAAAAATGAATGAGTCGCATAAAAATTCCATTACGGTGCTAAGCAGACAAGTGCATTCATTTGGGAAAAGAAATGAATACTCCCTAGAACTTGGCTGTGCTTTCTTGCCTCTATGCCAACGTACACATATAATAGCAAAAACGTGCGCACTAGCTAATCGCTTCGCCAAATGCTCATTTGTTTTCCGCTGCAATTGCCAGAGTGACTAATCGACTAATCGCCATGTGCGAGACCTATTCTTTCCAGTCAATCTGGTCTAGCAATTTTATACTGTTTTTTTTTTTTTGCATTCACTCGTCGCACAGTGAGCTACAACTGCAAAATGCAGAAAGCCGTAATTTAACTGCTGTTTAGGTGGGCGTAGCATGTTCACATACACGCGTTCTTGTATCCTCTCATCCCCTCCCCCACCATTTATTTTACATTTGCTTTATTGTAGGTTTTCCCTGTTGCGCTTATGCAAATTCCCATTGCAAATGTCAGGCGCGTATAAACAGTTAGCTGCTTATTATGAGCATTGAGCTGGCCATTCAATTTAGTCGCCGAACGCAAAGTCTGGGCTGTGCAACAAAGTTGTAGCACCGCTAAGAGCGCATGGTGTATATATGTAAGTAATGTGGGTGCACTATTTTATGAATGTCTCAATTAGAGGGCTGCACTTACTTAATGTACCGTATAAACCGTTAGAATTACTGGAGTGACGCATATATCTAGAATTAAATTTATTGCATTAATTTTCAGCTAGTGTTTCTCTTTTTGCTGCGGTCGAGTGCGTTTAGTGCATGACCACCGTTCGCTATGCTTCGTGTTCGAAATTCTCTGTGGTCTTGAAAGAGTTTTTTTTTCTAACAGCGGTCGCCTCTCGGCAGATAGGGACATATTCCGAGTGTATTTTTGATATGAAAATGCTTCTCATAAAAACCGTTTGTCTGGTAAAGGATTTGCTACATACATCGTATACTTGTATGTCCGTTGATACTCTTTTATCATCCATGTGCGCCTTTAGGAACGTGAATAACATATATTGAAATCTGAAGGTGTTAGGTCAGGAAAGTGCGAGATGTGGTTCAAAAAATGCCATTTAAATGAGTTCAGGAGCTACTTCGTGGCATTGATCATGTGAGGTCTGATTCTTTCGTCGCACAGGATGATCGTCCCTTTTTTCTGATTTAATGCTTTACAAATAATATTTAGAGTCTTATTCGGAATTTCTAAAAAAATTCTGAGCATACTGTTTTACACCCTTTTCGATATTAGTATGACGAAGTGTAAGTCTCAAGTGTCGCCAATTTGTGGGTTATTGTTTGTAAAATGCAATATCTTATATATATACGAGGGCGGGTCAATAAGTCCGTGACTTATTGTATTTCTGA
>JAYXIM010026317.1:0-14139 GCA_037575425.1 Anastrepha fraterculus
CCCTACGTGGGGCAAAACAATACAAAATTATTGCCTTCAAATTGAAGTTATTCTTTAGCTAAATTTGAATTATTTTTGTCGAGCTTTAATGTTAATAGTTTACTGACCACCCTAATGCCAGTAGGAATTGAGATCTGGTGAGTAAGTACTAGAATGGGATGCTTGAAGTCAATGCAAACGAATTTGACCAAAAATGTTTCGACACCAAAAATACTTTGCACTCAAAACAAAACAAAATTAAGCTATTCTGAGTTAAGGTCTTAACTCATAGATTGATATAGTTTTAATTCCTATTTATTTGGGTCAAAGTATAGGAGTATCGGACGCTCGAAAATTAGTCACTACTCACTGTGGTAACTATTCGAAAGAACTTTTCCTTCAATTCTATGATACACAGAGAGCTTCGATCGAGAGACTAGTCATATGAATGATAGCCATTCGCTTACAAAACCACGCGACTATAGCACCAGCCCTGGGTTTATCCCTTGCAAAATGGGTTTACAAAATACTTGTCCATGTGTTGCTGAAACTTAGAATTCTCTAAGCTATTGTGGTCTTCTATCCTACAAAATGCAAGAAACTTACTTACCGCAGACTATACAAATGACAGGCACATTCACGCGCTCTTGGTGGTCGTTTGGCACTTTTTGGCAGCTATCAATTTATTATTGCTATTTACTTTTTACTATTTTGCATTTTCAAATTGTAACCAATTATTTAGAACACCTCAACTTCTGTCTGCGCAGTCAGGCTGTTTTACTTAAATTGTCAAAAAAATCGTTATCGCCTGTAAACAAATCAACAAACTGGCGCCAACACCTTTTTCGTATAGTCAACTGAGCGGCTTGTGTTGCATGCAGCATGCCACATTTCATTGCTGCACTTTATTAAAAATAATTGAATGTCTTTATAAGCATCATTACAGAATAAATAACATAGCAGACACTGCTGCATAAATATTTATCGATACATATGCACGCATACATACATACACACATAAGTATTCAGTGCAGTTAAGTAGGCGCAAATATTAAAGAACATTAATAAAAATTCCAAATAAAAGATTTTGTGGAAAAATTGGTTTAGTTAAGCGTGTAGAGTCCCCACTAACGAGGTGTTATTATAAATTGACATGAAAATTAGCTTACACTTGAAGTTTACTTTTTGATTTATTGCCGCCTGTCAAAAGACACTACCAACTGCCAATCTGCCCTGTCTACCGTGTCTGCGCTGGCTATCTGCCTCAACCTCCACGCTAGTATGCTCTGCTCTCCGCTGCTTATGGCTCACCACCGCCCATACGCGTCTGGCAGCCTCAGACCCCAAGTCTACCCACTTCGATTTGCCCCTCCGCCGCTTGCCGCTTAACAGCTTGTTAGGTGCTACAGATAATTTATTTTACTTCAACGAGCAGACAAATAAATTAAAATGTAATAACAAATAAGCCGTGCAGCAAATGCATTTTATGCTTGAACGCCTCCGCAAATTCACTAGCAAGCTTTGTTGTCTTTTATTGTTGCTATTGTTGTTGCTTTTCTTAAATTTGCCTCAGCTTCTTCTCTCAGCTCTATTAGAGTTTTTTGCTTTTTTGGCACATAAATGTACACAAGCAGATACTAGCTTACATGCATACATATGAATATGAGCATACAAGTGTCTGTATGTATTTAGTTTGGTACGTATGTATGTCGGCCGCTCTGCCACCAGCAATAGCGCCGTTTAGTGCACGCTGCTAGCGCCTATCTAATTTGGACTTGCATACTCGTACATACAGGCATACGTACATAAATACCCATATACTTAAATTGGTACGTTGCATTTACATGCGCCACGCATACGACTATGATATGCGGCTGTCATGCCACGCATTGCCAACCACGCCACAACGATATGCCACGCCATACTAAATGCGCCGTCATGCATGCAACTTGGCTATATTGCGCCAACAACTGATATTAATTGAATTTTTTTTTAATAAATGTCGTTTCGTTTGCCTGGTTTTTGTTGATAAAATATTTTTAAAGTTTTACGAAGTGCTAAGGAGTGATAAGCGACATGCCACACGACCAAATTGTTTCACTGATAATAAATGTCATGGCAAAACTTCGCTTTTGACACAGTTTCGGGATAAAGCGAATCAGATTTGCGCAACAAATTTTAAAGCAAGGACGTATATGAGACAAAATTGAGTAAAAAATAATTAACAATAATAATTTAAGTAAATGGATTTTTTCTTTTTACTCCTAAGGAATGAGGGTAGAGTTACCCGGATAAGAATATGCGTATGTATATGGATGTGGATATGGATATGGATATGGATATGGATATGGATATGGATATGGATATGGATATGGATGTGGATATGGATATGGACATGGATATGCATATGGATATGGATATGGATATGGATATGGATATGGATATGGATATGGATATGGATATGGATATGGATATGGATATGGATATGGATATGGATATGGATATGGATATGGATATGGATATGGATATGGATATGGATATGGATATGGATATGAATATGGATATGGATATGGATATGGATATAGATATGGATATGGATATAGATATGGATATGGATATGGATATGGATATGGATATAGATATGGATATGGATATGGATATGTATATAGATATGGATAAGAATAAGAATATGGGTATGTACATATATGGATATGGATAAGGATATGGATATGGATATGGATATGGATATGGATATGGATATGGAAATTGATATGAATTGGATAAGGATAATAATATGGGTAAGTATCTATATGGAGGAGGATATGGATATGGATATGGTTATAGATAGAGTTATGGAAATGAATATGGATATGGATGTGGATATGGATACAAAAAACAAAATATATATTTGGCACGTTCATTTTAGTTTCATGTACGGAGATTCGAACCTACGCGCTCTCGAATGTTAGTCACGCACGAATCCATTCGGCTACGAAAATAGATATGGATATGGATATCGATATCGGTACGGTTACGGATTTAGTTATTGACATCGAAATGGATACGGATAATAATACAAATATATATATGGCTACCGATATTAATATGGATATGGATATGGATATGGATATGGATATGGATATGGATATGGATATGGATATGAATATGGATATGGATATGGATATGGATATGGATATGGATATGGATATGGATATGGATATGGATATGGATATGGATATGGATATGGATATGGATATGGATATGGATATGGATATGGATATGGATATGGATATGGATATGGATATGGATATGGATTTGAATATGGATATGGATATGGATATGGACATGGATATGGATATCTATATGGATATGGATATGGATATGGATATGGATATGGATATGGATATGGATATGGATATGGATATGGATATGGATATGGATATGGATATGGATTTGAATATGGATATGGATATGGATATGGACATGGATATGGATATCTATATGGATATGGATATGGATATGGATATGGATATGGATATGGATATGGATATGGATATGGATATGGATATGGATATGGATATGGATATGGATATGCATATGGATATGGATATGGATATGGATATGGATATGGATATGGATATGGATATGGATATGCATAAGGCTATAAATATGGCTAAAGATGGAACAGAAATAATTCTACTATGGGCATACATACATATACGTATGCAGATAAAACGAAACTCTGAACAAATGTATCTGTTCTTAGGGACCACCAGAAGTGTATGACGCTACCTTATGCCTTTATGAAACCACCGAAAAAGATCAGGTTAGAGAGCCAAAACGCTACAATTTGTTTGTCTAAGAAGAAATATTTTTAAACGCAATTCTAACCTACAATTTTCAAGCGTCAACACATTTAGGTAGTAGAAGTAGCGATTCCATGTGAATGTAAATGTGGATGCTGGCATGAAGAAAACCAGGATATCAAATATTGTTTTTTTTTACTTTCGTTACATAAAAAGCGCTACTCGAATATATGCGCACGTACAACACCTGCCAAGCTCCACCAGCCCAGGCTGGTAGCGCAAGCACTTCGATAAATTTCTTTACGCTATTTGTGCCGCTCAACAATTTAAAGAAAAATTACGAACAATTTACTTTACAACAATAACCATACCAACTATGCGGTAATGGGCAAATTTACAATTACTTTAACAATAGTTCAACAAAGCGCCGCCGGCGAGCGTCGGCTATGGTATTCAGGCGGGCTAGCCGCAGCGTGAGTACTAACGCGCAAGTAGCGAATTGCGACGCATTGCCAGCGCCACGGCTGCAACTACTGCGACTGCCACTGCCACTGCTGCTGCTGCTTAATAAGAGTAAGCATCGGTAATAATCATTATTGGCTAATAATCGATGTGCGTCCGTAACATGTTTCCATTATCCATAAACAAAATTAAGTGACCATTAAAATGCCATAAAGTCAGCTACGGTAGCAACAGCGCCAGCAACAACAATGACATTAAAAGCGGCAATCGCGGCAACGCTTGTGCATTGCATGAACGCGGATTATCGCGGCGTTACAGCGACAAAACTGCTGCAAATTGTTGCCAGCGGCTACTCCAAAAGAGTTTTCAGCTCCTGTGACCTACCACTTCCAATGATGCTTCCCTACTGTCGCTCGCTTCGCTGGATGCCTGCCGCAGGCTTATTCAATGGGCATTCACTCGATGTGGAAGGAGTTTGCTCTTCAATGCATTTTTGCTGGAAATTTATCGGCGCTGTTTATGCAATCGCCGGTGTTTTCTGTCATTGTTCGGGAAAATCGAAAATCGATACGTTTTGGCGAAATTTTAATGGAATGTTGCTGCTGTGTTAAGCGCATAAAAATATTTCCCAACCGCAGCTAGCGCGCCCTCAGTTATTGCGAGCGAATAGTGACGACCATTACCAATAATGACAACAGACAGATCGGTATGCCTGCACATTAGGGCGGACTACTTTGTATGGAACGATTTTTTCGACCGCCTTTATAGCAGATTCGGATTCTATCACTTTCAGATCTGACACTAAACTGTTGAAATATTATTAGAAGCTGCACTTGAAAATTACACTTTCATACTTTGTTTTCTAACTCAGGACAATTCTATGACAATTCAGAAAAGGGGGCGGTTTCGATACTAATTATGGTAGACTATTATGTGTTCCCAGAAGTATATTATATAAAATATCAATGCCTTAAAAGCCCCAAAAAGTTGACGATATTGGTAAATAGGACGTGGTGCTTCCCATACCGACCAGTTTTTAATGTTGCCCATTTATGGTTGGCCTTTTATTACTCCCTGGAGCCATAGGAAATAATAATAATTTATGGTAGATTAATGGAATTTAACAGAGATGCATAAAATATCTAATGCATTAATAATTATGAAAAGTGGGCGGTATAGATAAAGGAGGCATAACACCTTCCATCCAAACCAAGTTTTGAATTTTGCATGGTTTCGAGACCATTTAATATGAATGTCATGATATTGCCGTAAATTAGTAAAGGGATCACACCAGCCCTTTTTGAGCCGAGCTCCTCCTCCTATTTGTGGTGTGCGTCTTGAGGTTGTTTCACAAATGGAGGGACCTACAGTTTCAACCCGACTCCGAACGGCAGATATTTTTTATGAGGAGCTTTTTCATGGCAGAAATACACTCGGAGGTTTTGTCATTGATTGCCGGGAGGCGACCGCTATTTGAAAAAAATGTTTCTTCATTTTGGTGTTTCACGGAGATTCGAACATACGTTCTCTCCGAATTCCGAATGGTAGTTACGCATTCGGCTACGGCGGCCGCCAAACCTTCTACTATTCATAATAAGAGAGATGAAGGTCTTTTTCATAATACTGCTGTCGTCCATCCTGAGTAGGGGTCCAAACCACGTCAGTCGCTGAGCTATAGCGAAATGCACAATGTTTTGACTGATATCAACTGTTCGAACTCATCATTGTATCTGATTCTGTAAGATTCATCAATTTCCCTTTGGACCACTAAGCCTTCCACCTTTCTTAGCATTTTACGCTCAAAGCAGAGAAAGTAGTTCTTTATGTTAGAAGTCAGTGCCCATGCCTTGCACCCAAATGATGCTACTGGTCTTATAAGCCTTTTGTAGATTTGTAGTTTACCCGGCCTCGATAGTAATTCATTTTTGAGAAGTTTCAGATGAGCAAAATAACTTTTATTAGCATCGCTGCTAATGTTTACACCCAGGTATTTGAGGTATTTAAAACTCCTTGTGCAAAATATATGGGCCCAACGCCAGGTTGCCATAGCGTGTGGCGCTTAAGAACCTGACGAGCTATTTTGTCTTCTCGACATTAACTCCAAGGCCGACTAGCTTTGCTTTAGTTATCAGCTCCAACTTACCGTCAGCAGGTTCGGTTGGTTTTTCTCGATTGCAAGATCGTCAGCACAGCCGCAGGTCTGGACGCTTTTCGTGAAAAGGCTACCTACTGGGTCGATAGCGCTGACTACAAAATTTAAGACTAGGTTAAATATGACGGTAGAGAGTGTGTCTCCTTATTTCACATCTGTGACAGCATCAAATTGGTCTGAAGTTTTTCTTTGTATCACCACCTTGGATGTTGTTCCTATAGGGGTCAATGATACCAAAGACGCGAGTTTCTTCGGAACTCCTAGCCCACGAAGTATTCAAGGTAGCTTATTTCTATTGATGCTATCGAAACATTTTTTAAAATCCAAATGGGCACTGAATGTGAAGGCTGTGTTCATAAAATGTTTCAAAAATTTCGCTCATTACAAAATGTTGATGTGTAGTTGATTTGTTCGCTCTGAATCCAGATTGATACTCGACCAGAAGTCGTCGTATTAATTCCCTCGACGAGAACCCACCCTATTATACCTATTTTTTTCACTCCAATGTGCCACCGAAACAATTGGCAAACATATATTTTACTGTGTCAATACGCTATGCGATCCTTGCCGGCTGCTCGAACGCTTGCAATGGTGAGAATTTTTCGGCGGCGCGCTATGTAAATGCTTTAATTAGTTTCGCGAATCCAATGGCGCTTTATGTGATTGTCAAAGCATTTCTCACGCCAGCACGCGCTGTCTTTAAAGAAAGATTTAATTTTCGTATGTTTAATTGTAAGCTTAAAGCTGGGTTAACAGTAAAGTAATAAATTAAGTAATTTATTTGTCGAAATTTCGACCTCAGTTAGAAGTTATCTTCCGAACTCTTGGGTGTGTCTAGTTGACTGTTTTAAAGTAAATCTTTGGAGTATGAGGCATGTGGAATCCAAAGAATGATTCCAAGTACAAGGAAAACCATCATCCAACAGTGCCCATCCGCTTTATAGAACTTCACACTTTGCCACAATAAAAGTCATACACAAAAAATATTAAATAAACGAGACGCTATCCCCAAATAAAACTTTCGGCCTCATTCAGCTGCAATACCCATTTGGAAACAGCCGCATGGCATGTACATAAAAGCGACTAAAAGCACATTTATAGCAGAGCAAGGCTCACTTCGTGCTTATCCTGCTGCTGCTGCTCGGTGTGACAGTGTGGCGCGATGGCAAATCCCCTTTGGCGCAGCTCAATAAAATACAAACAAATTGCTTTCAAATTGCCAGTCACTTCAGCGCCTGCACTGTCCTATTGCAATACAGCCGCCGCCATAAAGCGTTCAACCAGTTTGTGGCACGCGCTCGTGCGCTCCACCACCTCCTCATTTTGATTCCGTCGAACGCTAAATATGACATGACCCCAGGTAAAGCGTGTAATGGAATGTAATTACAACCATATTCATACCGCAATAACATCACATTTCACAGCATACACACAGCCGCACGAGGAGTTTTGTATGGGCATAGCAGCACAAGACAGTGTGGCATGTAGCCAGCGGCCGAAAAACCAATGCGACCGAGCTGTGGCATATCGATATCGATATGTAAATGATTCGCTGCGCCACACACAGACATTTCTTCTTTACACATATTCAAGCTATTTGTTTTTGCTGTCTTTGGTTTTTTTTTTGTTTTTCTGTTAAGGCCACACAATGAAGTCGCCAAATGCGCGTCGCCAGAATTTACCAATATTATAAATGTTAAAAAATGTTGCACGAACAAAACCCAATTTGAGCGCCTAGTTGCTCAAGGAATGAGGAGAGGTGGAGTGCTCAAGCAGTTACCGTTGTTTGTTCTGTAAAAATAAAGTTTATTTTGTTTGGCCACAAACGTGGGTGTTACTAGTTTGAGTTTTGGGCAGCTGCGCCTGGTAATTGAGCTGACTGGGTGGCTATGGTGCTTTTAATGGAATTCTGCATTTTTTACGCGAGGATAAAGGTGAGCTAATCTAAAAGCGATTGACATTCCCTGAGGCGGCAAAACTGTCACATAATGAAGTTCAATAAATATTTAAATAGCGCTTGGTTACCTGCTTACAAATAATAGTGAGAAGAAAAATACCATTGGAAAATATTATGTGATACAAAAAGTTCTGAGTGCTTTCCGCTAGTGAGCCACACTCTCACGTTGTACTATATGTAGCCTTCTGATATATTATACGACAATTTAAGGGGTAACTGTATCCGAGCTCAGTTTTGTCCCCACAAGTCAGAATTTTTTCTAAGCTAAGAAATTGGCTGAAAATTATGGATCTAGGATTCAATCAACAATTTTTTTGAGTTTCTGTGTAGGTTCAAAGAGTTCGAAGCCTCTTATTGAAAAAGTATTAAATATTCAGCAGTACGAGTACTAGGGTATAGGAAGAAAAGTACGTGGCAAATGTCACAAACGATATTTGTCCTTTTTCGCTTCATGTTGACACATTGCCTCTGTGCGGCGACTCCTGGATATGGTATGAGAATCCGTCCGCAATGAACTAATATGCGCCACGAGCCTACAAGCTGTCTTGCATCGGTTTGAAAACCCACCATGTACAAAAATGACTCTAATAAAAGACCCATATAAGCCTCGAATATGGACTCTTTCTTCTGTGACGACCCCCGCTTACACTATAAGGATAACTATTTAGGATATGCACCTGGAACATCAGAAATCTCTACAGACCAAGTTTTGTTATCCAGCTCGTTGATGCCCTCAACGAATACAAGGCTAACATCGTGGTACTCTAGGAAATGCGATGGACTGGGCCTGGATGCTCTAAAAATCGTTCCTATGACATCTACTACAGCTGCCATAAAACGAAGCACGAATCCGGAGTAGACGTTGTATGTAGTAGGCCAGAGACTGCGCCCTTTGTCTCCTAGTTCAAACCTACGAAAGGTTTGTCATACTCAGAGTCAAAGTAAGATTACACAACCTGAGCCCAATTTGCATGCATGTCCAGACGACCCAGAAGGACGATGCGACCGAAAAATAGTTCTGCTATATCAAAATCGTGCTTGACGACTTCAATGCTAGGGTGGACAAGGAAGCTGTCTTTGGCTCAATGGTTGGAAAATTCAGCCTACGTGATGAAACTATCAACAACGGAATGAGGCTGACCAACTTTGGCGCGACACGTAACATGGTAGTAACTCGCATCAGATTCCAGCACCATACACATATACAAAGCTACGTGGCTATCTCCAGATCAATCGACGCGTTCACAGGTTGACCACATTATGATAGACGGACGAAATTATTTCAGTATTCTAGACGTGCCCAAAATCCGAGGACCCAACATCAACTAGGATCAATGCCCTGTCACAGCCGAGGTTCGCGCTAGCCTATGTGTGATAAAAAATGCGCGTCAAGGCACACAGAGAAAGCTGACGTCAGTAAGCAATGATCTCAAGAGATTGCTAGGAACATCGCAACTCAACTCCCACTCCAGCTCATTCAAAGCACTCACCAACCCAACGTCGTAAATGGACATCGCAGATGAAACGGTGGTTGGATTACACCAACAGCAGCACAACACCTGGTACGATGCCGAGTGCTGCAACGCAACTGCAGTAAAAGACGCAGATTATAAAGTTACAATCCAGTCAGGCGCAACGCTGGCCACGACGGGGCCATATCGCAAGTTGAGGAGGGAAGAGAGACATATTTTCAGACGCAAAAAACGAAATGTGGGAATACGAAAGCTCGATGAACTTGGGAAGTTAGATGACAAGAAGATGACCCGAAAATTGTGCCAAAGTGTCAAACGCCAGACCGAAGGTTTTAAGACCGGATTCAGTTCCTGCTTAAACGAAAACAACTATCTGGTGATGAATGACCTAGACACTTTTAAGTTATGAAGAAATCACTTCTCCCAGTTGCTTAATGGAGGATGTAGCAGCGTGGATGGAGAAATAGTTACTAATACCCCAGTCGCGGACGGTGGAATCGTGGTACCATTAACGACCTAGATGGAGTGGGAACATGCATAAGGCGTCTCAGAAACAATAAAAGCGCTGAAACAGACGGAGTTCCTCTGCTATCTGAGTGTGCTTAGCCTAGTATAAAAGAAGGTCCTGCAATCTGCGGAAACTATTCGGGATAAGCTTGCCTAACATCGCATGTAAGGTCCTGTCGAGCGTGTTGTATGAGAGAATGAAGTCCATCGTCAGCAAACTGATTGGACCTTATGGGTGCGGCTTCAAACCTGGTAAGTCCGAACATACCCTGATCTGGAAAAGATCTTTCGCGCTGCCAAGCTAAGCCACACTGGAACTATCTTACAAAACAGTACCAAGCTATAAGCATATATCGATGACATCGACATTATCGGCGAAATCAACCGATCAGCATGCTCGGCATACTCCAGAAAGAGGCGAGCAATGTGGTTCTTGTGGTGAATGACGACACACAAGGAGTATTCGTGCCTTAAACAATATGCAGTGTTGGCAACCAATTATTCGAAATTGTGAACTTTGGGATCAGCATTAACATCAGAAATGACATCAGCTTAGAGATCAAATGGATAATAACTATTGCCAATAGGTGTTATTTTCGGCCTCAGAAGGCAATTGAGAAGAATAGCTCTTTCTCGAAAGACCAAACTAATACTCTACAAAACGCTCATCATTCCCGTCCTACTGCTATGAAGCGTCGACGAAGCCAACAGCAGATAAGTATGTTTTGGGAGCCTTCGAGAGAAAAGTTCTATGTGAAATCTTTGGTCGCCTACGCGTTAGTGAGGAGTACCGCGTAGGGTAGAACAGCGAGCTGTATGAGCTATATAGGAACATGGACATAGTTAAGCGTGTGAAAATTCCGCGGTACCAGTGGCTTGGCTATGTCATCCCTATGAAAAGACGCTCCGGCAAGACGAAGTTACGACGCGGTACTCCAAAACGGAAGACCTTGAAGTGGAAGAAACAAATCTACGTTGGAAGGACTAAGTGCTGCAGGACCTGAGATTTCCAATTGGCACCAGCGAGCGCAGCACAGAAACAGCTGGCGCGCTCTTTTCGATTCTACACATGATTGTAACCGCCCCAAAAATATAAAAGTGGTTCCTAATGGGGTGTTTTTTTTTCTTTTAAGTAATTTTTTCCTTTAAGTGCATAGCGAGATATTTGGAGACGCAAAATTAATCATCCAATTTTGTTTTTGCATTCCTTTTTGTCTAGATAAAAAAAAATTTAATTAGAGTAATAGAAATATTTAATTTGAACCCTGCGCGCTCCACTATGTGTTGGCATAGTACAGCTGTTTAGTTCACAGGTGTCACATACCTATGGTTGACGCACGACGCTTCTTCTTCTTAATTGCCGCAATACCGGCTTACGCGATTTTGGCCGAGTTTAACAAAGCGCGCCAGTCGTTTCTTTCTCGTGCTAACCGGCGCCAATTGGACACGCCAATTGAAGCCAAGTCCTTCTCCACCTGATCTTTCCAACACAGAGGAGGCCTTCCTTCTCTCTACCACCAGCTGGTACCGCATCGAATACTTTCAGGGCCGGGGCGCTTGAACGACATGACCCAGCCAACGTAGCCGCTGGATCTTTATTCGCTGCGATATGTCTATGTCGTCGTAAAGCTCATACAGCTCATCGTTCCATCGTCTGCGATATTCGCCGTTGCCAACGTGCAAAGGTCCAAAAATCTTCCACAGAATCTTTCTCTCAAACACTCCAAGCGTCACTTCAAGGGATGTTGTCATCGTCCACGCTTCTGCGCCATACGTTAGGACGGGCATGATGAGAGTCTTGTAGAGTGTTAGTTTTGTTCGTCGAGAGAGGACTTTACTGCTCAATTGCCTACTTAGTCCAAAGTAGCCCTTGATGACAAGAGAGATTCTACGTTGGATTTCAAGGCTGACATTGTTATCGGTAGCGACGCTAGTTGCAAAAATTAGAAATCTACGTATAGCGTGATTAATTTTGTGCCATTTTGTATTACTTGTTTATCTGGGCATGTTCTTTTTTTCTCTGAACAACTCAACTAAGGAATAAATTCATAGATAATTTCTCTTTTATGAATACCTGATTGATTTAACTCGAAGTTTTATTTAGAAACCGCCAACATCTCCCCAACTCTCTTCGCCTAAGCCAACTAAGTAAGCCGCCGTGCATAATCGCTTAAAATTAATTTCCACACCTTCTAATTGTGTTATTTTTCGTTAATATATGTAATCGGCTTTAAATCGTATTTTAATTGGCTATAAGCCTAAGGTGCCTCCAAGCTCTTGTGGCGCATCAAACTTTTTATTACTAATATCAGAATATTTTGTTTTACTGAAGCAAATAAGTTGAAGAAGCAAAGTGATGTCATATAAATTTTCGTCTTATTAGCTGCTACAACAGCACAACATCAACGAAAAAACAATACCGAAATGTGCGTGCAACAGAGCAAAGAACTCGCCTATAGACATAAATAACCGATAGCAAAAATGTTGCCTTTTCGTCGTTGGTATTTTAATGAAGCGAAACATATTTGAGTTATCAATTAAAGCAGCAAAACACCTTACACGCCCACTTGTGGCCGCAACAAGCGCTGCAATATGCAACAAAAAAGTTCAACACGAAGGCAAAGGCAACAAGTGGCAGCTAGCAGTGAGTAGCGGTGAGAATGTTGGCGGCCCACAACGAGACAGAGCGAACGCAAAAGGCTGCAAGAGTCAGTTAGGCATTCAGGCAGTCGCCCATTCAAAGAGACAGAACGACTGAACGACAGACGACGGCTGAGTGAGGCTTGGGTTGTAAGTCGGTACATTTAATCTGAGTCATGGCAAGAAATCGCTGAAATAAAGACAGCAGTGACGGCGACAACGACGACTGTCAAACTGATTAAAATATAAACATTTAAAGAAACGAATCCGAAAGTGAAGTAAGTGAAACGGCAATAAGTAAATAAGAGTAAGGCAAATGTCGCAGAAGCCAAGCTACGACAGCGACATACCACAGTCAAATTAGCATTTCCCTTTGTCTCAGCAGACACAGTACAGCGGGCATCATTAAACGCTGCCACAAGAACAAACGAAGGCAAAAAACATAAATGAAAATGAAAAAAAGACTCACTTTAACGAAATCCTCACAAAAACAAATCGTTCGCATGCAACGCATGCATTCGAGGCACAAAAAAACTGCTCCGATCCCTAACAAGCAACAACAAAGCTGTACGGCGATTGCTCTATGTCGCTCAACAAGTTGAAGTCCAAGCGAAGGCAAAAACCACAACGGCGGCGACGTATGCACAACGCAGGACTGTCGCGGCACGCATGCGCACCGCACTTCGCCATGGCAATGGACGTGCAACATACACCCACCGGACAGGTGTGTTGCAAATGCCACAACCGAACAGCCGCAAAATCACACAAAGTCCCGCATACAGATTTGCCACCGACGCGTCGCCGCCAAGGCAATCAGACGATTTCTTGTTGTTATTGCTGTTGTGATGATGCTGTTGCCGGTTTGTTATCTGCATTTGAAGTATTCGTCTGGCCGTTGCTCGGTGTGGTTGCAACATGCGAGGACATTCGTAATGTCATTTAAATTACATTAAATTATTTGAAGGCAAAAAATGGCGACACAAATAAATTCGTTAAAAATGAGAGCAGTGGTGTGGGGGAAGCGGTGATGAGCGCGAACGACATGCGAATGGAAAGAGGCGAAGTCAGGCAAGTGAATGCGGTGCACACTGAAAAAAATGAACAAAGCGCTAAAATTATTAAAGCCTGTTATGAAAATGGTTGATCTTTAAAAACAAAATATCG
>JAYXIM010026328.1:0-21626 GCA_037575425.1 Anastrepha fraterculus
CAAATATGTATTGATGGGCATATACAAACATACTTATATGCATCTGCATGCAGGTGGTTGTCCAACGGTGTCGTATCGTTGCGGGCAACATTGCGGAGCGGGAGGAGCGCACGCAGTTTGAGGTTTGTTTGCTGCATTCTTGTATGCGGGCTTGATAAAGTGGCGTCGTTAAAAACGCTGTGACTTGTTACTAATTACTTGCCATGTACCTTTACAAAGTGGATTTTCGTTGCGATGTGTTTATAAATTTAAGCTCCTTTCTCTTCATTTTTTAATCATCTTTTAGTCTCTTTTATGGCAGATGCCGCGTGCATTCTTTCGAGTTATCAAGAGAATTAGTGACGTAATCGCATTAGAAGCGTGGGAATGAAGCGGGTTTAGCTTGGCAGACAGTAATCTACGAAGTGGATATTAGCGATTTGAAAAATGAAGCTAATTTCTACAAACGTGCAATTCAGCTAAAAGATATTCATATAAGCGAGGTCGCCTAACAAATTGAGGAAGCAAACTAAGTGGAAATCTATGAATTTAAGGACTTATTATGTGAGCTTACTGAAGGAATTCGACCACGAGTATATCTTGCAAGAGGCTGAATTTGTGAATAAGCCAGTCGGGGTTTCTCAAAACTTATGGTAATAGATAATAATTTAAAAATCCACAATTGTCCGGATATTCAAAACGCGACACATCTTGAAATATATATATATATACAGGGTTGTTAATATTGGACGGACCCATCTGGTAACCCTGTATCTTTTGACAGAGACGTCAGATCGCTTAATAACATAACGCGTTGGAAGCGTCAGCCCAAGCCGATTTTTACCATGGAACAGTACACGCCACGCGAGCGCTCCCAAATTGTTAAAATTTACATTCAAAAAAAAAAGTCAATTGTGAAAACTCAACGTGCGTATAAAAAATTAAATAATGTGAAAAGTGCGCCTTCTAAGAACACCATTAAACGTTTGTACGAAAGGTTTTTGACTGGTGATGCGACCAAAGTGATCGGAGGAGAATATTGCTTTTGTACGGGCCAGTGTTGAGACGTCGCCAAGGACATCCCGAAATCGCCGTTCTCAGCAGTTGGGCATTGCTCAGACCACTTTACAACGAATTATCCGCATTGATTTGCATTTAGTCCCGTTTAAGATTTAATTGACGCAAAGATTGTTGCCTGCGGACAAGCCTCGTCGATTGGAATGGGCCCAAAAAACACATGGGTCCATCGAATATGGGCAACCCTGTATATACATATATATATTTGGCGCGTACACCCTTTTTGAGTGTTTGGCCGAGCTCCTCCTCCTATTTGTGGTGTGCGTCTTGGTGTTGTTCCACAAATGGAGGGACCTACAGTTTTAAGCCGACTCCGAACGGCAGATATTTTTTTATGAGGAGCTTTTTCATGGCAGAAATACACTCGGAGGTTTGCCATTGCCTGCCGAGGGGCGACCGATATTAAAAAAACTTTTTCTTCATTTTGGTGTTTCACCGAGATTCGAACCAACGTTCTCTCTGTGAATTCGGAATGATAGTCACGCAGCAACCCATTTGGCTACGGCGGCCGCACACATCTTGGAATGGGCACATGAAAGTAGAATCGACACACACCATCTTTTCGTCGACTTAAAGCTACATTCGATAGTACTAAAAGCAGTTATCTGTATGCCGCGATATCTGAATTTGGTATCAAACAAGGTTTCGGTCAGGGTGACCCGCTGACGTGGGACTTCTTTAACCTGATGTTGTAAAAGATGGTGCGAGCCGCAGAACTTAAACGCTCAGGCACTATCGATTAGAACAGCGTACAATTGCTGGCGTATGCCGATGATATTGACATCAGGTCTTAACAGCCGCGCTGTTAGAACTCACCTTCCCAAACTGGATAAAGAGGCAAAGCGAATGGGTCTGGTGGTGAAGGAGGACAAAACGAAGTACTTCTGGTCATCAAACAAACAGTCGACGTACTCGCGTATCGGCACCCACGTCTTTCGTTTATTTAGGAACCAACATTAACCCCGACAACAATGTCTGCATTGAAATCCAACGCCAACAAGAGCTTCTTTGGACTAAGTAGTCTCTCGACGAACAAACCTAATACTCTACAAGGCTCATGCTCGTCCTAACGTATGGCGCAAAAGCGTGGACTATGACAACATCCGAATAGCCGGCCCTGGAGTCTTTTAGAGGAAGACTGAAGATTTTTGAACCATTGCATGTTGGCGACGGCAGCGATGGCATCGAATAAAGATCCAGTGACTACGTTGGCTGAGTCATATCGTCCGAATGGATATCAAAGCTCCGGCTCTGAAAGCATTCGATGCGGTACCAGCTGGTGGCAGCAGAGGAAGAGGAAGGCCTCCGCTGTGTTGGAAAGATCAGATGGGGAAGAACTTGACTTCCCTTAGTGTGTCGAACTGGCGTCGGTCGGTGTAAAACAGAAAGGCATTGCGCGCTTTGTTAAACTCAGTCAGTAACGCTTAAGCGGATATGGCGCCAATTAAGAATAATTTAATTGAGTAACTTCTTCCTTCAATTTTTAATAAAATTGTTTGAGGATCTAGAAAATTGGCATATCACTTTGCAGCCTATTCTTTAGAGTGTATCCATTTCTATTTCTAATGCTTTTGGCCGCTCCTAAGTAATGAAGTGAGACCAAATAAGTTGCTTCTGAGCTATTGCCAAATTGGGCGACAACTTCTTCTGTGGCTCATCGCTCAGGGTTGAGGAAGCTTTAACATGAATTCATAAGTCGTGCAGCGCGCACTCAAATTTATCTTTCGAAAGAGTTTCAAAAATCTCCTAACTCCTAATCTTGCACTTTACTGAGACTCGATCATGCCAAAGAAACGTCCCTAACTCTTGCCAATCCCGTTTAATAGGAACCCGCAGCAAAAACCCCCCAAAATGAAGTCCGGGGAGACTAAGTCAAGTGATCTGGGGGGGCCAGTCGATGTCGCCTCTTGTTGACACAAGACGTCCCGGGAATTTCCGTTGCAGAAATTCCATTCTTGCATTCGCAGTGTGGCATGGCGCACCGTCTTGTTGAAACCAGAAACCGTCTAAATCTTTATCACGCATTTGCGGACATAATGAGCCAACATCCATCGATATCGGTTTCCATCGACCGTTGATGTGATGCCTAGGGCTTCTGCAATACAAGATCTCTCGCAGTGGCTTGACAATTTTCCAATACGATATCCTGTATTTTTTCTACGATTTCTGGTGTTGTTGCTGTTTTTGGACGTTCTTGACGTTTAAATCCAGCAATCCGTCCTTCTAATCTACTAATTGATGACGAAAATTCCTTATACATACACTTTGAACATTCGTTCATAAATTTCCTTTGCTTTTGAGCCTTCCAAAAATAGAAATTTAATCATTGATACTTGGTTTTTTTCCATTGTATAAAATACTGTGACACGTCGACACTAAATGGCTAGTAAACAAAGAATGAATAGGCAAATTGAAATGAAACTTCACGTACGTCCATATGAAGAGTGTGCCAACATAATGAAAAAATGTTAGGCTAGTATCAATGAATTCTCTCCCGCAAAACTTATTGAACAACCTAGTCGCATGAAAACAAAAACAAAATATTGAACTTCAAAATCCTTCCTCCCCGCCTCGGGTGCGCGCATGCTCTGCTGCAATTATTTATTGTTGTACGAGTATAGAAAAGTGCAGTGGGTAACACACACAAAACCACTTTTGCTCTACATACGTAGACATGTATGTACATAGACTAAGTAATTGTGCATATGTGTGCAAATGCTTTACAAATGACTCGCGCGGTGCGATGAAAAGTATCGCGAGTGATTACTATTTCAACGCCTTTGCATAGACATAATTACAACTTGTCCATTTCAATCGACAAACGCCGCAGCCTCTAATTGCGATGCCGCGCCAATCAGCGATCTTCCGTCGTACGTTAAGAAGCGCCGCTGCGTACATACATACATATATTTCTATGAATGTGTGTATGTATGTATGTATGTATCTACATTCGTGGCACCAAGATGGATGGGAGTTAAATGACCACCTTTCGCCGAGTTGGCAACTCCTTGGCCGCGCAACTGCAAATTTTCTAGTGTGGTTTGATCAAATTGAATTTATTGCATTAAATAAAGCCAAGTTGCTGCTGTCTGCATCAAGCCCAGCGAGTTGGCAGTAATTACAGACTGCCAGCACCCTATCACCCCTCCACAAATGCCAGCATCGGGAATGATGAAAGCGCGACTGAATGAACAAAATATGTGGAAGTCAAACAAAATATGTGAATAAATATTTGCCATTAAGAAATGTGAGAAGTTACAAAGCTAATGCAAAACATTTGATGCGAATCGATCAAAGTCGCGGCGTCCGCCGAGTGTCCGAGGCGAAAATACTTATAATGCCATCAGCCTCTAAGTATCAGCCATGGAGAGGCGCTTAGTAATGGAAATGTTCAAATATTTAAATGCCAGCAACGAGCAGCGAAAACAAATGACAACGGAAGTAGTTTGATTGCCAAGAGGGTAAAGAGTGAATATCCAAAACAAAAGGGTATCAGGGAAGAATAAAAATTCAAGAGTGGCCATTCTTTACTTACTCGCTTTCCGTCCATCTGCTTGTCCGTCGGTCTGTTTGTCTGTCAACACGCCGCAGTGTGAACCTTTTTTCGCTCAAAGGCGAGCGGCCCACATCTTGCTGCATCGTGAATGGCTGCCATATTGGCGCAGCGTAAGTGTGTGCGTGTGAGTTTGTGTGTTTATGCAATATGCAACAAATTCCTCCCAATCTCGTGGATGCCCCTTTATTGGCGCATTTTCGTATAAGTTTTCTCCCATTCCTATGCTGCTCGCTGTTCGCTGTTCACTTTTCGCTGGTTGCTTTCTCACTCTCACTCTTCACTTTCAATGTCTGCCACAACGAGCGGCATCTTTCTACCCACCGCACTTTATGGTATTTGTATGTATGTACGCCCTGTGGCTGCATCAATGACTTAGCGTTGGGTAAATACCCTTGAAATTTTTTAATGCCACAATCTTTGATAAAACAAAAGCAACAACAAAGCGCCTGACGATGTGTGCTGAAGATGCGCCAAGATGAAGAAATACATGGCAGTCAAATTGAAAGAAATGGCCAAAGAATGTTGTAGACGTGGAGTGCAGGAGGGTCAAAGAGATGTGGTGGTCGCGGTCGTCAGCCAGAACGATGAAAAAAAATGTGTTCACAAGCATAATAAAAATGCCTGAAGGGACATTTGCGCGAAGGAGTTGGTCGAGACGTGATTGTTGTGGTTGTTGTTGTTGTCAGATTGCTCCTTCGGCACTCAATCGGTTTTGTTGTAATTTTGATTGGCCGCCTATTCGAATATACTGGAAAATACATTGTTGTTGTTGCTGCGTGTTTGCTCTGTTCGCGTTGGCACTACTCGTATTGGCTTTATTGCCAATATTGCAGTTGTTACTGTTATTGTTGTTGTTGCCGCTGATGGTTAGTAACTAATGTCAACAAACCATCATCCGGTTGGCATTTTTTGCCGCCTCCATCGCAATCGTCGCTACTGCGGGCGCAAACATCATTGTTGTTGTTGTTATTATTATTATTGTTATTGTTGTTATTGTATCAAGCGCACAGCAAGTGTTTGCATGCGAAATCTGCACTTGAACTTGCTGTCAGCACATTTGTTGTTGGCTTGCTGATTTTCCATCGACCTCGTCGCTCTCCCTCCCGCTGTTAGTGCTTGCAGTAGTTATTACTGCTGTTCTTCCGACTCATTGTTGTTAGTATTATTATTACAACTACCGCTGCAGGCCATTAACCACCAGCGCCAGCTACCAAGTTGCCATCTTCGCGCGTATTGACGACGGCAGCGACGACGAACCATTTATATGCGCCTCCAAGCATTGCCAATGTTGCTATTGTTGCTGCTGCTGCAGTTGTGATCGCATGTTTGCATGTGTGTTGCGCGTTGTGTGCTGTTGTCGTTGTTGTGGCGTCCACTATTGCCACTGCATTATGGGTGTTTTTATAAACTTAATTCGTTTTTTGCTCCTTTCCTTTCTGTCTTCCTACCGCCACTTCCTTCCTTTGTCGCCTTTTTATGCCAGACTGCCCACATAAGACGCGTTGTTGGTTGTTCAGTGTGTTTGTGTGTGTGTGTGTGTGTGTTTACAAGTACTTGTACTTGCATTGCGCCTGCTGCTGGTGTGTGTAGCCTGCCTTAGCTGACCGTTGCTCTCGTTTTTAGTCTTCGCTTACTGCAGTTTGTTGGCTATTAATTCATGCAGAGCAATTTATCACTTTTGGTTGTTTAACACATTAACAATTTTTATTCCTCTCGGCACTCGGTACTCAGCTCCTCGAATCTCAAGTCGAAAGCGAAACGATTGTCCATGTCATTTTAAGTGAATGTCTGGCATTTACAATATTTTCACCCAAAAACAGAAAAAAAAGATGCAAACAAAAGAAAAAGGAGTTTGGAAATCGAAATTCAAATTTAAAAAATTCGTATTTATAAAATCTTCATTGGATTGTATGTAGGAAAAGCTCTGAACGAGTCAAACAAAATCTGATGCTCAAAACTGGTGGCTGTTTGGCAAAGGCGAACCATTCCATTAAAGAGAGGTGGTTAATTAGTTAAGGGGGGAGCCCGTTTTAGAGGCTTCAAAAAATCGACTTCTTTTTTTGTTTTTTGCATAAATGTCTTCCCAAACTATCCAAAAATGTGTCCTCAAAAATTCAGAAGCAAATTCAAAATCTTTTCGGAGTTATAGAAGAAATTGTGAGCAAGCGTCGAGCAGGTACATACCCGACTAGAAATTTTGGTAAGGCGGTGATTAGGCGCAGATAAGGCAGGCCAAGGCCCGGAAGTAACGCCACGCATCTGCCTTATCAGTTGGGATTCCAATTTATGCCTAAGTGAGACACTGCCACAGATTTTCGTGACCACAACCAAATTTGGTATTGTTCTGGCATGCCAGTCTTTGCCTTGCCTAACGTGGGCCTGGTAAGGTAATAGTGAGGCGTGCCTCAGTAAGGCCTGCTTAATTCGGGCCTAACTGATTCTTCGGCATGCCTCATTGTAATTCTAGTCGGGTATACGAGCGGCCGGTATATATACAAAAACTTTGACGCGCGATTCATCGGTTTTTTATTTTTACGATTTTTCCTAACTGGCGGAAAAGATAGGGAAACAGTTAAAGGTCCTATCGAAACGAAATAACATTGATTGTATTCTAGTTGAACCTAAAGAACCTTAAGAAAGTTATGATTAACCCACTTTTTAAACAATCTAAAGTGAATTTGTTTTTCCAAAGAAATGAGTTTTTTTTTAATTAGCGAAAAATTGTTGAATTTCTCACTTTTTGTTTAGTTTCAATGTTATTTCACCTACTGAAATAACAACCCCTCAAGCATTTTTTTTATACTGAAAATACTGATTTTGCATAACTTTATTATTTACTTCATACTTAAGAAAACATACATATAGACGAATAATAGTAACTCATTCACACATACCTACGAGTACATGCACACATTTTCATATGTACATTAGGGTGATCTCTTAAAAATCAAATACAAATCCACCTCTATCAGTCCATCACGGTCAATAATTTGTGATTAATTTTGGTACAGATTTTATATGCTAATACATGTCGCTCAGGCGGCAAAGTTCAGATTCCTCTCTGGAGACTCAAAAAATTTTAAGTAATTTTTTTCATTCTAATACACAAAATCGGCACTACTAAAGTCGAAGATATTACACAAGACGATAGATTACAAAGTTTGGCCATCCAAAGCAAAATTGTGAAAGTTACTTTGGCCGCTATGTTACTGGGTATCCGCCACCAGAATTCTGTCCGCTCATTTCACACGTATTCACAAACTCGTTTAATCAGTTATTGCTTTGATGACAAAGAATTACCTTGAGTGTTAGCTGGATGATTTTTTTCGTATATCACCAACTTAATCTATGTTTTTTCGAAAACAAACCGCTGTCGAAACCCCCATGACGTAAGCAAATCAGCTGATTTATTTATAATCACCGAGATCCGGTTAACGATTTCATGTTGACCACATCTCCCGATTCTGTACATGGTGATATTAAATTTTAGTTCCGATTGGAGAAGGTTAAGACACGTCCCACAAGGGATAAAGTTTAGATTTAGCTATTCAAGCCAAAAACTTAAAATTAAAATAATAAAGCAAATATAATTTAATAATATGGAAAGCAGGTTTTTTAGATAAATTTCGGGAGCCCTGGAAATGGTCCTTAGAAATAACACCGGGTATACAATTTTCTGTAAACTGGGAAGCTAAATTGAAGCAAATTTTTAAGCTGTCGAGAACTAGAGTTGGTATTTCTTTACAATATGCTAGCTAACGCGTTAGAGTGATAAGGTGTACTTAGTGGACTTTGCTCTGGTGGCTGCCAATCTGTTGTTGTTGTTGTTGTTGAGGTGGTTGAACATTACTTAGCTGAGAATGCTCCTAATTAGTGACCAGCACCGTTTTAATACCACTATCTCGTGAAATGATGAGATGTTTTTTTTTTTTTTTTTTTTTTTCCAAGTCAGATCCATTTAGTGAGGTCCAAGTATAGGAGCAAATCCTTTATCTCGATGACTGAGATCTCCTTAATTTGCTGTAGGAAAGGCTTACCGAAGGATCGGAGTCGAGCCCTGGCTAGTCCCGGACATTCACATAAATAGTGGAACAGACTTTCCTTCGCCCCTTCCGCTTGACAGCTTCTACAGATAGGATTGAAGGGTAGATTGAGTCTGGCTGCATGATCCCCTACTTTCCAGTGTCCTGTAAGGGTTGCAGTGATACGTGAAATGTTTGGCCGAGAACATCCTAACAGGTCATTCGTCCTTTGGATTTTATATGACGGCCATGTGTTTTTTGTTGTGATACATGTAGGTATTTGCTTCCATCTTCTTTCGGCTAAAGCATGATGGTGTGAAGCAATAGATGCTTTTAGTGTGTTCAGTGGGGTGGAAACTGCCACCGCCTCTGCTATGTCTAGTGTAGAGCCCTTTCTTGCTAGCTCATCCGCTATCTCATTGCCTCGTATGTTCCTATGACCAGGAACCCATATCAGGGTAATTTCAAGCCAATGGCTGAGCAGTTTCAGCTCCTCTCTACACTGTAGGACCAGTTTTGATGAAATGTAGTTGGAGTCTAAGGCCTTAATAGCTGCTTGACTGTCTGAGAAGATAGCTACTCTTGCGCCAACTACCTTGTACCTGCCAATCTGGCACCCTTACACCTGTCGTAGGTCCGTTGTGAAGTCACTGAAACATTTTCCTTACACTATTGGATCCCTTTTAAACCATTCTTAGCTTCGCTAGTTTAAGATGCGCAATATCCGCTGCATCTGTTCAAAATGCACTACCAAGCGTGTAAAGCCTTCTTCTAGCTAATTCTTCACACTCACAGGAGATAGTGTTTCCACTGTGTTTCCTCCTCTTCTGTGTTGCAGCAGCTTCTACCAATCCCCAATATTCTGGCGTGGGTATCTAATAGGCAATGACCAGTTAATCTCACTATCAAAGTTTTTGCATCCTCCCCGTTGGGTTTTAGCAAGCATTTAAAAGGCTACTGTTAAGTTCTGGCCATGTCAATTTGCTTAATTCGCATGTTGTTTATTTGTATTATTTACTGTAATAATAATTTTCCTCTCCATGAGCAATTTGTAAGTGGATATGAGCCTGGGTATCAACGCTTTTTCCGATTGAATAGTTTGGGTTGTACTTTTTCTGGCAAGCTGATATGCTTTACAGTTTCCTGCTTTATTTCTATGACCTGGCACCCAAATGAAGTTTCCATTGAACTACTGGAATACGTCATTTAAAATATTCTATTACTGACTTCGACGAGCGCTTTGAACTCTAGTGCTTTTATTGCTGTTTGGCTGTCTGAATGAATGACGACTTCTCTGGTGGATAATACTCTCGTATTTATCGCTATGAGTTTTTCCTTAATAACAGTGACTACCGCACGAAACATGATCCGGTAGGCGGAACGATTGCTTTATCTCCAGTTTTTCGAAGTAAGAAAAAGTTTTTTCTAATAGTGGTCGCCCCTCGGCATGCACAGACAAACCTCTGAGTGTATTTCTGTCATGAAAAAGGTCCTCATAAAAAATGTCTGCCGTTCGGAGTCAGATTTAAACTGTAGATCCTTCCGTTTGTGGAAATTAAATTAATGTCCTTGACAGAGCAAAAGTCTGTTGTACAAGGTACATACAAGAATTTCTCTAATGTGATCTTATGACGCGTATGGCTCGTTCTGAACGTTTTTATTCCCTTTAATCTGAGAACTCATTTGGCAGTTACTTGCTTAACGAACAGCTCGATAGATAGTAAGTTTGGAATAATATTTAATGCATCTCAAGGTGTAGTTCTAAGAGCTCCACAAATACAAAGACTCTCCAGCTTTTTATATACCCCCTATCTAAAGTCTTCAAGTTGATCCGACAAATATTTTACAAGAGTAAAGTGCTATAGTGGCTTTTCTTGCTGAGTTGCTTCCATTTGAGTTCCCTGTCTACTACTAATCGCAAGTAGCAGGCTTCCTCACTAAGGAAGGAAGGAACTACTTCCGGAACATTGTGTTTCCTAGTAAATAGAACCAGTTCAGTTTTGTTTGGGTTGACGTTTAGCGCTTTTGTTTTCGGCCAATTTCCAACAAAATTTAATAATTCTTGCATAATTTCACATAGTGTATTGGGGAAATATCCTCTTTCCTCTGTAATAGCAACATCATCCGCGTAGGCTACAATGTGGGCTCCATCCTTTCCCAGTGCCTTTAGCAAAACATTTATAGCCAGCACACAGAGAGAAGGGGAGAGCGCACCGCCTTAAGGTGATCCTTCCTCCTCCGGATCTTTGAGACGATGGAGGTCTGGGAAATCGGTTGTACAAATTTTCTTTTCTATTAAACGAGCACCCTAACGCGATACATATACAATAAATTGCGCACAGCCTTTCCCGCCCCAATGAAGCGGCGCATATTTACAAACATACGTGCATACATACATACACACATATATGCTTACATACTTAAACATTCGAAAAGATGTCTCGTTTAGATAAAATCAACTCTGCAGCATTTCAACGATGTCATAATTTTTCCGGCGATAAATGAGCTGAGATATCCATTGCCTGTTGACTGACCAACTATCACTGACCAGCCAACCCGCTCCGCATCAGCTTCAGTAGCGACTCCCCCGTCTTTCATGCCGCATACATCGCACACATACACACATAAGTACATATGTAGTTGTGTGTTCTTTTGCAGCTGCTTTCCTGCTGGTCGCCTTCATGTAATTAAATGCCGTCAATTAATCAAATGCCACAAAAGCAGAAACAAACGAGTAGAAAACGTTGGAATTAATACGCGTTAAAATGAAATGGCCAGCAAGCCCGAAATCACAGCGAACCGGGTCGAAGGCGTTGCAGACACATACATATAACTACATATGTAGCCACGGACAACAACAACAGCGCGACGTAGTAAAATCAACAGAAAATCTCATTAAAATATGCGTCGATGCTGCCGCCGCTGCCGCTGCTGTGGCTGACCCAAACATGAACCCCCACTGGTGAGTTTGTGTGTGCGTGTGTGTGGGTCTGAGTATCCCGAGGCTGTGTGCTTAAGTAGTTGCTTGGTTTGCTGGTCATTTTGCTGCTTCGTTCCTCGGACGTTGGTGACATTCTTGCAACATCATTTCTGCCCCTGCACTGTTGCCGTTGCTCGAAAAATCGTGGGAGCAATTATAATTATTTTTAATTCGGCATTTGCATGCCTTTTTCCAAAAGGCAGGACGCAGAGACTTTAATATAAATAGCAGCAGCAGCGAGAACGCCACACAAATGACGCACACGACGCATAAAATGTCGGATGAGCTGCAGATTGTTGCAAGCACCGATTTTATCGGTGCCGCATAATAATAATTCTTAAAGTGATGGTGGAGTGGTTACGGTGAGCAGTTGCAGTAGCAACAATGCAACAACAATAACACACAACATTCCACAGCAACAACAATAGCAACGTTTACTGCAGCAATTATAAAGAGTCATTTAAAGGGACTGACGGCAGCAGTGGCGCGTCGGTGGCGCAGGAGTTGCAAGCGAAAGTGAAGGAGTGTAAAATGCAGCAGACAATGTGTTGTAGGAATTTAAACTCATCGGCAACATTAATTGTCATTGTCAGTCTGTTTGTCTGCAGTTGCGGCAGCTACTTGGCTATAAAAGCAAAAATAAATGAAAACAAAAAGTGCAAATATAAGCATGAAAAATCCTTTGCCTACAAATCTGCATCCTTGGCCAGAGCCAAGCATAAGCCTGCAGCACCAACAGCGGCCGCTCGCATTGCATGTGAACCTCAGGCCTTCGTGCGCGCGCGTACACGTTGCTGTAAGCTGATATCATAATATGCGCCATCAACACTGCAACAAAATTTATAACTCATTTCGCGAGTCGACAGCGAGCGCGCCAAGCAAATCGCAACTGAATCGACCCCCGTAATAAGCTTTTGCGGACCAACCGAAGAGACGATCTGCCATCAAATGAGGAGTCGGTGTTGTCTTTGTGGACAATGGCGCCACTCAAGCTGCATGATATGTGCCCTGTGTGGCAATGCCACTGGAGGAAGGGTCGACCCCCCGTTGAAGTGCCAATGAGCTGTTAATGTTGGCGAAAAATTTGTTTTTTTTTTTTTTTATTGTTCGCTTTTGCTGAGATTGAGACTGAGACTGAGTGAGAGTGAAGTACATATATTCGTAAATATGTATGTGTATATGTATGTATATATGTAAGAATTTTAGTGAATTATGAGTATAGCAATTAGAGCAGATAGAATGCTGTCATGGTTAACTTGCCATGGTTCGTTGTAGATATTTAGGACATCAAATCGCATTTAGTCAGCTAAGTTTTTTTTTGGACATGAAATGCTATGAGTTGGGTAACCGTAGCACAGATACTTATTGACAAAGTTTGGAAACCTATTCGTTTCTCATTTAGGTTGGTTAGGTTAGCCAGGTTGCTTGTCTAAGTCAGGACACTCGGTGACCCTAAGGTCAGTGAGATGCTGGCTAATAGGAAAAACACCCGATAATTCTACCAGAAAGTTTCGCGTCCTACAGAAGGCTTCAAGACCGATCCGTTTTCCTGTAAGACCAAATACGTTCTGGGGAGTAACATCCAGAGCGTGCTTAAATTATGGAGGCAATACTTCTCGAACCTATTAAATAGTGACAGACCGATACCCCAATCGTTGACGACGGAATTGTCGTTCCGCTACCCGAGAATGACGGATGAGAAGAGCGATAACGCGGCTAAAGAACATCAAAGCCGCGGGCGCCGATGGCTGCCGGCTGAGCTATTCACACATAGCTGCGAGAAGCTGGTAAGGAGCATGCATCGCCACCTATGCAAAATATGATCAGATGAAAGCATGTCTACCGATTGGAATTTAAGTGCGCTCTGCCCAATCCACAAGAAGGGCGATCCTGCAATCTGTGCCAATTACCGCGGGATTAATCTTCTAAATATCGCCTATAAGGTTCTAGCGAGTGTATTAAACGAAAGGCTGAAGCCCACCGTCAACCAACTGATTGGACCTATCAGTGTGGCTTTAGACCTGGAAAGTCTACCATCGACCAAATATTCACAATACGCCAAATCTTGGAAAAGACCCATGAAAGGAGAATCGACACACACCATCAATTTTGAAGCTCCATTCGACAATACGAAAACTAATTAACTATATACTACGACACCTAAATTTGGTATCCCCGTAAAACTAATACGGCTATGCAGAATGACGTCAGAATTGGGAAGGAATCCTCCAACCCGTTTGCTGCGAAACGACTGACTTATTTAACCTGATGTTGGAGAAGATCGTGTGAGTCGCAGAACTTAATCGCTCAGACACAATTTTTCATAGGAGCGTTTTTAATAACCGCGACGTTAATTCTGCTTTTCCAAACTGGATAAGGAAGCAAATCGGATGGGGCTGGTGATGAACGAGGACAAAACGAAGTACCTCCTGTCATCAAGCAAACAGTCGGCGCACTCGCGTATCGGCACCCACGTTACTGTTGACAGTATGACTTCGAGTTTGCAAGGAACTTCGGTAATCTAGAAACCAGCATTAACAGCTAAAACAATCTAAGCCTTGAAATCCAACGAAGAATCTCTCTTGCCAACAAGTGGTACTTTGGACCAAATAGGCAATTGAGTAGTAAAGTCCTCTCTCGATGAACAAAACTAACACTCTAAAAGGCTCTCATCATTCCCGTCTTAACGTATGGCGCAGAAGCGTGGACGATGACAACGTCCGATGAAGCGACGCTTGGAGTGTTTGAGAGAAAGATTCTGTGAAAGATTTTTGGACCTTTGCACGTTGGCAGCGGCGAATATCGAAGGCGATGGAACGATGAGCTGTAGGAGCTTTACGACGACATATACATAGCGCAGCGAATAAAGATCCAACAGCTACGCTGGCTGGGTCATGTCATTCGAATGGAAACAAACGCACCGGCTCTGAGAGTATTCGATGCGGTGACAGCTGGTGGTAGCAGAGCAAAAAGAAGTCCTTCTTTGCGTTCGAAAGATCAAGTGGAGAAGGACTTGGCTTCACTTGGTGAGAAAGAAGTGATTGGCTCGCTTTGTTCAACTCGACAAAAATCGCTTAGGCGGTTATCGCGCAAATCAAGAACAAAAAGAACTAAGTCGCTTAAACAACCCAGATCTGTTTAAGAAGGTAACTAGTCCCTCCAGTGAGAAATTTAACAAATTTCCTAGGTCTTCGAAAAAATATTCGTCGAGTTATTTGGCACGGCTTCTTTGAAGTGCAGCACATTCGCAGAGGAGGTGTTCTACGGACGCAATTTCTATTTCATCTGCACAACTCTTGCAAGAGTCATTGTGAAGTACAACTATTGTACTGCCTAAGGTGTCTGCGTTACTCATTTCTTTCAATAATTTCTTTACGAAAATATAGTTCATTCTCCCGTAAAAGCCATACAAATTCAAATAACAAGCTTTGTGCAAATTTGAAAATAGTCCAATAATTTTCATCGAAATTTCATATTTATAGATAAGAATTTTTAGATAATTGCGGGTATATAGTTTTATAGCTCTTTGAATTTTAGTACAATAAAGCCAAATTTCTATTAATTTAAAAATCGCGTTGAGGGCGTTTTGTGTTTTCTTGCATACCAAAATAAAAATTTCGAGCATTTGTTGTATGGAGAAAATGCAGAAGATCGTCAGTGAGCATAAATGTACATACAGGTGGCGCAAAAGTAACCTTGCGATGTTTTTTGGCTGTAATTTAAAATAAAAATGAAAAACTTTGATTCTTCTTGTAGATTATTTTTATTTGGTCTTTTAATTTTTTTTACATCAAGTCGAGAATATGATGTCATGTAAATGGCCGTCGCCACAGAGTTGCAAAAATTACTAAAAGATAAAAAAATACCGACTCTGATATTGGATATTCCAACCACCAAATGAAATAAATATTTTCTGGTGGCATATTTCATCTGCCATTCGGTATTTTAGCTTAGTAGTTAGCGAAGTAGTTATGAACCAAAAAAGGTTGGCTGTTTTGGTTTTTTTTTTCTGTTTTTACTTATAGAAGTTGCGCTGAACTGGCAACACTAAACTCCTTAAGGCACCTTCCAACTAGCATTACTCTTATATATATGGTTGAATGTGTGTGTGTGCGTGTGTGTGCGCATCTGGTTTATATGCATTCCAATTAAACGCTACAATCAGCTGCATAATTAACTGATTCGTTTTAAAGCATTTAATTTGCATGCCGCGAAAGGCTGGTAGCGTTGAATTTTCCACTTATTTTCCACGGCATTTTTCTTTCATTTTCGTTGTCAGCTTCTGTGTTACATCTTAATCGGCCTGAGTAAGTAAAGTGCTGCCATATGTAGAAGGGGAGCTTTTGGCACTTGAGCAATATATAGGGTGGCCGAATAGGAACGGCTATTTAAGAAAACCGCAGTGTATATATAAAATAAATATATTTTTATAGTCACAATAAAGAGGGCAGAAATAGAGGTTCTTTATTTGTTTATTTGTTGAGCAAACAGTCTGAGGCAGAAATTGCAGAATCGAGTGGAGGTAAATCCGCAATAGGCTTCCTGAGCAACCAAGAAAGAGAGCTTTGTGGAGGAGACAGCTAGAGCCCCTATTGACTATAGATGGACTCCTGCGAACATCTACATAATATCGTTTCCCTCTGGTTCCTTCATGATAAACGAAGAACACAGAGCTTACTGACGCTATCAAAAATGAGAATACAAGGATACCTACGGTGTTCTGAACTATATGGCCATTCGGTAGTGGTGCTCGAAGTTAGGCATTACTTCGGGAGCTGTAGAGTTGATGCAAAAATAGAATATATAAAAAAACAATTTACTAATGTTCCGCGTTTCGAAGATTAGTATAGCCACGCTAAGGGCTGATTGTATTCGCCTAGAGATCGTGGGAGTCTAAGAACAAAGTTCTGTGACATTTGAGCTGTGGATTCTATTAGGCCTCTATGGCCACCGACCATCCATACATATTGGCATGCACCTTTACTCTCTAAAGCACCCACGGAAAACAACCAAACGTTTTGGATGAGCAACACAAAACTATTTCCATTTTGGTGTAGAATGTCTTGTTACAACTGGTTGTTCCCGTCCCGTAAGTGCATATAGATGCCCAAAATTCTCACCAACATTGACGCACTTATACTTATACTATTTATACTATTTAAGCTCAAGTACTTTAATTTGAGTACCCTACATATAAAATAGACGTGTTTGAACAACTATTCCATGAAATGGGTTAAGCTCTTGGAAATAGTAAGCGAAATATTACAAGAACCCGGGAGCCTTCTAGGCTTTTAATAAATGGAAAAAATCGACAGTTTTACATCCTCTATGTTTTATAGAGGCAAATATGTTCTCCGCAGGAGAAATGGCAAATCTATTTGCGAAATTTTTTAGTCCAATCTTTATATGCGATTCGGATATTGATTTAAGCAGCTCAGACTTTCTATTCTTCTTTATCCTTTGAAGCACTATTTGTGACAGAATATATTTGGATCGGAAACGAGCTCACATAACTACAGTCTTTCAAAGAGGCAATATCTTAAGTTCACAGCATAGGCTATACCCATACCATCGAATATTTAAAGATGTCTACTAGCAGCCACAAATGCTGACAGTTTTACATCCTCTATGTTTTATAGAGGCAAATATGTTCTCCGCAGGAGAAATGGCAAATCTATTTGCGAAATTTTTTAGTCCAATCTTTATATGCGATTCGGATATTGATTTAAGCAGCTCAGACTTTCTATTCTTCTTTATCCTTTGAAGCACTATTTGTGACAGAATATATTTGGATCGGAAACGAGCTCACATAACTACAGTCTTTCAAAGAGGCAATATCTTAAGTTCACAGCATAGGCTATACCCATACCATCGAATATTTAAAGATGTCTACTAGCAGCCACAAATGCTGCTCTCAAGCGAAAAGAAAAAAAATCGGTCGCTTGAAAATTTAGTAATTTTTTTTTTGACCTAAAGTTTTCGAGATATCAGCAAATAACGGTTTTGGGTTAAAGAAAAACCTGTTAATTAAAAAATAATACTATAATTCTAGACAAAACAACTTTTGATATTACAAAAATCGATTCTGTGTTGGCCTCTTGTTAAACTTTGATTAAGAATCGTCAATGAAAAAATGAATTTTTTATTCTAAAGTGAATAACTTGTATACCCATGAGAGGCTTTCTTTTCATTAACATCTTAAATTTTTTTAGATATATAAATTTTATGAAACGATTCAAAAGACTTTGTTCGAAAATCGGCGTTTAACATATTTCTTACGACATAAAACGTGAATTGGCATATTTTTTTGAAACAAATTTTTTTTTTAATTTTATACATACCTTGAAAACGTTTAACTTTAACGAAAAATGTAAAATAAAGGGAAGATAGAAAATTTAATTGACTTTAATTTGATATATCATTTAGTTCTAATCGGATAATATTTTGTCAAGATATTAGAAGACAAAAGCTTTATAATTTGCCAAATTTGTGAAATTTTTTTTTTTTCGTGAGTTTAAAATCGACCTGCATGCCCTCTTTTTCGATTTCCTTAAATCGTTCGATAGTATTGAGAGAGGCATAATGCAAGGAATACCGAAAAATTTTCTTCACTCGTAAGTCTAACCCTCACTGATATCTATTTCAAAGTGATCTTACAAAGCAAAGCGTTTGATTTATTCAGAGTTGAAACAGGAGTACAGCAGGCAGACGCATTGTTAACGCTTGTGTTCAATCTGATCCTAGACTATGTAATTGAAGATGTTGATCCATCAGAGATTATACTCACCAAAACTGCTCAAATATGTAGCTTTGCTGATCACCTGGTCATCGTCGCGAGAAATAAAAATATTCTAAAAGAAGTATTCCAAGCGCTGCATATGAAAGCGAAATCCTTTGGATTAAAGATCAATGAAAGCAAAACGAAATGCCTCTCAAGACTTAACACATTGAGAAAAGCGCCACACCTTACAAATGGTGATCATAAATTTGAAAGCGAAGACTAGGACTGCTTCTCACTAGAATGGATAGTACAACGATTGCTGTCCAAGACCGTGTGCCTATTTTGCCCACGTTAAACTGTTACAAAAGCAAGCGCTTGAGTAGAAGAATGAAAATCAAAATATTATGAATATGAAAGCAAATACAAGTAAGCAATTAAGCATATGGGAAAGAAGAATACTGGATCCAGTACGAGAAGAAAATAGTCTCTATCGCATCAGATACAATAACGAGCTAGAGGAGTTCCTACAAAGTGTCCGATGGTTAGGACACGTTTTCAATATGCCAGATGAAAGAAAAAATCCCAAAGTTTTAGATGCACGCACGTAGGGCGCAAAGCGAAAAGGGCGACCGTGGAAAAGATAGACGACGTTGAGGACGATCTAAGAAGTGTAGGAGCGCGACGAACTACCGTAGTAGGGTTAAGGACAGAGATGCATGGAAAAAATTGTGCAGGAAGCTAAAGCTCACACCGAGCTGTACTGCCAGGCATGATGATGATGATTTATTAGACATTTTTGTGAAATACCTTTTTTCTTTAATGCAGATATCCGACATCTCTAAAGGACATTTTTTAGGAGTTTTTCAATAGCATACAGGCTTTGATTGAAAAGTAATGAGCCTTCCCACGCGGAGCGTCTGCCAAGCGATCAACCGAATCGGCTGGTGGGGGAAAATGATCGTAGGACCTTCCACTAGAAACCGGTCCCAGTTCGCTGGGCAACAGCGGTGCAGTCAACATCGCTCCGCGCGTGAAAGCTGTTTTAAAAGTGTGTTAGGATTTTGCAGTGGTGAAAATGCAGCGATCGTTGGAGCAACGTTACTCGATCAAATTTTGCGTAAAGCTAAACAAACCGAGTACCGAGTTTGTACCTCCAGGAAGCACTGTAAACGCGGCATTTTACAAAAAAGTGCTCCTTCGGCTGAAAAACCGCGTCGCCCGGATTCAGCCCGACCTCGTCAACAATTGGACCCTTCATCACGACAATGCGCCGGCGCACACCGCCTCCCTCTGCACCTCTGCATTGGCCAATATGGCCACCCTCCCTACAGCCCAGACCTGTCCATTCCCGTCTTCCTCTTGTTTCCGCGCCTGGAAAGAAAGCTGAAAGGGAGGCGTTTGACTCCATCGAGGCGATCCAGAAAACTGTGCACTATGGGCTGGCATCAAGAAAGGTGGCCAAAAGTCGGTTTTGGAACTGGGACCAATGGAGTATATTTTTGATATCTATACACTTTAGAGCAGCTATGAGCAAAATTTCAGAGAATTTCGTTTAGTAGTTTTGCCATTAAAGGGCGATAACCATTCATACTTCGGCTTTTTTTGCACTTGGTCATATAGTTAAAAACAGTGCGAAATTCGAATATCGCTCAAAATATTTTTGGTAAATTTTACGTTTTTGTATTCAGTTAGAATATTCCAACACAGAAGCTTTGAAATAAAGGAACTTGACGAAAAAAAATTAATTTTATTCTTAAAATGTTGTTTTTTACCAAAAAGTTTTAGCCGTCGAATGCTGGCAACTTTTGGCACTCCATGATATTAACAAAATTTCAATATGAAAATATTCTTTGAAGTATCTATTATTACCTATTAATGCGCAAATGTGCGCTTTTTAGTATTTTCAGAGATAACGGTAAAAACGTATGTGCGCTCTGAACAGCTTTTGTACTGTGTCTATGTTCAAATGCCCATAACGTTTTACTGAATTGACAGATTTGAGTCATTTTTGATATATTAAAAATATTTTTAAAAAATCGTTACACAGCCAATAGAAATGTTTTTTTTGTTTACATTACAAAAGTAACAAAGTAGCCATGATAAATTAAAAAAATCGTTGGGAGAACGTAATTCTGATTGGGGGAAGGTTTTTTTAAATGTCTAGAATTTTGCTTCTAACAACATAGTAGGCATTAAATCAAAAATAAATTTCAGAAAATTCGAAACTTAGTTGGTCGGCTCATTGTTAAATGCAATTTAATCAAAGCTGTTTCATTATAATGGCGACATTCACGAAGAAGGAAATTTTAGATGCCAATGATGCTGAAAAAGGAAGCGGTGTAAAATATATTTTAAATAAATTACTAATTGAAGAAAATAAGGTACATTCTGAGGATCTTAAGCGTTTAGTTAAGATGGTTGCGTCTCTTATTTCTAAAAGAAAGGTTAAATACAAAAAAACCAAAAAAAATAATAAATCATTTACAGAGAAAAATGTCGAATGGATTAATTCACAGTTTCTCATTCCAGAATTAAGAATAAAGTCTAGTTCCGATTCTTCTTCCTTGAAACGTGGTCGCCCATGTGTTGAATTTGAAAAAATGTCAGATGGATCGAAGCGGCGGGCAATTGCAAAAATAAGCCAGCAATGTGAAAACGATCCTCTAAAAATATTATTGGCGGCACGACAAGCTGCAATAAAGTCTCAGGAGTGCGAATTAAATTCGGTTTTGAAGAAAATCATAGAAAACCCAGAGTATTGCGTGAAAATAAAGCAATCCAGTAAAGCCACGCTTTCACTTATTGTGAAATCTCCTGAAGAAGCTCTGGCTTTTTTGATCGATAATGGGCTTTCAAAATCAGTTTATACAAATATAAGGTTAGCAACAAAATTAAGCGGAGCTGATGTTTGGCCTCCTTACGATCGATTAAAGGAAGCTAAAGAGCAATGTAGACCTCTAAAAGAATTCATTCAAATAAATGAGAATGAAGCTAAGTGCGACCTTCAAGCGCTTTTAAATCATACTGCCAGAAGAATTGCCGAGTTGCAGCAAGAAGTAGTACTTTTATATGCACAGAAGTCTAATTTTTGCGACATTGAAGCTGTTTTTATTTTTTCTTGGGGGTTTGATGGAACCAGTGGATTTCCATCATTCAAACAACCTTATTCTGAATCAAGTGTAGAAAAAGTTGATACAAATTTACTTGCTTGTACATGCATTCCTTTAAGATTAGTAACGTCAAATGGGACCATTTTGTGGAACAACGCTATTTCTCAATCTGAAAAATTTT
>JAYXIM010026329.1:0-13195 GCA_037575425.1 Anastrepha fraterculus
GTTACCGTGAGCGGCACAGTCGGAAATGTAGTCGAGAAGCTACAATGCAAGATATGTTCTTGCGTTCTATGGATTCCTCAGATCCACTAATAGCGTCTCATAGCTTGAGTTCACGACTACAAAAACGAAAAAAATTGCCTCTTCCATCTGCAGTAATTGCATTACTCGTATTACCAGAGGTTCCGCAAAGTGAAGAGTAACGGCCACTCCTCAAAAGAGATAAAAAAAAAGTAAATCATAAAAAAAATATAAAAATATAAAAAAATTAAAAAAAAAATCTTAAAAAAGCAAAAAAAAATATTTTCAGTTGAAATCAATTTTATTTTCCTAAAATATCTTTAATTTTCAAATTAAGAAAAATATAAAATAAAAAAATCTTAAAAAAAAATCGTTTTAATAAAAAAAAACCAAAAAACCGTAAAAAAAAATTTAAAAAATAAAGAAAAAATAAAAAAAAATAAAAAAAAATTAAAAAAAATAAAAAAAAAATAAAAGTGGAGTCTTCTAAACCTGTAACCTCCTCGTGGTAGGCTCTGGAAACTGCAAATGTTCACCAAACTTTGCAGGCTAATAACAGGCTTATGAAAGTGCTGGAATTTTCAACTTAGGCGCTTGGTATAAAGATTTTTCAAATTCTGAGTCCAGATTCGAAATCAGCGACCTCGAAAACCCCTTTATGCAAATATTTGTATAAAAAATTGATTTTTTTTAATTTCGGCCGCCATATTGGATCCGCCATATTGAATTTTTAAATTCTGAGTCCAGATTCGAAATCAGCGACCTCGAAAACCCCTGTATGCAAATATTTGTATAAAAAAATTGATTTTTTAAAATTTCGGTCGCCATATTGGATCCGCCATATTGAATTTTTAAATCCTGAGTCCAGATTCGAAATCAGCGACCTCGAAAACCCATGTATGCAAATATTTGTATAAAAATATGGATTTTTTAAATTTTCGGTCGCCATATTTGATCCGCCATATTGAATTTCTAAAATCTGATTTCAGATTCGACATCAGCGACCCCAAAAACATTTATATACCAAGTTTCACGAAAAAATGTTTTGATTTCGATTTATGGCCGCTTTTCCTTGATGCCAGCCCATAGTGCTGTGGCAGCCGCGATTCCGGCGGATGAGTTTCAAAAATGTTTCCTGCAGTGGAAGGACCGCTACCAGCGGTGTATTGACGCTCAAGGGTCCTATTTTGAAGAATATTAGTTGTATAAGCCAAAAGATTTAATAAAACTGATTAAATAAAATAAGGCTCATTACTTTTCTATCAAACCCTGTAACTTTGGAAACAAATTCTTAGGTATCGTTCATTTGATACCCGAATTTCCATACAAAAAAACAAAAAAAAAAAACAGCCGCGCACACTTCTGTTAGGTGTTTGGCTTGACGTTGTTCCACAAATGGAGGGACCTACAGTTTTATGTCGACTCCGAACGGCAGATGTTTCTTATGAGAAGCTTTTTCATGGCAGAAATCCACTCGGAGGTTTGCCTGTGCCTGCCGAGGGGCGACCGCTATTAGAAAAAAAAAATTTTTCTTCAATTTGGTGTTTCACTGAGATTCGAACCTGCGTTCTCCGAATTCCGAATGGTACTCGCACACGAACCCATTCGGCTACGGTGGCCGCCCAATTTTCTATATCTAGTAAAATTTTAGAATTACAAAATCTTTTTTTTTAATATTCTTTTTTTTAAATATAATCCTTGTCGAAACTTTAGGGCTCTTTAAAAAAATGCAGATGCTGTGTGAGAAAACTGAAAACGAACATTTATTATATTAATATTTTAGCTGTAGTTTCCCACATATATCCATTTCCTCATGTGTGGCAAAAATAGTTAAATGCGGGTTGCACAGCTCTTCCGGATTTTCGAATAAATCGACAATATTGGCTTAAATTGAAGAGTCGTATTTATAATTGAATGCCCTCGTAACACCCAATAATGCGCGTACATAAATCTAATTATTGCAACGACGCAAATTGTGGCACAATTTCTAGAGTCTCAGCGAGTTCTGAGCGTTGACCGGTATCGTCCTAGAATTGCCGAATAAATTTTTTCACACACACTTCAATGCATTCAAAAAACAACAACAACGTACAATGTGGCAAACGAATGTTGCAACACATTCAACGCATTCCATTTGCGGCTAACTGTTGAAATTCTCACTCTTTTGTATTCACTTTGCGCTCCAGCGATAAGATCTGTGGTAGAGCAAAAAAGTAGACACGAATTTCATTTATGTAGAATAGGCGCAAGACGCAATCAACAGCATTTCACCACCTACAGGCGATACGCGCACATGACCCCACCACCACCACCACCAACAACAACAACAACCATTCACTTTCGGCAAGCACTTAACACAAGTCAGGCTTGGCCATTAATTAATTGCGAATGCGTTACGCACATGCGGAAAAAATTCTAGTAGTTGGCAGCTTTTAGCTGATAACGCACAAATGGTTGCAGAGATAGCTGTACCCACGGTAGGCGCACACACACACACGCACATGCGCCATGCAAACGAGCAGTTTTCGCAAAATCGGTCAAACAAATACTTTTAGCACCAAAGTCGCAACACTTCTGCTCAATTGCATCTACGTATGGCTTTTTTAATTATTCCTTTTTTGTTTTTGTTAGATTTTTTTGTTTTTGTCTATTGAGTTGCGCTTATGTCTTGTCTTGTTTCCTAACGCAGCTACGCATAGTTTGGGATCATGAAGTTGCGCATATCTAAATGTAAGCCTTATCGCTTTAGCAGCATCTAAATACATGTTTTTGGTTGCCGACAGCACAGAGTTGCCACCTTGCAACTTACTACATTTAACGACTTACGCTGCTCTCAAGTTTGCCGACATCTGTATGTACAGTCGGGTGCAAAAGTTTGACGGTGATTAACATAGCGTTGTTCTTTGTTTTCATCTAAAATTAATCAATCAATCAAACAAAAAGTTGTAAATTTAATCGTAATCTAGAACTTAGCGATAATTTAAGCAAAAATAAAAACAATTCTATATATAAATATAATGTGCGCGTACACCCTTTTTGGGTGTTTGGCCGAGCTCCTCCTCGTATTTGTGGTGTGCGTCTTGATGTTGTGCCACAAATCCCTCCCCTTCAGTATTATGCCGCCTTCGAACAGATGGTATTTTATAAGGAGCTTTTTTTATGTTAGAAATAGACGCGGAGGTTTGTCAATGCCTGCCAACGAGCGAACAGAGCTGGCATACCAGAACTCGGCATGAGAATTGTGCGGAAAAGTTATTATTTACAAACACAAAATTTATCCGTTTTCCATGTTTCAAATAAGATTTCTGTAGTTCGAGACAGGCAGGTGTTTCTGGAAAAGGTAGTCTGAGTGCTCTGGAAAAATAGGCAAACGGTTAGTCCAAGATGAGTTAAATGCCTGCCTATAAAACAAACAAAATAATCGTTGGTGTATTTAATGTTTTAATATTCGTGTCAAACTTTTGCACTAGACTGTAGAAACATACATACATGCATGCCTCACATTTGAGCAACAATTTATGGAGTGCAGAATGTGCATGTAAACAACAACACTGAGGTTAAGCGCGATGAGTGTTCGATGTTGTAAAGTCATCAGCGAATCTGTGTGTGTCTGGCATTGATTGCTAATCAAACCATAAAAATCTCGAAAGGAAGCGATTTCGCCTCAATCAACGCCAAACTGTCAATAGATAGACTTTGTCGGTCGTTGGTGAAAAAAAGTGGGCGGCGATTCGCTGGCATACAATGTTAGCTTAATTAAATGTTGCAAGTGTTTTGCGATACAACACTAACACTATTTTTCTGCCCTACTCTCTAGGAATACCTTTTTTAATTTGTGCAGCTACAGTAACCTCTCGAATATTACCTGTGTTCACATTTGGCTTGCCACAACCTGCAACACTGCCAATTTACATTTCCTTTTTTTGTTTTTGTTAACTTGATTTTCGCTATTATTCTTGTTTTTTGCATATTGCATTTAACGCGCCACAGGAATCCGCTGTTGCAACTGCCACAATGATACACTTCCACGCCATTGCGCTGCATTGCAAAGTAAAAGTAATCAGAGTAATCGCGTGCAACCGCCCACAACATGTAAACATCCTACTCCAGTTGCAAATGCAGCTCAGAGCAGCGACAGAGGGAGCGCGTTGCATGCAGCAAGCCACGCAATTGCCACAAACAACACTGGGTATAAATAAGCACTCGTATGTATGCGTGCTAGCGGCGGAGGCGGTGGCGGCTGCTTCAAATTTGCATATCGCAAATGGGCCTTGCAAATATCCTGTGAGATTTAGTGCCGTCGAATCGCTCGAGCGACATACACACACCGCCTCCAAAAACCAAAAATAAAAAACAATAACATATTGCAAAAAACACAGCCGTACATATGAAGCGTACATGACAACAGTGCGGCAAGTGTGGGTTAACACGCACCAGCGCCTATAAGCGCACGCACATACGCGGCTGGCTGGCAATCTGCTGGCAGAAGGCGTTTACAGGCGAACTTACCACACCGACGCACAGTGGCGAAAAATAGAAGGAGTTCTCTTAGGATACAAAAGTGCAAGTTTGGAGAAAAATTCTACAAATGGTTGCAATCGTCCACTCCCTAGAGGTGTGACCACCAGTCCGGAGCTGCATGGAAGCTCAACTGGTAGCAATCTTGGCTACGAAGTCTGACCGGAGACTAAAGTCTGGTACCACGGCGAACAGGAGCCTTCGGAGCCTCACTTGTGGTTTAACACCCAAATGCGGGTAGAGCCTTTTTGGCTCGATGTGGAGTTGCATTGTAACCGGATGTCACGCCCATAGTACGCCAGAGGCTTAGATAGGCCCCGTACCCCAACGAGGAGGTTAGTGAGTCCATTCCATACTGCCAGCTCGTACCGTAAATGCTTTTAGCGTTTGAAAGCGTTGATCAACGCTTCGATTTGATCCGTTGTGCTTTTGATCACTGGTTTTATGGCTTTTTTCTAAAACCGTTTTTTGGATTTATAGTTATAAAATGACTTTCAAAGCAAACTTCTTTCCGATCAGTTTCTCGGACCAGTATTTCCACCCAGTTGTAGCTTTAACGTGACGAAAATTGTTTGTGGGTGTGTCCGCATGTTATTGGTAGTTTATTGAGGGTGTCAACTAATATATTAACTTATATCTTAATTCGAATTGAGTGCTGAAGGGGGCGTCTTCCCAAAACAGTAACTTTATTTTTCGCTATTTTGACAAGTCTGACGTCAGGCCCCTTACCAATACAAAACAGACAAGCAAAACAAACAAAAGGAAGAGAAATTACATGTTTGTAAATATTCAGTGAATGGCTTCGTAATATTGACATTTTCGAGATTTAAACTAAACAAACTAATGAAATCGAAATGCCGCGGCTTAAATTGTGAAAGCCCAAACGAATATTAAGCCTCCAAATGCAGTTTTTTGCGTATTCATGACGCGGAAGACGCCGCGGCAAGAAAAAATGTATGCGTGCATACAATGTCTTGTGTTTGGTTGTGTACATTGCTTTCGCCCACTCTTTCTCTTCAAAAACCAGTAATTCCCCTTCCTTTTGTTTGTTTATTTATTGGCTCTGACGTCACAGAGAGTTCAGAAGGCGCAACCTTGTATTCTATCATCCTTGTTTATATCTTCTGTTATCTTGAGTGTGCGGTTCTTTTGCTTCCTCGGAGAGCAACTAGGTTGGTTATCAGCCGGTGATGCTTCAAACATACCAGGTATATACCTATGAAATGAGACTTTCAGCTATTAGTTCATAGATGTCGCTAGGAGTATTTTTAAACCTTCCCAAATGTCTTGTTTTTTTCGTCTGTCATCTGTCAACAATATTCAGTTCATTGTTTGTTACGTTTCATACAACAATGCATTTTTGTCGCTCTTAAAACTGTGCCTTCAAACTACGATTTGCGGAAAACCCCCTGTGAAATGCTGCTCTCCCGGATCAAAAGGATCGAATCGTTACGGGTGATGAAAAATGGGTGTATTTCTCCAATCCTAAGCGTAAACCATCGTATGATCCGCCCGGCCACAAGCCAAAAACAACGGCCAAATCAAATCACTTCGGCCGCAAGGCAATACTATGTGTTTTCTGGGATCAGCGTGGTATGATTTGGTTCGAGCTATTAAAACCAGGTGAAACAGTTGACGGTGACCCTACCAATGAAATTGGCCAATTTGAACAGCTCTCGCTATGCACCGAAAACCCCCAGAATATGCCGATCGGCGTCACAAGCGGCGTAAAAACTAATTGAAGAAATCAGTAAATAAATTTTATTAAAATATTCGCGAACTTTCTTTGTTCAGCAAGCGATGATAAACGGTCAATTTTTCACGTAAATTTCTTCTCTCGACTCTGAGGAAAACTACAGACGCTGTATTTTTTAATACCGCAAGTAAAATAATGTAGCTTTAAAATTGTTAAAAAGATTTTAAATAAAAAACGTTTCTTATGAATATAATGCCATCAAAATGCATGAAAAATTGTATCTGTTCTCGCTGTACAACTTCACTAAATTTTTTCTGAGACAAGACCAAGGCAATTCGGGTAAGCTGACTTCAATAAGACAACCCCAATATTTACACGTGTTTTACAATTTAAAAGTTGGAGGGTAGAAATTCCTGTGAGAATGTAAAAAACAAGCAAGGAGGCATGGCAGCAGGCCCCCAAAACGCAAGAAGAAAACACCAGCTACAACAACGAAGTCTCTTCATGTGGACTAACCTTGGGCAAGCCACTACTTTTACCGAGAAATTGTAGATTTTAGTTATTCAGGCATTTCACTTTAAAATTGCATCATTAAATTTTTGAAATTCAATGCTAGAAAAATGAATTTGTGTCGCCAGAATACCACTGTGCACCGCTGACGCTAACGCCAACGCCATCGACCGCAGCAGCGATAGCGACAGCAACAGCGACAGCGACTTTGGCGAGTCTGCAGCTCCCATTTCCAAACTTTAACTTAAACTACTTGGAGTATTTACTTCATTTCATCTACCTGCTGCTGTGTCGCTCCGCTCAACTGGCTACTGTTGTTGGCGCTTTTAGTGTTTGGTCTGGTTGTTCTTCATTAAATCACCCACCTGCCGCAACAACCACAAGCCAGAGCATCACTGCCTCGCCTCCGGTTTCAGATTCTGTCGTTGCTGATTGCCTTGCGTATTGCGTATTGAGTATCAATGCGTGCAGCCAATATCTGAAAATGTACACAGTGGCAATTTTTTATTTATATTTTTGCATTATGATTTCGCTGAGGAAGCTGCTAATAACTGAAATTACTCGCTGTTATGGCAAGTGAGTAGAAGGTTGTCTATTGGAATTTCAGTTTATGGAGCCAGCGCATAATTTTAGATAAGTAGAGTCATTCTATCCAAGAGGGTTGCCCACCACATGCTTCAATAGTTATTTTAGAATTGTTTTAGTTATATTTTGATTTATATTTTTATTTTTCCGCTATAAGTCAGTCAGAATTTTTGTATTCATTGACTTAATAAATAAAAAAAATCCAAAGTGTCAGACGAAAATGTAGGGAAGCTTTAAAGAAACCTTCTAGATAGGAAGTTAAAATCTACTTTCAATTAATACAGGGTGCATACGGTATTTAAGGCCATTATATATGAGGCTTTAACTTCCCGAAGTAGAGGTAGAGGTAGGCCTCCTCTGTGTTGGAAAGATCAGGTGGAAAAAGACTTGGCTTCACTTGGGGGGTCCAACTGGCGTCGATTAGCACGAGAAAGAAACGGCTGGCGCGCGTTGTTAAACTCAGTCGAAATCGCGTAAGCGGTTATCGCTCCAATCAAATCCATTCATCGATCCAATCAATGCTTCACCGAGAATTGGAAACATCAGTTGGGGAGGCAGAATTTGTTCCAAGACGCTAAAAACACGGTCTGCAGAACTCATTCAACAACTGCAAGCAATCATTAATGAGGACCTTTCAAAATCAATGAGGGCCCTTGCGAGGGAGCTTAATGTTTCTGAGGGTACTATCCGCCGAGTTGTCCTGGAAATCTCCGATGTAAATACTACGTTATGCGACAGTTTATGTCGGAGCAAACACGGAATAGCGAATTATTCGATTAAAAAGTCTTCTTACCCTGAAACGCATGAGAAGTTATGGTATTTTGATGGCGAAATTATTTATACGTTTTTATATATTTTTATAGCACCGTGACATTGCCAGACGTGAAAGCATATTTCAATGTTCTCACCGCCCCAGATATCCATACCGTCATCGTAAGCACCAATGTGTTTGAAATATTAGCGACTTACCGCAAATAAGCCACCAGCCATTGTTGGAGTTTTGAAAAGACCTTTAAAATGTTTACCAAGACCAAAATACCAACCACAGAAATGTTTCAATCCTACAGATGTTCCTGTTGTCATGCACATGAAGTTTTCAACCACTGTAATGGACTTAAGTGTAGTGAGCAAGAAAGGTCATACCTCCACACTTCTTTACTCAAACATTTCGATTGAATTCTGCTGCATATATCGAGGTCCTAGAGGTAGTAGTGAAACCCTGGATTTATAGTGTACGCGGTAATAGCCCATACATATCGTTCAGCAAGGCTCTGCTCCCTCACGCAAAGCGATGGCGACACAAGACTGGATGACTGAAAATTTACTAGACTTCTTAACACCCAATATATGGCTGCCTACTCCCCAGACCTTAATCCCCTGGTTTACCAAGTACGCGGCGTAGTTGAGCGTGAAACGAATGGGCATCCTCATAAACCATTTCTTCTTTCAAGGCTGCGGTTAATACCGTTATGGTCAGTGTGAATAAAGAGCATTTGATTCGGGTATGCAATCGTTTCCGGCGCTGGTTCGAGAAGGATATTGAAACGAATGGAAATTTTATGGAATGATTTTATAGATATTTAAATACCTCATAAGTTAATGCTGCGTAAAAAATTGTGAAGTATCGTTAAATTTTACGCTGCCTGTACTTTTTTCCTGTCAATAACGGGATTCTATAATTATGTATTTCCTTTGAAAAATGAAAGTTTTTCGAAATTTATTTTAAGTATTTTCACTACGATAAACTGGCAGCCTAGTCTAGCAGAAAGCAATCAACTAACTCGCTGCAGATTTCAGTTCTTACGAGATGCGCCTATGGAAAAACTCTGCCTGGCTTTGCCTGCTTTCATTTTCGCAGGCCTCTGGTAAGAAAATTGTATTAGTAAAGATACATATTTACGTCAGTGACTAACTGCATTGCACATACAATTTTTTTTTCACCTTTTTTTTAAAAGCTGCACTCGGTAGGGTAAAAAATGCATTACACAATTTATGACAAAATTTTTCACAGTGACTGCCACATGCATATGCATGCGTCTTGCATACCATTGTGTTGCACTGAATTGATCAATGTGCGAGTATTACGTTTCCTTGCCACATATTGCCCTCCTCCTCTGTGTTAGCTTACAAAGTGGTTTGTTTTTGTTGCTGTTTGCTTGTGCTGTTGTTACTACAGCTACCGCCACCGCTCTTTTTTATTATACTCGTATTTGCTGTCGACGCTGCACGCGTTGCAACAGCACCATAGCCAGTTGCATGGAAACCCATAAATATGTCCAGCAGATCCACGCATTGCGGAAAATCGATCGCTTTTAATGACATCTTATCAAAAATGCAATCTCTTGTCCATATTTTCTTGCGGCTTTGTTTTTGTTTTGTTACAGAATGATGCAGTTCTTGTTGTTGTTGTTGTAGTTGATGTTGATGTTTGCGTTGGAGAATGCCACTGTTGCCACTTTGCTCGTGGTAAGTTACTGTTTATTGCAAGTACACACACACACACACATACCCAGGCATAAGTGTGTGTGCAAAGCAATGAACAGCATCGCATGCGGAATCGCGTTGGCTGAGGTTCCATCACAGCGCACAGTTGGATATTTATGCATAAACAGACGCACCAACACACATGCATGGCCTATGATATTTATGTATATCTGCATGCGACTTTTATTTGTATTTTTCGTGTTTGTTTGTTTACTCCATCAACGCTTTAGCGCATACAACGCACAATAATATAAAATCACATTCAACATTCAATGTCAACCGTTGCTGCCGACACTGCCACTGCCACTGCCACTATTGCAGCATCAACGAAGCAATTTGCCAAAAAGCTTGAAAAAGAGAAACTAAAAATTAATTTCACTGTTAAGTAACTTTGCGCTCGAAAATGTATATTATTTTATTATATTTTATTTATTATTAAGCGTAAAAAATGCCGCAACGAAAGCAGTCAACGAATGGGATCGTTGTCAGAGAAATACAAAAACAAAAAAAAAACAACAAAAAAGATAGTACAATATCACAAATCTGGCAGGCGCCAAAGGTCCTTCGCAGCATTCTGCACTCGACGCAGCAACGGAAGCAGCTCAGTGTGTTTTATCCTATCATCCTTGCGGAAAGTACAGCTATTTAAATCTTTAAAATCGCCAGCTTTCCCCAGCGCTGATTTTCCGATACTATTAGTAGCACTTTTTGTTGCTTTTTACTGCTCCGTTAGTCGTTGTCATTGCCATTGCATTGAGTTTTTGTTCTGCCACTTTTCTACAGTCCGAAAGTGCTGCCAAAAAAGTGTCTTTGTTTTTGGTTGCTCATACGCCACGATTTTCATGAATTCAAATGAGTTGGTTGTTGCTATTGGTTTTGTTTTCATATAATTTTAATACAGTTTTTGAGTAAAGTTGAAAATGCTGATAGAAAACAAACGCAAATTTGAAATGACAGTGGGTAAAAAGCGACAGTAGGATGCTAATAATTAATACAGCTCTCTCCGCATCCTCCATCAACAAAAATAACCAGCTGCGGTCTCGGTAGTCTAGCGTAAGTGCACTAGCCTAGATGTTGTGGGTTCGAATCTCACGCAAGCACGGTCTTCATAGTTTTCCAAACTTACCTACTTTCCCTGTTTTTAAAAAAAAACAAATCTCATTTCTCAAACCCGAAAACTTATCCTTTCCATCCTTATTCCCGCACAATAGTCAGTGCATTATTTGCATTATGGCTGCTAAAACAAGCAAAAAACAAAGAAAAACTCACAGTTACACTATGCATCAGTGACGCCAACAAGAGGAAGCAGGCACTCGCGGTAATAGTGCAGACACACTAAATTTAGCGAAGACCTCAACCATCTGGGGGAACCTTCTGGCAGAAAAATGTGAAACCCAGATGGCGCTCCAAGCAGTAAGAAGGCGTTGTTCCTAAGCAACGACAGGTGGGCATTCCCACTATTTAGGACTGGTGCGGCAGGCTAATCACCTACCTTGTCAGAAATCAAATAGATTATCGAAACCAACGCAAGACAAAAGTCTTGTTAAGGTTCTATGCTACCGAGAGGAGTGAACAAGGAAAAACAAACCAGCTGCATAAAATAAAAGCGCTCACAATGGAATACCAACTAAAAGGAAGCATTAGTATAACAACATATGGATGTATGCATATGACGTCATAAATTTACTTGCTATAAAAAATGTACTGACTGACTGCAGCCGCTGTAACCGATGAGTTGGTGCCTCACTACCATTCGGTAGAGCACGTGTCTGAGAACCCAGGCATGAAACACCAAATGATAGAAAAGTTCTATTCTAATAGCGGTCGCCCATGACTGATTCTAAGGCAGCGATTTATAAAGGTCTGCAGCCTTTTTGTTGTTGCAACGTCCACAGAACATGTTTCACAGCCATGTGGGAGCACTGACGTTGGAGTGAAAAATCCTTAGCTATGTTTTCGTGGTTAGCTGTTTGAGTTATTTGACTACCTAAGTAGGTAAATTTGTTGGCATCTTCAATGTGTTGTCGAAATTGGCCAAACAGCAGCGGTGCCGAAGTTTACGGATCGGCTTTTATCATTTCTGCCGTGATTTTGTAGACTTCGCTAGATTTACTATTTTACAGACGAGAGCAGGGCAGCTGAGAAGAGGGTGTTGAGATGATTCCACTTCGTCCTCCAGACAGCTTCTGCAGAACGGTCTTGAGGCAATCCCAAGTTTCACGGCATGAACACCTAACGGACAATGTCCGGTAAGGAAACCCACCAAATTCGACAGCTGGGGCTTTGTTAGCCTTATGAGTTCCCGCGAGCGGCCCCGTTCTACCCGTGACCAGAAGGATATCGCAACCTTGCACGTTTGCGCACTAGCCCAGTGCTCGGTGAGAGGACTCGAGGCCCATCTTTCCAAGAGCAGACTACAGGTTCTTAAAGGAACCCCAATTCTCTCATTTCACGACGAAATCGTTGCCAAAGTTCCCAGTCTAGCCAGCCCAGCAGTTTCCCTCTATGCCGCTGTGACCGGGAACCCAGACGAACCTGATGTCGAAATATTCGGATGCCATCGAGAGAGAAGCCAGACATTCCCCGAATATTCTCGAACGCCCAAACAACGAGCCCAAGGCCCTAATCGACCATAAGACAGTTTAGATAAGCTATTTGCCCAAAAATTTTACGCAAAACTTACGAATTTCTTTCTCCCCAAACTAATATTACTTTTTTCTTGAGTTATTTGACTCACGAACGGGCCGATAGACATGCCTAAATCGACTTCGCTCATCATTCTGAGCCTTTTGGTGCATATATGACTACATTTATCTCGATTCCTTTAAGCTGCCACTTACAGTGCTCGGATATAAAAATAAAACCACTGAAAATTTCAAGGTATTCTAAACAACACTTAGATGAATTAACTATTAAATATAGCAAAGCATTACGAGCCTGTTTTTACCGTATTTTCATTACTCTTAGCGAATTTCATTTCACTGTAACTCTCAAACCAAAACCAAGTGGTCGAAAACGGAAAAAAAGCCTGCACTTCGCTTAGTTCCCACAGCTAGTCTAAGTTCACTTCATATGTGTGCAAGTCCACCCATTCCCGCATTTTCAGAATGCCAAAAAAGTCGCACAGTCGAAATTCAAACAACCCACTTAACTAATAAAATTGCTGCCCATAATCAGGCAACAACTGCAACAATAAGCACAATAAGTAACAACGTGTACGTGGCAAGGGCCGCAGCATAGTTAAAAACCTACTGAGCAGCTAAATGCACACTCAGGCAGTCGGGCAGGATATTGGCGGCGGATGTCCGACAATTTTTTTGTTATGCGAATTTAATATGCAAAAGCGACGCACAAGGCATGGCACACTCGTGTAGCAGATATGGC
>JAYXIM010026357.1:0-17321 GCA_037575425.1 Anastrepha fraterculus
CCACCATATAGCCATGACCTTGCACCGTCGGAAAACCATTTGTTTCGGTCAATGCAGAACTCCCTTAATGGAGTAAAGTTGGCTTCAAGAGAAGCCTGTGAAAATTACTTGTCGTAGTTTTTCGCCGAGAAACCACAAAAGTTTTACACTGATGGAATAATGTCTCTAGAAGAAAAATGGCAAAAGGTGGTCGACCAAAATGGTACATATTTGGTTTAATAAAGTTCATTATAAGTATAAAAAAAAATGAGTTGAAGTTTGATTAGAAATACGAAAAGACTTTTTCGACTACCCAATATTTTTTTTTTGTTTTTGTGAAGTAACCATTTCCCGAAGGTATGCGGTTTATTGGCGAATGGTGTTGGATATCAACCTGAGAGTTATGATTTGTTCGAAGGTTTGAAAAAACAAATATTTTTAAGTGTTCGTTGGGATATAACCTTTCTAATTCGATTTATGTGTGCTGGACTGCAATACCAATGTTTTGCAGCATACATTTAGGGTGTAAAAGTAATTAAAACTTAGGCTACCGACATTTGTGTAGGGTTTTCCAATAAGGGCGGATCGATGTTGAAATGGAAGAATTTATATTTATTATGATAGCCGCTTGTATGCCATTTTATTTGGGGTATGATAAGAACTGAGTGATCTTAATGATAAGGTGTCAGGTAAGGTGTTTTGTGTCAAATTAATTTTAATAATTTTTTTTATAAAAATATACAATATTTCATTCTATAACAAATATAACATAAAACCAAGTTTCAACCAAGTTTGCGCAAGATTTCTAAAATATCACCAACTTTTCATTAAATTTTAAAAATTTTAATCGGAAAGACAAAAAAAAAAAATTGGGTATGAATTTTTATCGCCAATTTAATTCTATTATAGCTGAACAAAGTGTAAGTTGGAAGAAAGCAAAAATTCTTGCTAATTTTTAATAATTGTTTGTTCTTCATGGAGCTACATAGTTTCTGCTTAGAAGGAACGCACAGAATATTACTTTTTGTAAAAGAACTTGTCAATTCGTGATGCTTTAATAATTTTGCCTTAGCTCCGTTTCAAATATCCGTCCCTGCTTCACACGCTGCCGCAATTTTCAACGGCTCTGTTGCACAGATCCAGCCTCATTTGAGCAATGACCTGCGTCATGTTGATTTTGAGAGCATTCACCGACTGCATAGACCTGCGAATTTGGAATAACCTAAAATAAAACCACTAGTGGGGTCAAATCACACAACTTTGGTGGCCTCCTACATGAAAAAAAGTATCTCCTTTGCACGCTGACGCTGACTGAATAAAAAATAACTGATTTGGCTCATGACTACCACAGAGTGTCAACATTGACCCATCCCTATTACGAAACCCTATACAAATGTTCGAACATGCGTCTGTAGTGGGCAATCGTTTGCCACAACCCAGATGTCGTTGTATACTTCAAACCATTTATATGGTATTTCAAAGCCTTTAAATAAACATTTTTTACAATTTCCATTCGCTCTCTTTTGGCAGCCCACAAAAGTATGCAACGATTTAGCTTATTCAATAACAATTCAATAAAGTAAAAGCAAGCATTTCGCGACAGGGTCACATATGTGAAAATGGCATGAATAAAATTTTTGTAATAGTTTCATTTGAAAAAAAAAAAATCCGAAATTGGCATTCGAAAAGCGAAGAGCGCATAGGGAGAAGTGTCGCAAAGTTATAAAAATGCAATGAAATTTATGTAACGAAGGGAAGGCGCAAACGGCAAACATTTCAGTGGACTTTCACTTGTCGCAGCCTGCCAATATTGAGGCTTTACATAAGCGAAAGGAAATGCAAATTTTCTCTCTCTCTCTCTCGCTCCCCCTCGCTCTTTGACTGTGCATAGAGGCGTTCTGGCGGCCAAGGTGGAATGTTTATTTGCTGAAAATGCCAATTTTTCTCAACGACATTTTTATGCGCCACAATTTTTATTTTCGAATGGTCTGATGCATAAATTTTCTGTGCCATTGTTTGTTTGGGATTTTCATCGCACATGGCCAATGTTAGATGGTAACGGAAAATGGCAACAAAATACTTGCATATGTCACGCGGCTATTAAGAAAAAATGTCGCCATAAATATTATTGAGACATTTACTCGTGCCCAAGGTGCGTTCCAAGGCAAATGGAATATTTTAAAAATTTTGTGCATGGAGGAAAAACTTAAAGGGAATTGTTGTTTTGCAAAGTTCTTATATTTTATTAAAAATTGCTATTTTTTCACTCAAAGCAGCGATTTCCATGATCTAAAAAGCATCTTGAATGTCGGCTTCTGTCACCATTAAAATCTATCGTTTCAATGGGAAATGTATTTTTCCGAAAAAGTAAAATCTCACGACCGTAATTTAGAGAAATATAGTTGACAGTCCAACATCGAGGTTGGAGAGGCGAGAGAGGGGTATGATAAACCTTTAGGTACACATTCGTAGGATGTTATGGCCTCGATTGCCTTGCCTTCAGGAAGTTTGCAGTTGGATGTGTACACTTTTTCCCTTAAGAAAAAAGTCCGGATCTCACAGATTGTTTTTTTTAGAGATGGGCCAACGAGGCAACACTGCCCTGAGTAAGGCATGTTGCACAATTCTCTGGCAACCAAAAATACTCGAACCGATTTTCCTCAATGAACAGCTGCGAGAATTGGGTGTTTGGGTGTTCAAGGACTAATAACGATCGTCAGACACAAAAGAACGTCAAATGCCATTTTTTCTACCAAAATCTGACTATTTAAATACTTTCTTCTGACCTTTCTCACATTTCTGATCTACGGTTTCAACAGGCAAGATTACGCGCCTTATTCTACCTCAGTCTGCGTATTCTTGTATTTTATAATTCGTAGATTTTATCAATCAATAAATTTCATAAATCAGTTGAGAGGTACATATGTCTGCGAGGCGGATGAAATAGTAAGAAAATTCCGCTATTAGGTCTTGAGCATTGTATACTTATAGGCGAGATAGTAATCATAACTCAACCACTAGCTCTTACCTAAAAAGGGGGCAAACTTCAAGGAACCCTTCAAAAACACAATGTGGAAAATCGTTAGAGTATTAAATATTCTAGAAAAGAATTCCTCAGAAAATTTTACTAGGTGTCTTCTCGGGCAAAATCTTCATTTCAAGATGTATATCAGATAGGTAGCTATTCCTTCACTCCCATAATTACAATATAATAGGTCAGCTGACGGCAACTAATTATTTGACAACAACTTCCCTGTGCTACGCGTAATTGCTTTGGAATGCACCTTATACACATACATTCCCACATACATCCATTTATGTATGTGCGACACGGCTGTACTCGGAACGCTAAACGCTACTGCTTTAAGTGTTACTGCAAATGCCAATTGTCAATTGCAAACGGAAGTGCTAGACAGCGCGCCAGTCACTTCCGGCTGTCGCAGTTTGTCTGGAGTGCTGCTCTCCCACTCCACATCGGAAGGTTACTGAAGCTGGAAATGCTTGAGCTTGCTTGACTTTTCTATTGAGATACTAGCCTAGAAGTTGTGTTGGTTTCCTTGGAACAAGTCGCCACACCCACTGACTGTTGGATTTCATATGCAAATCACTTGCCATTTCCGCACTCTCACACACATTCACACAAGTTACTTGAATACATGGAGGATTACTTTTTACTCACTCTTTGGCAAATATTCGCTTTTGTACAGTATTTTGAAAAATTTTTAGCTCACACAAAATCGACTTAATTTTTGTTCATTTTTTGGTGGGCTTAAAATATATAAAATATAACAAAAAATGTTGGTCAAAGGATAGCGAGAGTCAGTGTAAGTTTACAAAGGGTGGTTCATACATGAGTTTATATTTAAGTCATTGACTATCACTCAGTGTCATACTTTTGCATAACGATTGTGTCGCTTTATACATTTTTATTGAATCGAAGTTTTGGCAGAAAAGTTGCACGCATTTGACCTGATGTATGAAAGTTTGCAGGAAAAGTGCATGAGACTGGCATACCATCGGCATGTGATGCAGGCATGCGGTTACTGTGTTCAGAGTGTCAAACTCAATCTAGGAATATCGGCAAGTTGTCGTTTTGAAACACTCATTATTTCACCTAGCAGTCTGGTGTGAATATATTTCAAAAATTCTCTAACGGGCGACCTACTGCTTCAAATAACACAGCCGTTGAAGGCAAACTATAAATCACTTCATTATAGCTTCTAGCCTCTTGGAATTGGACATAGAATTTGACCGAGGAGTCCTTTTCGCTGTTGAGACGAATTTTTATTTACGCATTTATAGCAACAAAGAAATTTGCTGAGTTTCAGTTAGAGATAATTGTCACAAGATTGCCTAAAGATCGAATTGTCAGCCGACAGAGTCACTTTGAGACTGACTTTTATGTGGTGGCTCCCCTGACACATTTGCTTTTCAAAAATATTGCTGGAGCTGCCAGTTGGTTAAATTTGATCACCAGTGAGTAATGATTAATGATTTTCTGTGGTCTGAAATTGAAGGCATTTCCTTTCATCTGGATTGTTGGCCACAGACTATTATTTAGACTCCTCGTTGATACGATTTTACCCATTCGATATTTTTCTTAGGTGAACTTAAAGATCAACGCTGTACTTGTGGACAATCTAAAAACAGGCACGTGTTGTTGAAACAATAATCAATCGAGCCATTGATGAGATATATTCATAAACCTTATATGAGGGACATAAGCTTGGACTGGGAGGATGCGAATTTAGGTGAAAGAGTCATATGTAACAAGACTGTCTGTCCATCCTAATAAAGGCATACTATACAAAAAAGCCGGTTGACTCCTATTACTCCCATGTGCGCGATATTTAGTCCCAGGTTTAATGTTCACAGTTGATAAAAATAACGATTGATTGTGTTGGTGTGATTGATTGGTGTTTTTTTTATCCGAAGGGGGAATCTTACATAGATACCGCCAATATAGACGACATGCACGATTCATACTGATCGCTAAGGGTGCACCTCATTCGGAACCATGCACAGTCAGTATTTCTACTAAACTGGACTTGCGAAACAGTACTCCTACCTGTACGTACTAAACCCTAACTCCGACCTCTGTAGCTTTAGTTTGCCCTGCGGTACCGCCGTTTAAGCATTGCATCCCAGGGGCAAGCTAGCCATTATGGCTCTTAATTTATATTTCTGTCTCCGTCTACCCTTCATTTCTTCTTTGTCTTCTTTCTTTACTGCGTTCCCATTCCTTTTTCCGCAGTTCCTGTAACACATTTGCGGACCAATCTCTCATCTTGGTCCACACCAACTTCGACTGCAGCATGTGATCTACAATGTTGCCCGGGGTTATTCTTTCTTTTATGATTTCTTCAGTGGATATTCTGTCAGATGCGTATCTCGGGCAGGAGAAGAAGATATATACCATGTTCTCATTACCGTTGCCGCAGAACGAGCAGTCTGCTGCGTCCTCGTGGCTGAGTCTTTGGAGATACTCTCTGTAGCATCCATGTCCCGTCAGGAACTGTGTTAGGTAGTAATCTGTGTCATCATGTCCTCTCTGAACTGAAGCCTGCACGCTTCTGATAAGTTTATGCGTCCATCTGTCGCTAGGTCCGAGCGATTTTGCCCCTAAATAATGCTCCCCGTCTTTCTTCTTTACACTCCTTTGCCGTTAGTCGCCTGTTTAGGCGTTTGGCTTTGTCGTACACTCTACCCAGATATGACACATACTGCTTCAAACGACACTGTCCTGAAAGCACAGGCAATTCTAAAGGCACTTAGTCTAAAAAAAAAAAAGATTGGTGTGAGTGATTGGTTGTGTGTGTTGTGTATTTTACCTGGCAAGTCGGCATATAGCCACCTTCTCGAATGATATTAGCTCCAAAGGAAGTCATGCCCAACCAGTCATTGTATTCAAGGATGCGTTGAAGAAAATGGTTGGAATCGGGATCAGTTCCATCGAACAATGGTTTCAGTGGCTGTGGGGGTGTAAGTAATTGATCCAGTTTGACTTTTCCACTAGCGCAGCACAATCCAGCCGTTTATCTTTTGAACTTTAACGCATTGCAATATCGGCATACAGTCGTCATTGGTCCAATATCTAAATTTTCATCATCACTATAGTTCGCAGTGGGATCATATTGGAATGCCAATCGATTGTATGATGCCAAGGATCTTGGTGTGCTCACGCGCTGTCTCAATCGGGCATTTTCTCTTATTATAAAAGGTTATTTTTTAAGAGCTATAGGAGAGTTAAAAAAAAAAACACACGTAAAATTCAGAAAAAAGCATGAAATGTTTATTTAAATCGATAGTACAGTCCATATAATTTAATGTTTGAAGATTATTTCATGCAAATGTTGACGGCGACTGCGCTTCAAATGGTCCATCCGCTTAGTCCAATTTTGGTATACTCTTTCCAATGTTTCGGCCGGTATCTCACATATAAATGCTTTAATGTTGTCTTCCAATGCGTTAATTGAAGGAGGCTTGTCTGAATAGACATGAGCTTTAACATGGCCCCACAAAAAATAATCTAAAGACGTTATATCGCACGATCTGGGTGGCCAATTGACAGGTCCCGAACGTGAAATAAAATGTTCACCGAACTCGCCTCTCAACAAGTCCATTGTTACGCGTGCTGTGTGGCATGTGGCACCGTCTTGCTGAATCATATCATTTCACGGTAGCGCTCACTATTCAGCATCTTTGAAGAAGTACGGTCCAATGATACCTCCAGTCCATCAACTGCACCAAACTGTTTTGGATACATTGGTAGCTCTTGCAATTGTTCTGGCTGATCTTCACTCCAAAATCGACAATTCTGCTTATTTACGTACCCATTGATCCAAAGATGAGCTTCGTCGCTGAACACAATTTTTCGATAAAAAAGTGGATCTTCGGCCATTCGATCACCTTTCCAAGAACCCATTCACCAAAAGTTCTCCGTTGCGGTAGGTCATTCGGCTTCACTTCTTGCACCAGCTGTTTTTTGAAAGGCTTCACATCCTAAATCCACAATTTCACATGAAATTAATTGAGCAGAGTAGATGCTATAAACCTCACGGAGCCCGAGACCCTTCCAACGAATGTAAAACTGTGGAAATCGGTTCGTGCGTTCTGGAGTTATAGCGTCAGGAAGGAAAACCCGACTTTTTTTTATAAAGGATGGTTAAGTTTCAAGGGCCGGTGTTGATTTTGAATAAAATAGAATTTTTTTAAGAAATTATTTTCATTTCTATTTATTTTGATAATATTGGTATGGCTCAATTACGTTTGGAACAAATACTCTTTATTATAGATTTTTTTATTGTATATTTTTCTAATTATTTTATTTTATTTATTTCTCCATTTTATTTTTATGAATTAATTTGTCTATTTTTTTTTCTTATTTTACTTTATTTATTAAGTTTCTTATTAAATCATGTAATTTTATTTATTTTTACATATTATTTTATTTTTAATATTTTCTTGTTTAAAAAACTTTTTTATTCTATTTTGCTTTACTGATTTGTTTATTTTACTTTTTATTTGTTTTTTTATTCTTTTCTTTTAGTTAATTTTTTTAAATTTATTTTAAGTCATTTTTTAATATTATTTTGCATTTTTTTTTTACTTAATTAAAGTTTTTTAATTATCTTTATTTGTTTTTGCTTTTCAGTTCTTTTCAGCTCTTTTTTGATTAATTTGTTTTATTTCACTTTATTTATTTTTTATTTTATATCAGTTAATTAATTTATTTTTTATCTTTTCTAATTTTATTTGACCTTGTGTTATTTATTCTATTTTTTTTGTCTTGTGTTATCTATTCTATTTTTTATTTGCATCACCCTTTATATGCAAGCCGCTTCGTCACTCCCCCTATTGGTTCATAATATAATATTGTATTGCACATAAGTAGAAATTGTTAAAAATAATGTCAAGTGCTGCGCGATTACATTAAACGCGAACATATGCTGCGATTTCACTTCCTTCGATACAAACTACACCAGGCCATTCACCCACCAGCGCTTCTTGAACAAGAGGGTGACTCTGTGCTTTCAGCGACGGCTGGTGCGCTCTACAGACATTTGCATATTGCAGATACCTTCCGGTAGACAAGCTGGTGTGCTGGCGTTGGTTAGTTGGGGGCGTTTGCGGGCTGGCATTCATGCTAAAGACTCTATATAACACATACTTTCACAAATTGAATGACACACATACACATACATTTATAAGGATCTGTATGTCTGTATGCTAATGTGTACGCTCGTTTCCTTATGATCACTTGTGCTTCCATGTGTCGAAATTCATTTACAAATATGCGTTACAAATCTTTAAACGTCATTTCAATTGCCAAATTGCAGCCTTTGGCAGCTGGTGACAATTGAATTGAAATTTAATTTAAAAATCTTTGGGAATTGGCACTTGACAGCTTTTATGTCGCACTTGTTTATTGCTTTGTTACTTAGTCGCTAATATATTTTCAGATTTTTTGACATCTAAGTACCTAAATTGAAAGGCTGTGTGGGCTAAAAATATATACATAGGTACATAAGTGGAAGTCGAAAAAAAGTGTAATGTGGATTGGCACCGTAAAAGAGACTTTCTTTTGTTTAAGCAACACGTCCGTACGCCGTAGTGGCGTAAATACGGCAATTTTGCTTGTTTACCGTCCCATTCAATAAGAAATGAGCCTCATCGGACATGATGATTTTGTTCTTCTTCGTCTTCTTTTGATTTCTTTTGTTAAATGTAAATTTCAAGAATTTGGGAGCGCTTACGTGGCGCGTACTGTTTCATGGTAAAAATCTGCTTGGACTGACGCTTCCAACGGGGTATGTCATTAAGCGATCTGATGTCTCTGTCAAAAGCTACATGGTTGCCAAATGGGTTCGTCGAATATGTAAATAGTACTGATGATGGGTTTGGAGTATTTGATTTCTGGATTGGTCGATGCTGACAGGCGGTGGCGCCCATTTTCTTTTGGCGGCGTCTTCAAATGTTTTCAATATTTTTAAAACATCATCCGCATTTAGTAATAACTTGGGCTCCATCTCGGCAACTTATGCTGTATATTATCTCAAAGCTTCCCTTGTTTCTGGTTGATTTTGCATAAACACAACGGAAATGATGCAGAGGCGTTTAATAGGGCGATTTTGTCACCAAAATCTTACAGAATCTCTTCTGAATATATTTTTACTGCACGAGTGTTAGAATATAACAGGGTGTGACAAAAAAAAAAAATTAAATATACTTTTATGGAGACCTAGCACAACTTGTAGGTATAGTAAAACTAAGAAACATGGTATAGGAGAAATTTCCAATACACCCCCAAAATCTCATTTTATGGCCATAAAACCGATTTTCAGTAGGTTGATGTGAACAATCACTCCTAACTTCGCCAATTTCCATCCGATTTCGAATTTGTTTTTTAAGTTCGAAAGAACAAAAACAAGCCTTTTTGACAGTGTGTTGACATTTTTTCTGAAATGACAACTGACGAGACTGTAGACGGAAGTATTTGGAATTTTTTTATTTTTTCTCTTTTTTTTCAACTTTGACATAATTTTCCCGATATTATCCGATATTGAGGATTTTTTTTAGTACCCTTAACAAACAAATCGGATGGAAATTGGCGAAGTTAGGAGTGATTGTTCACATCAACCTACTGAAAATCGGTTTTATGGCCATAAAATGAGATTTTCGGGGTGTATTGGAAATTTCTCCTATACCATGTTTCTTAGTTTTACTATACCTACAAGTTGTGCTAGGTCTCCATAAAAGTATATTTTCACTGTCGCACAGTGTAATTGAATAACTTGAGGTTTGCACTTCTACTTAAAGGTCTTTTGTGCCCTCTACCTATCACAATACCTCTAACAAAGGCAGTTCCCTAAGTAATCTTATGAAGCGGCTGGATCGGGCTGATTGTATGTGCCTTTCTTCCTTCCAAACCAAACCGATTGCAATGCTATGGCATTGCATTCGAGAAGTAGGTGTATTGAAGTTTTCGGGAATTGTTTGAAAACCAAAAGGAGTCTGTGAACCATTTCCAGAGCCTATGCAAATGGCCGCGTCATTTGTAGGGACCTGTGAGAATGTCAGTGGGCATTCTCGTTTTGTACTTAGGGAGTTTTATAATATGCTTGAATCTTTTCGGATTGTAACTTCCCAAAGAGGACTTAGCTTGGCTTAGCCCCTTTGTTTGGTGCCAGCTTACATCTCTTAGCATTAGCATTTTCGTTTTTAAGCTCTTCCTTGATGGTATGTTGTCGCAAGGCAAGGAAGGTCTATGTATCTATTACAAACGAGACCGCAGCTTTTATGTCTAAAGCATCAGCCGCCTCATTTCCAGGCATTCCCATGTGCCGTACAACCTATACGAGCATGAAGCGATTACGTAATCCTTATAAATTGAGTTTCTCTTTCCACTCTTAGTGAGGACTTAACCTCGAAGGAAGATAATGCCTTGAGCGCTGGCTGATTGTCGCTAAGAAGGGTAATTCGCTCATTCCAGAGTTACCTTTCAAAATTGATTTCTGTACATAGACTTCCGCTAGAAAATGTTGGGATAAGTACCCATCGGCAAGACCAACTTTGTTTTGCGACCATAGATTCCGGCGTTCCAGTGCCTGCATATGCTTTTCGGTGTTTTTGGGTCATCTGTACACTTCGGGTATCTGTACTTCAGGGTACACTCTTGCAGTTTCCTTTCAAAGATGGAGGCACTTGAATTTCCTTTAATGCCCTGTTCAATTCTGAACTTCGTCTCGAAAGTTATAGCTATTGGAATACCAGCTTTGGGGAATTGGGCAAGTGCGAGCTGCAGGCTCAATAATTCCATAATCTAGAGATAATTTTACCTTGGCCAAAACCTTTGCTAGTTATATTGAAGACGGAACGCTGACTGTTGAATAACTATTTGAAGCGTCGCCATGTTAGCTCAAGATTTATGGACCTCCAATGCAGCTGTTGAACAGGTGCGCTTCGCCCCACGAGCGCAATTTTTTTTTAACTCGGAGCTTTAGCATGAAAACCAAGGCGCATTTATTAAAGGTGGTGGCACTAGACCAACAACAATGTTTTGTACGTTTGATTGTCAAAGGAAAGTATTGGCAAAGTAGAAAAGAAAGAATGAATTAGCCTTGTTTCATTCTGGGCTGACAGTCACATGGGCACGGCGGAAGAAAAAAACAAATCAGCTGATTTACCGATACCACCTTGAATAGATTCACTTAGCATGAAAACAATTTGTTGATTTGCCAGAAATAACAAAAAACATATTTTTGAATATTTCACCAATTTTTTTTTGTGAAAATTTATATATTAAGAACAAATTTGTTTGAATAAATCGATGATATTTTTATCATGATTTGTGAGAAAAAATTAGTGTACAAGCAAATTATTATTTTTAATTAATTTTTATAATTTTATTTCTAATTATTATTTTTCAACTAAGTTTTATACATTTTTTTAAATTATAATTTGTAACAAATTTTTATTTTTTTTAATTTTTAGTTTTTGACTAATTTTTATAATTTGCCTTTAAATTATTATTCTTTAAATAATATGAAATGATGTTTAATGTCGATGTGCTTCGTGCGAGCATGAAAAACAGGATCACCAGCCAAACATTGAGCTTCTTTATTATCAACAAAAATTGTTATGTCGATAAACTCTCGTAGACCAAGCTCAGTTAGCAACTTCGTAAATAGATTGCTTCTTTCGTTGCTTCTGCCAAGCTAATATACTCCGCTTCCGTTGATGATAGTGCGACCGTGCGCTGCTTTAGCGACTTCCAGGTAATCCCAGCGCCGCTAATCAAAAATACGTAGCCGGTATATGCATCCACGTAGCCAATCAGTGGGTCATTCGTCTTACGAAACACTAATCCCCTATGTGCCGAGCCAGCAAGATATCTCAGAACTCTCTTCGCAGCCAACGAATGGCACATAGATGGGTTAGTTACATACTGTGCTAAACGCGATACAGTATTAGCTATATCAGGTCTCGTTGCCACTGATAAATACATCAAACTTCCAATTAATTCTCTATAATGATTTACTTCAGACACCTTTTTCGAATCTGGAAACTTAACATTCACTTTGGATGGCATCATTACAGGATTGCAATCTTCCATACCATATTGCTTCAACAAATTCATTACATAACCTGTTTGACGCAAAGTGATATAATCTGCAGATTGACTTATTTCAAGTCCGAAACAATATTTCGCTTGACCCATATCTTTGATCTCAAATTCTTGCAAGAGCTGCTTCTTTACGTATTCTATGCATTTCGAACGCTCAATTCGCTGAAATTAATAAATCGTCGACGTACACCAATAACAAGCAAAACTCATCACAGATTATACCAGAAAACAAACAGGGTTCATTTTTCAATGGCTCCAATCCCATTTCAGATAGCTTTGTTCGAAGTTTAATATACCACTTGCGACCAGATTGCTTGAGGCCATATAAAGCCTTATTAAGCTTACACGCGTTACCACCATTATGTAAATTTGTTAGCATATTTCCAGCACATATACTAATAGGACAATTATCGCTCCGTTTTGACACAATACGCTTCAGTATCTCAGGTAACATGTCTGGAACCTTCATGAATACGTCTTCATCTAAAGGGCCGTTGAGATAAGCTGTAAGGACATCAAATTGCCAAATTTTAAAGTTAAAATGAATGGCCAATGCCAACATCAGTCGGACTGTCTCCAGCCTCGCAACAGGAGCAAACGTCTCATTGTCTTTTGGACTATAACCCTTAGCTACAAGTCATGCTTTACGCCGCTCAATTTTTCCTTCGTTTCCATACTTGTTAGTAAACACAAATCGACAGCCAATAATGTTTTTGTTATCTCCGGTCTTCACGATCTTAAAGGTGTCATTTTTAAGAATACTAATAACTTCACTCTCAATAGCATCTTTCCATTCATCACGATCGAGACCTTTCAAAGCACTTCGAGTTTCAATTTCGGCTATTCCAGTAAATACGTCATCACTAAGTTCGTCAGCTTGAACATCTGGAGGATCGGAATCTTGTGAGGCTTCTTTTAAATTTCGAGAATGGAATAACTTTCGCGGACGTCCTCTATGCCCGCGGAGGAGTCGTGGTCTTCCAGGTGCCCTATTTCCAACCTGTTTAATATCATTTACAAGGGCATCATTTTTCACAGAATCACCTTCAGTATTTGCTGAATTATCTCCCTGCAACTTCGGAGGAGAAAATTCAACGATCCCTCGCTCATCATTATCGACGTTTTCTTCTTTGTTAGACAACAACAACTCATCAACAACCACCCTATGTGGTGACCGTGGTAGATTCATTTCTAAAAATTTAATATCTTGAGCAAAGACTATTTGATGAGTATTGGGGACCCATATACTATAACCGTTTCTGTCTTGTGGGTATCCTACAAATATACCTTCTATGGCTCTAGGAGCAAGTTTATTTTTACCTGGATTCTTATCGAGCACCATTACTTTTGATCCAAATACTTTCATGTGATTGAGCAGTGGTTGGTCGCCATTTAACTTTTCGTAGGGTGTTTTCCAACTTATACTACTCGATGGGCACTTGTTGCGAATGTATGCAGAGGCTGCAACAGCTTCCACCCAAAATGACTTCCCTAAGCCAGATTGTGATAAAAGACACCTAGACATGTCCAATAATGTCCGATTCATCCTTTCGGCGAGCCCATTCTGCTCAGGAGTATTGGGAATACTTAATCTCCTAACATAATCTTACTAAGTCTTTGGAGTTAAGATGACCTAGATGACAATGCCATTTAAATAACTCAGAGCATCTGACTTCAGCAATCGCGCATCCGTTGCCTTCACGTACAAAGAACAAATCACCTTTACGATCAGGGACTAAAATTGTTTTGCCATTCTCATCACTAACATATGCTCCATTCTTGACAAATGTTACTGTATGCCCTTTGTTGGTGATCTTTGCAACAGATATCAAGTTTGTGCGCAAGTCCGGCACAAATAATGTATTGTTGAACTCAATGAGTTGTTCGCCACCATAACCAGCAACTGCCAGCTTAACTTTACCCTTGCCTTTGACTTCTGCACAAGCTTGACTAGCGAGATTCAGTTTAACCTTTGTTGATTTGTCAATAGACGAAAAATTTGAAATATCGCCACATAAATGCGCCGTGCATCCACTGTCAAGAACCCAATCATGTTTCGACCTGAAACTATGCTCACTTCTCCAAGTGTGCTCAGCAGCAGTATAACAAGCTGCATACGATTCGTTTACTTCTTGATCTTGTTGTTTTTCGCAAGTCGCACTATCACCTTTTCGTGCTTTACAAGCACTTGCCTTGTGCTCAAATGCACCACACTTAAAACATTTAAAGTTGTGCTTAGGAGTGAACTTATCTTTACTCTTTGTAAATTTCTTATGAGCATGCATACGCTCCCCAGCGGCCATTGCAATAACCGCACTTCCCGAAGCTTGTTTACGTGACCCGCTCTCTTCAATAATCTTTATCTTCGATATATCAGCTTTGGGTAGTTCGTCTCTTGACTCAAAGCTCAATTCTGGATGAGCTAGATACTGAATTCACAGCCATCTTAGATGCACTATCAAGAGTCGATCCACGTGTATGTTGGATAATTTCTTCTTTTCGGATCTTCTTTTGGAATCGCCTTTTCGTCGGTTTTACTCAGTACGCGCAATTGAAATTATGTCAGCAGGATTATTTGGGTAACTGGGCCCATAACCTATTGAGATTGCAGTTGATATATTTGATTAATTTTATTTAGAAATTTACAAGTCGCTATTAATGCGGTCACAGTAACAAGAAGAATAAGAACTAGAAACAGATGATGAGTAAGAAACAGATGATGAATAAGAAACAGATGATGAGTAATAACAGATGACACGCATAGTGTTGCCAGAAATAACTTGAACATAATAATTTGACATTTTTTTTAATTATTATTTATATATTTATAATTTTATTTTTTAATTATTATATTTATTGTTATTATTTTATTTTTATTATTAATTTTTATTATTTTATATTTGTTTTTTAATAATTTTCATTATTTTATTTTTAATTATTATTAATTAACTAATTGTTATAATTTTTTTTTAATATTAATCTTTTAATTATTTTTTTTAAATTTTTTTATTTATTATTTTTAAATAATTTTTATTATTTTATTTTTAATTATTATTTTTAACTAATTTTTATAATTTTTAATTTGGTTATTCTTTTTAAAGGAATTTTTGTAATTTTATTTAAAAAAAATTTTATTAATGGACTATGAATAAGTTCGTGCGGTTTTTTTTCGAAATTTGAAACTTTATTGACGTAAAATGGTTACAAATTTAATATTCAAAGTATTGTCCATCGCTTACTACTACTTTTTCCCATCTTTCTGGCAATTCACGGATTCCCTTTGTGAAAAATTCGGTCGGATTTGCCGCAATCCACGAATCGATCCATTTTTTTACTTCATCGTAATTACGGAAGTGCTGGTCAGCCAGACCATGTTACATCGATCGGAAGAGATAGTAATCGGATGGCGCAAGGTCTGGACTATACGGCGGGTGGGGTAGGACATCCCATTTGAGCGTTTCTAAGTATGTTTTGACCACTTGGGCAACATGTGGCCGAGCATTGTCATGTTGCAAAATAACTTTGTCGTGTCTATCGGCGTATTGCGGCCGTTTTTCTCGCAGTGCTCGGCTCAAACGCATCAATTGTCGTCGGTAGACATCCCCCGTAATCGTTTCATTCGGTTTCAGTAGCTCATAATACACAACACCCAGCTGGTCCCACCAGATACACAGCATAACCTTCAGGCCATGAATATTCTGCGCCGACGTCGATGTTGAAGCATGGCCAGGGTATCCATACGTTGCCCGACGTTTTGGATTGTCGTAATGGACCCACTTTTCATCGCCAGTCACAATTCGATGCAAAAAACCCTTTCTTTTGTGCCGTTGAAGCAGTTGTTCGCATGCCATAAAACGGCGTTCAACGTCTCTTGGCTTCAATTCATACGGCACCCAATGGCCTACCTTTCGGATCATTCCCATGGCTTTTAAACGTTTGGAAATGGTTGATTGATCAACTCCCAAAGTTTTTGCAACCTCTTCTTGCGTTTGAGCCGGATCTTGATCGAGCAATTCCTCCAATTCGGTATCCATGAACTTTGGCGGCGCACCCTCGCGTTCTTCGTCTTCCAAGCCAAAATCACCACTTTTAAAGCGTGCAAACCACTTCTGGCACGTTCGCTCAGCTAGAGCATGCTCACCATAAACTTCCACCAAGATACGATGACTTTCGGCTGCTTTTTTCTTCATATTAAAATAATGAAGAAGAATTCCCCGCAAAAACACATTATTTGGCACGAAATTCGACATTTTCAAGTGTGGTAAAAATATTGTTGTTTACGCTTCAAATAAAAAACTTATACTGACGTTTGTGCCTTACGACAGTAGCTCTCCAATGAATGTTTGGAAATGTGGATCGATGGAATAATAATCAAGTTACGCCATCTGTTGTAAAATCGCACGAACTTATTCATAATTATTTTATTTTTAATTATTATTCTTTAACTAATATTTATACATTTTTTTAATTATAATTTTTGAACTAATTTGAATACATTTTTTTGTAACTAATTTTTATTATCTTATTTTGAACTATTATTTTTTAACTAATTTTTACGCCTTTTTTAAATTATTCTTTTTAACAAATTTTTATACATTTTCATTAAATTATTATTTTTTTAATTAGTTTTTTTCTATTATAAAAACTTTACGTTTGTCCTAAAATTTTATATAGAGTCTTTTTTTAGCGTAGTAAATTTTGCAAAATTCTTAAGCTCAACTTTTAAGAAAAAACTCTGAACCACCTATTTCCTTTTCAATAAAGCTCTGTGTATTTTAAATAAAAATAATAATTTTTTTGAAGTACTTACTGATTTTCTAATACCCACAAAAATGTCAGTTTCTAATATTTTAAAAAAAAAAAAAAAAAAAACAAACAACAACCCAAAATTACGAGCGTACTCCTGAGACCCTTTGTTCATCTGTTTTTTCTTTACTTTTTCTTAAAATTTCACCACCTTTTGTCGTGCAACACAATTTTCAGCATATTTTTTCGCTGTTTTCAGCAGTTGGCTACATAAAAAAACCAAACCTAGAAAATAAAAACTGAAATCCCAGTGGACATTAAACGCCCCATTAATGCTGACGCAGCTACAAAACTAAATGACGATGGCTCGCCACAGGCTGGGATGAGCGACTGAGCAAGCGAGACGAGCGACAATGCAGCTGGCGAACAAATGAAACATATAAATTTGCCATTTGTTTTCAACCAATTT
>JAYXIM010026381.1:0-17851 GCA_037575425.1 Anastrepha fraterculus
TTTTCCAAGTTAAAAATGATGACCGCCTTTCAAGTCGCTAACCGCCGACAATATGTAAACGACGACGCGAAAGGATGTGGTGGCTCAAATGTGTAGCATGTGGAGTTGGTCGGGGGTGTAGGTGGGTGTTGTGTGAGCAGCGTTGACGAATAGTAAAAGTGGCATATACGCCAAAGCAATTTCGCTGTAGCTGTGCCGACACTTTTCCTTGTTTCTCAAAAATGTTGTTGTTTACCCAGACTTAAGGATTTGCCACATACTTTAGCATTTTCGCTTCACTTTCCTTGCCATACTACATATTTTTTCACGAAATTAGTTTTGCGCTAAAACCATTAAAAATCCAAACTAATGCCTGTCGAGTTGAAAGATGCTTGCGTCTACTTTGTCTTCCTCGTACTTCTTATTGTCACAGGACTCTAAGACTCGGTTGTGCAATATTGAACATTCATACATGTGTGTGTGTGTGTGCGTGTGTGTGTGTGCCATAGCCTGAGTGGCGCATGTTTTTCCTTATCCCTTTCTCATTTTTCACTATACCACATTTTATGCATGTAAGTATAAGAACTTGCTTGCCATCTCGACCTCTTGATGTGTGCTTCAACTTGGATTAGATTGCACTGTACACAGTGAAAAATATTAGATGAAGTAAAAAGTTGCCAGCGATAAGAGTTCTCGATTTTCAATGCTGAAATTAACATAGTTTAGATTAGCCCATTGATATATGAAATTAATCATCCAACTTTGGTTTTGAATAACTCTTTCACTAAATAAAAAAATGGCTTTGAGGAATTGGAATCTTTTTTTGAGTCCGAACACCGAACTGGCAGTGCTTCATAAAGGCGATATCTGTGATCCATTCACTACCAACGCAGGCGTAAGGCAAGGTTGTCCCCTGTTGCCCCTTCTTTTCGCCGTTGTCCTTGATAGCGTCCTGAGCCAAATGACCCTGCACAAAAACGGTATCGTACGGAGTAGCACCAGACATCTTCAGGACCTAGACTTCGCCGATGACATCTGCCTTCACTCTCACAAACTCTCTGACATACAAGCGAAGGCAGACAGACTAGTCGCTCTGGCACGCACTGTCGGACTGAAGGTCAACAACGCCAAGACCAAGGCTATGAGAATTAACCACAATATCGCAAAGCATATATTGGTTGACGGATGCCCGATGGAACTCGTCGAAAGCTTCAGCTACCTCGGCTGCATCACCCGGCAGATGATGGATCAAATGAAGATGTCAACTGCAGGCTAAACAAAGCAAGGGCGGCATTCAGACGGGTGCATACAGTATAGGGGAGTTTCCAAATATAATATCCAGGCACACTAAACTACCAATATTCGGCTCATGCGTGAGGTCCGTGTTGTTGTACGGAAGCGAAACATGGCTAATCTCTAAAACCATCACACATAGGCTACAATCTTTCATCAACAAATGCTTCCGCATCATCTGCAGAATATTCTGACCAAAGGTCATTAGTAACGATGCACTGTGGAGATTAACGAGTGAGGAACGTATCCTTAGGCAAATCACACGTAGAAAGTGACGATGGATAGGGCACACATTGAGAAAGCCACAGGTAGCATCACGAGAATGGCACCGTATTGGAATTCGGAAGGGAACAGAGGTCGCGATTGACCAAAAAACACTTGGAGAAAATCGATGTTGCGCAAACTAGACGATGCCGACCTCTCATAGGAACGTGCAAAAACAACAGCACAGAACCGTGTACGATGTGCACGATGGAAGAGTTTTGTGGAAGGCCTATGCTGCCGAGAAAAGTAAACAACGAAAAAAAATGTTGACCGTTACGCGCTCATTAGTTGTCAGTTGCTTACATTCTTCTTCTTGATTGGCGCGATAACCGCTTACGCCATTTTGGATGAGTTTAACGAAGCGCGTCAACCGTTTCCTTCTCGTGCTAACCGGTGCCAAGGGAAGCCAAGTCTACCTGATCTTTCCAACGTAGAGAAAGTCCTCTACTACCGCCAGCTGGCACCGCATCAAACACATACTTTCAGAGCCTGAGCGTTTGTATCCATTCGGACGACATGACCCAGCCAACGTAGCCGCTGGATCGTTATTCGCTGCGCTATGTCTATGTCGTTGTAAAGCCATATCACTCAGTGTTCCGTCGCCTACGATACTAGCCGTTGCCAACGCGCGAAGGTCCAAAAACCTTCCACAAAATCTTTCTCTCGAACACTCCAAGCGTCGCTTCATCAGATGTTGGCATCGTCCAAGCTTCTGCGCCATACGTTAGGACGGGCGTGATGGGAGCCGTGTAGAGTGTTGGTTTTGTTCGTCGCGATTGGACTTTACTACTCAGTTGCATACTTAGTCCAAAGTACCAATTTTTGGCAAGAGGGACTCTCCTTTAAATTTGAAGGCTGATATGCTTTTCGATGTTAACACTGGTTCCTAAATACACGAAATGTATGCAGTATCATCATTTTTGTGGATTGGGCAGCGCAGACTAAAATTCCAATCGGCAGGCATGCTTTCATCCGACCGTATTGTGCATAAGAGATGATGCAGACTCTTTATCAGCTCCTCGCCGCTATGTTTCAATAGATCAGCCGGCAATCCGCCGGCTACACAAAAAATTTATTGTTGTTTACTCTTTAGCGTTATCGATATTATGACCTCGTCATGGTCGGGTAGCGCAACAAAAGTTCCACCGTCAACGAGTAGGGTATCGAGATCTTCACGCTCTCTGTGATATCCGCAGCTATCACTATTTAGCAAGCTCGAGAAGTTTTTCCTTGATAATTCACGCACGCTCTAGACGTCAGTCACCAGATCGCCGTCTTTGTTCTTACAGGAAAACGTCCCGGTCTGAAAACTTTCTGCAAGCCGCCGAACTTTCTGGTACAATTTTCGTTGTTTCTATTGGCTGGCATCGCAAGCTGCTCGCACTCACGTATTTCGGTCTTTCGTTTCTTCTTTCCGATAATACGTCTCTCTTCCTTTCTTAGCTCTCTGTAACGATACCACATGGCTCGCGTTGCGCCCGATCGCAGCGTGGTTCTGTATGCAGCATCTTTTATTTACGCAGCAGCATTACATTCCTCGTCGTACCTACTGTTTTTTCGGGCTCGCCGGAGTCCGATTTCTTCTTCGGCGGCGGTACGTAGAGAACGAGAAATGTTACTGCATTGCTCTTGCATGCCGGTTTGTTGGGCAGTACTTTCTGAGAGCAGGAGTGAGTCGACTGGCGAATCTTCTGGCTGTCTGTTGTGATTGCAGCTTTTCGATGTAGAACATTCTTTGCGTAGTTAGAAGTACGCTTTGCGCTTCACTGAGGCGTGTGCGCAGTTTGACTGCAACAAGGTAATGATCCGAGTCGATGTTGGATCCTCGGATCGTACGTACATCTAATACACTAGAAGCTTGTCTTCCATCTATCACAACATGATCGATCCGATTTCGCATTTTTCGATCAGGAGATAGCCAGGTAGCTTGGTGTATCTTCTTATGCTGGAGTCTGGTGCTGCAGACTACTATGTTTGCAAATATTATTATTATTATTATTACTAACGTAATGAGGGCATTTAGTACTTCCACATGTACGATCTGTTGTGCCTCCTTCATGGCTTCAAAATATTTCTCCGAGTCAAACTTCCTCAATAAATTGTAGGGTAATGGCGTCAATACTCAAGTCATCACGAAGCCATTTCTATACCTCTTTCGCTCAGCCTATTAACGTTGAGTTAATAGTCAAAACTTACAGACTGTGGATTTTAGTAGCCTTTTACAACTGGCGTGTTGTGGGGAGAGAAGAGCAAAATCACTTCCTCGATTCAAGCGAATGCCAAACACATAGAAAAACGCCGATCTGGCGTAAACTTGGTGTGTGTTCCTCCCAGAGATGCTGCTACCTAATCATAACCTCGTTACGCGCCAGTAGTGTCATCTCTCTGACCTTACACACGGACTTTTTCAACGACCCTCATATGATAATTTCTTTAAAACGATTCACTGCAATTCATAAGGCTTCCAATTTTGTTTATTTCATCGATTTCGTGCATAGATGGGCCCATATTCTTCTAAGTATATTTTGGCACTTATTTCATAAAGAGGCCATGCTAAATAATCCTTATTACTCCGGGCTTAGGTAGGTAAATGAAATGGTTGAAGTGCCGTTCTTAGCGCTCCCCAAGTAGGCGAGGACTTAATGCGCTGTGAAATTATTCACATCAGATTGTTGAAAAACGTATTATCAGCGAACCGTCCGGCGGCAGCCTTCAAATTTGATTCTATTAAAGAGCAATTAATCAGAAACTTAACCCGTTGCGCCATAAGCCTACACTGGTGTGTGTGTGTGTGTTTGTAAATTCATGTATCTCAAGTCCACCGCACGGCATTTTCAACTCCGCCGTCGATTTTTGTGTTGTATGTAAATGCCAGAAATTTTAAACACTAATGAATTATCCTTTATTAGGATAATGTATGATGTGGTTCTTTGACCCTCCGCCCTCCCACCCACGGATGTTCGCGCGAACTCACAGCAAAAGAGCAAAGCGTTCATGGTCGGGTCGGCGTCGTCATCGTGAAGTGGCTTTTAAAAAGGGCACTTTGGCCTTTTTCCCTCCTACCTCGCACACGCCGCCGTACATTCATTGTCTCGCTCGCCAGCAAGCGCACTTTTCTGTGAAATGTTAAGCTGAAGTTGTTGGCAATTTATGAAAAGAGCCAAATTAATCAGACTAATAACGAAAAGACGCAGAATTACAGCAACATCAACAACAACAACAGCAGCAGCAACAGCAACAACAACAACAGCAGCAGCAGCAACAATAAAGGCAGCGTTTCGGCAACAAGCAACTAAATGCGAAACTTCTTGCATTTCCCGCAATCACCAGCCTGTAAGTTATGAAAAGTTTTCCTTAATGAAAAGATTTACGATAGCAACGCAAAAATGTTTACAAATTCTCAACTCACCGCAGTTCAACTCACCAATGGATTTACTGTTTATAGTACAATATTTTTTTTCCAAAATTTGCCTACTTCAGTGGTGGTGCTGAGGATATTTGAAGATGGCTAGCTGGAGGGGGACTGCTGTTGCTGAGGATGAGAGTTTGCTTTTGCTGCTGGTATCGATGACGCACTGGGCCTAATTAAGTTGGTTGGGGGTGGGGTATCACAAGCAATTTGCTTTATTTTTCAAATAGAAAGGGAAGGGGTGGTAGGCAAGGCTGTTGTAGAGGAACTGTGCAGCCCGCAAATGCAGAAATATTTGCAAATTAGGGCAGAATGGCGGTCGGAAAGCTCAAGCAAGCAACTCGAATTTATGCTTGCACCAACTTCTTGTACTATCACAAGAAATGATTTATTTTTTTAGAATAAAAGTGATGGAAAAGAGCTCTTCTTAAATGCTTTAATTTGTGCATACTGGGTAATTTTTATTTTTCGCATTTCTACTACATAACTTTTTTTTTTGTTTTTTTTTTACTAATAATAATAAATATCTGTTTAATAAAAAAAACTTGAACTTCAGCAAAAAATGTGTATTACGAATTCCAAACATTTATTGCAGCATCAAAATTTCGTTTCTCCTTCCCAAACTTGGTCGCCATTGCTTATATTCTGTACTGTTGAAGCAATTTAGAAAATATTTCTTCAATCTCAATAAAAAATTTTATGGCGAGTGCAAATTCTCTACTTACTCCACTGCGTACATCGAACTCGGATATTTTGCAGCGCCAGCTGAGCTACAGCTGCTGCTGGTGGCGGAAGGCAGTCAGTCGCCTCAAAGCTGCTAAATCTTTTACTTTTGTACACATTTACATACACACATACATGCATAGGTATATGTGAGTGTACAGTACCTGGCCATTGAATTATGACCGATGATAAAAATTACATATTTATGGCTTTGAGAGCGAATAAAAAGCAAACGCTTTTAAAGCATTAAAAAAATTTACATAATTGTTTTTGTTAAAAGCTTCTTGACATTTTTGCACTAAAAATATTTATTTTAAACTAATATTTCGTGGCGCCCCCTCTTGCTGTTAAGACAGCCGCAATTCGTTGAGGCACACTGGCTACGCACTGTATGTATTATCTTCATCATCATTTTGGTCATTATACCACACCTCTTCGATGCTTTCCTTAAGCTGTTGTATTGTGGTATAATTCCGCTGATATACTGCCGATTTGAGGTATGGCCAACAATTTTCGATGAGGTTAAGGTCCGGTGAATTGCCAGGCCATGGCAAAACCATAATTTCCATTAAATTCAGACAATTCATGCTCATACTGGATGTGTGACATGGAGCTCCATCTTGCATAAAGGTGTATTCGTCTCTCGGACACTTCAGGGTGTCTAAATATGGCATCAAAACGTTTTCCAGCACCTCCACGTGCTGGACAGAGCGCATTGTTCCCTCAACAAAATGTAGCAGGCCTGGTCCCGCTGAGGTTATACAGCCCCAAACCATAACACTGGGGGGGTGTTTGACCCTTGGAAGCACACAATCTTCAGAATATCGTTCTCCGGCTCTTCTGCGAACAAAATTTGCTCTTTTTGTGACCGCTTCCAACCGGCATTCATCGCTAAAGATGATCTGTAAGAAGAAAAACAAAACCACAAAAAAGTGTGAACATTCATATCTTCTTACTACTGCTATTTGAAAAGTAAAAACTTGTTTTATTTTTAACTTACTTTTTTCAATATTCCGCGTCTAAGTCTCTGTGAAGTTGTGCCCAAAGTTTCCGCCGATTTCGCATACATGGTGTCAGATTTGGCTTTTTTGCTGGTCGTCTGCAAAAAAGTCCATTTTCGTATAAGCGTCGTCGTAACGTTCTTTCCGAAATATTTACTCCAGATTTCTGAACCTCTCTTAAAATCAACCGACTTGAAGCATTTCTGTTCCAGAGAACTGTTTGAACGATTTTGCGATCCTGCCTGGTTGAGGTGATGCGTTCTCGGCGACAATTTTGGCAATTGTTTGAAGTTACCGCTAAGACGTTGTTGGTATTTTTGGCAACATTTACCACAGACGCCTTATATATTCCAACGGTTCTTACTATGTCTGCATAGCTCAGGTTCTTGGCTTTCAAAAGAACTGCAATTTGTTGCTTTTGTCCCGATGTCAAATCCGACTTTCGGCCCATTTTCTAAAAAAAACTGGTGAAACTGAAAAAAAGGATAATCAACGTGACAAATTTAAAAGATATGTATATATTGTACTTACTGTTGTTAATTTTAGATATATGAATATTCTTAAATAGTGAATTCTTTCACTTCTCAGACGATCTCGATTAGTTTTTTTATGCTCCTCACACAAGATCGAAATAATTCGCGATGGCACTTGGACACTTAACTTTTCACTTAAAAGCAAAAAAACTGATACTTTTCTAATCGTCACACGCCAATTGACCGGAAATTCTTAAAAACATCTAAGAACAGGTTAAAAACCCCTTAATACCCTTTTTTATTTGGAAAAACCCAAGTTAGATTGAAAATTTTACCTGATATTTGAAGTTTTCAGAAAAAGTGCCATCGGTCATAATTCAATGACCAGTACATATCTGCTGCGTCTTGGCTGTGCGGAAGCTGTCTACCATTTAATACGCGCAAATATTCAATATTTATAAATTTTTCCCGCAGCTGCCGTATTGTTACAACGCCGAAAGCTCCAATGGGACGATGCACCAGCGCAAATTGGCCGAATTCCGCGAGAACTCCCGCCATCACAACTGGGCGCGGACAGTCTAAGTTGCATGCACAGACATAAGTACGAGTAGTATAACATTTTTCTAAAAATTAAAAAGCCAAAATGTGAGGAGCATGAAAATCATTTGGCGCTTTTTTGCACATCTACTCAAAACTTTCAATGAAACTTGTGCGAGGGAAAGTTGAGACTTGCAAATGAATTGCAATGCAATTTTGCTCGTTGAGGCACTTAGTGGTGTAATTTTGTACAAAGCAGTACTCAGTGTGTGTGTGTGTGCGTATTGGTAAACTTTCATAAATTAGCCTTTTAAGAAAACCGCTCCTATTCCCCTTTGTTGCAAGCTCTGAAAATTAGAAATATTTAACATTTGGTGACGTAAAAAGAAATCTATTATTTTTGCAGGATATTGAAGGCCTCATTTGTTATTATATATATTTTTTTTTCAAAAAAGTCAATCAATAATTGTTATTTTTACGGATTTTTCAGTCAAATATAAAAGTGAAAATCTGACTTTTATTTTTTCTATAAATCGTTGCCATTTGAAGGTAATTTCCAAGGCGAATCTATTAAAGGTGGTGGTAAATCAGCTGATTTGTTTTTTCCTTTCGCTGTGTCCATGTGGCTGTCAGCACAGAATGAAACATGGCGAATTCAGTTTTTGTTATGCAATTTGAAATGCAATTTGAAGAGGTCGACCTAAAGAACACCAGGAGGTATGGTGGCTCCTAAAACACTCAGGCTTTAAACCCATTGTATTTAGAGCTCTGGAAAAAGGGTAGATAGTCAAGGAGGGAAGGAAAAAGTATCAGAGAAAGAGATAGGAAAGAATAGAGACAGAGATAGAGATAGTTAGACCTGTGAGAATTTTCCGGATTCTTTGGAAAATGTGTAAATAACATCCAGATTTAGAGAACGAATATTACTCATTCTCATGATATCGGAACCCAACCCGTCTTTCTTTCAAAAAATGCTCTATGATATCCTGCTTAAAGCGGTATGTCAGAATTTATCCCATATCCTTTTGGCCCTCAACATACCGAACAAGTTTTTGCTCATAGGCACAAAGTTTTGAAAACGAAATGTTTTTCCTCCAAATTTTACTTTTCCTCTACTTTTACTTAAAATTTCTAAAGTTAACAACCCAGTGTCTTCCTCAGGAAGCTGACTTGTCAAGAGGGAACGAGGAAACTGCCTACTGAACGAACCTTTTATTCGTGAATCATAATAGCTACCCTCGCATTTATTGACGGCGAATTGCGACAGCCGAAAGAAACCTACGCTGAGTCCGACCCAGCTTCATGTTTGGTTTATTGAGGGAACTGGCTTTGGATAAGGTATTGTAATGGATAAATATTTTTACCGTTCAGAAGTGGTTGTTCAGCGGAACCTACGATGTGCAGAATGCAAATGTGTGGCCAATGCCAGACTAAGCGAATTTGAAAGAATCAGCTGATTGGCTGACGTAACCACGGATACGACAGCTGTTTGTTTATGAAAGAACTAAGGTACTGAGACTGGTGATATAAGAAAAAAATTAACATAACCACCACCCATGTCACTTCGTTGTCATCTGCATGAAAAGTCTAAATGCTTTGTGGATAAACTGGGTTTAATTGAGGCATTGGAAGCCAACATTACTAAAGTTATTCACGAGATACCGAACGAAGTCCTGGCAGACGTCATTCAAAATTGGTGTTTACGGATGGTCGAATTACGGCGCAGTTGCGGTCAACATTTAAAAGGGATTATCTTTAAAAAATAAATGTCATGAATGGGTCTACACAAAAATAATAAAGATTGTCCAATCAATTTGAATTTTTGTTGTTTTATTTCAATATAAAATCCGATACCTTTAAATCGATCACCCTTTATATATAAATATATATGGGTGCTATAAGCCTACTGGTGAGCCCATCACGCACGACTAACCTCAATGGTGAAATGGCAACTAAAAATTCCCAAATTTTGCTTTAAAATAACCGATCACTGCTTCTTTTAGTGTGGCATTACTGGCGAATCCTATAAAAAATAGCCGCTCACGAAAAAATGAGCTTCATATCTAGTTATTTAAACTACAAAGGTGTGACATGACACGATCTTGGTGGCCAAGTCACTGGTTTGAGACGAGAGATGCATTGCTCACCGAAACGACGTCGCAGTAAATCCATTGTTTCACGGGCTGAATGACAAGTAGCGCCATCTGCCGTCTTGTTGGAGCCAAATGCTGTAGAGATCAATCACAGGCTTCAATTTCCGGCATCAAAAGGTCGTTTATCATGGCGCAATAGCATTCGCCACTCACCGTTACATTGGCGCAAGCCTCGTCTTTGAAGAAATATTGCCCGTTGATACCTCCAGCCCATAAGCCGCACCACACGGTTGTTTTCAATGGATGTATTGGCTGTTCTTGAATGGATCCAGGCTGCTCTTCAGCTTAAACACGGGAATTTTGTTTATTGACTCACGATAAACCAAAAATGAACCTCATCGCCGAACATCATCGTTGGCCGCGCGATAAACGCTTTTCACAGACCGTCGATTTTCGTAATATAATTTTAGGATTTGAAAACTTTGTTGAGTTTCAATGAATACTGAAAAAAGTATGTATTTAGTTTGATAGTAGTCACGTGTGGTCTGTCAAAAAACCTCTTTTGGAAAAATTACCTCCAATCTGTTCTTCCTTTATAAGAAAAAAGTCCTATATTTAACACAAATATAATAAATAATTCGGCACATATTCTTACATACACCAAGAAATTAATCACAAATCAAATGAATTATGAGAGCAAATGCAGGCCACTTCGCTGACCAACACGAGCAGCAGAGCCTATAAATCAAAGAAATACAAGGGGGGCAAATTTTGTTTACACGCGTATTAAATGGTCACCTCGTGCAATAAATAATTGAGCGTGGCCAAAATAACATAAGAGGCTAAGGATTACTCCCACAAGATGCAAGATGTGTGAAAGAAAGGATTGGCAGGACGATGAAACCTTTGCAAAATACATACAAGCATTTATCCTCCAGAGCACTCACTTTCACATTATTTCTCCCGAATTTTTTTTGCTTAAGAAATTTTGGCACGTATTTGGCCACATTTACAAAACATTAAACAACTCAGCGTATGCCACATGAAAGGATGTGAGTGTGAGCCTGGTGTGGGCCAAAGGATGTCCGACTTGCTGGCGTTTACAAATTGCTTATTGAATGCTGATGAGTGGCCACTGGCAAAGGCAAATAACAAGAAGAAAAAAGGCCACGCAAGTGGAAGACAAATGCGTGAGAGCGGGAAATTGAAGTGCTGGTAATTTTTCTTAGTTCAAGACCAAAGGAATCCGCAAAGGCCAACCAAACATGCGTGGCGAATGTGTGCGAAATTGGTGAGTTCAGATGAAGAATGGAGAAATACTGTAACAGCTACATACATATGAGCATACATATGTACGATTAGATAGTAGGTATAATAAATCATTTTAGGCCATGTTGTGGCAGCAGTGAATAAAAAGAGAGCAAAAGGAAGCGAGGAAAAAAATACTTTAATGAAAAAGCAGAATTAACATCTGAATATATCTGCTGCAATGGAAATCAATTTGTTATCCTTAGAACTATCACTATACTATTTGTTGCTGTTCTGCCGCTGTTGGCTGGCCTACTATTTTATGAATGGCTTTTTATACCTAACATCAAACGAAATCCATGACTTGTCTTTCACAAGACGTTTCATTCGGACCTTATTCTTTAACGGAGTCCAACTACAACTTGCAGCGCCCAGTACAGTCGGTTGGATATAATTTTTCACAGATCTATCATGTAAGCCCTGTAAGCCATGATTGCTATGAAAGATCGAAAGGCGTAGACCACCTACCTTCCTACAATTGCGAACCATCTTCAACAGTGACTGTCGAAAAAAGAGCGAAGAAAAGTTGGATCCCTCAGTAAAGAATTAACCGCGAAATGTTTCAATAGTGTTGCCAAAAATGTTAAGAAAAGCAGCGAACGATGACTAGTTACCATTGAATTAACCGTTTCTTACTACTTATGGAATTTATCAAGAGAATGAAGTCTAGGTCTAAACAAAAAAATAAGTGAGACCCAAGATGCTTAAATCCTTCTTCTTCGTATTCTTCTTAATCGGCGCGATAACCATTCATGCCATTTTGGCCGAGTTTAACAAAGCGCACTAGTCGTTTCCTTCTCGTTTCCGGCGCCAATTGGAATCACCAAGTGAAGCCAAGTCTTTCTCCACTTGATCTTTCCAACGCAGAGGAGATCTTCCTCTTCCTATGCTACCACCAGCTTGTACCGTATCGAATACTTTCAGAACCGTAGCGTTTGTATCCATTCGGACGACAAGTGCCAGCCAGCGTAGTCGCTCAGATTGCTCGCATGGAAAGAAAAATTTTAAGAAAGATCTTTGGCCTAATAAGAATGGATGATGGTACCTATAGAATCCGATTGTACTCGAAACTGAACGATCTAACTCAGAACGAGACAGCTGTGCATTTTGTTAAAGCGCGGCGCATAAAATGGCTAGGTCATGTGATCCGTATGCCTGTTGACTATACCGTGAAGAAAGCATTGACAGGAAAGCTCATGGGCGTGAAGGCCAAAGGCAGACCGGGGAACCGTTGGATAGACGCAGTGGAACACATCTTAAGAAGCAACAGCTCAAGATAGACCGCTTTGGAGGAGCATTTTGTAAGAGGCTTTGACGCATCCCGCGTTGTAACGTTATGAAAGAAGAAGCGTAGCCGATTAAGTCCTAGCACGGCAAGAACAGAATAATTGAAAAGTAGGTGAGGAGATGATTGCACCCCATTCTCCAGACACCTCCAAACGAGACTCCAAGTGATGATAAGTCTTACCGCCTAGATGTCGTCTTTCGTGCTAATTGAGTCTGGGATGTGCTACTCAAAAAACACCTCCACCAGAACACATACAAAGTCGAGATCTGTTTAGTTTTAGAAGTTCATTCAGTTTTGCGAAGATGCATAATTGACTGGAAGCATCCGACGGCCTTATAAGTGTGTATAATGGCTCAGCACGCGCTGAGTTGACGTGAAATCCTTGAGTTGACATGAAACTTTCCATGGGCAGACCACAAGGGACTACCAACCTAGGGGGTTCCCTGCCTATCTAGCATATCACATTAACACTTTCTGGAATATTCATGCGACTAGGCACTCCAGGAAGAAGAAGAAGAGGAAGAAGGTACTCCAAGCGCCCGCCGTAGCCAAATGGTTTGGTGCATGACTACCATTCGGAATTCAGCGATAAAGTAAGTTAGAACCTCGGTGAAAGGCCCAAATGAAGAAAAAGTTTTTTCTAATAGCGATCGTCCCTCGTCAGGCAATGGCGAACCTCAGAGGCTATTTCTGCCAAGGAAAAGCTCCTCAAAAAAATATCTGGCCTCTGAGTCGGTTTATGACTATATGTCCCTCCATTTGTGGAACAACATCAAGAAGCACGCCACAAATAGAAGGAGAAGCTCGGGCAAGTACCCAATAAGGGTGGACGCTTCATGTGTTTCCTTAAAAAATGTTCATAAGCAGTCGAAAGGTAAGTCAGACACTCTTCGCTTAGTTTTGAACGCATCATCAACGAGCTTAGGACCTTAACTGTCGCTTTGACAGCTCCTACCTCCACTTGGAACACACTACAGTGGAACGGTAGCCTGAAATTGAGCTTGATGGGAGGCTCCTCGCAGAATACTCCTTCACCAACCTTTCAGTTCAAGTGCGAGCCTTTCATGAACAGATTCACCGAGCTGTATATCTAAATGTTGCAACTCGCACACTTTTCCCTTGTAGAAGCTCCCGCTTGGATCCAGTGTGGGTGTAGTACAATGATCAGACTAAAAATTTCTAAAACTCGTCGAGTTTTCGTCGTTAAGTAAAACTTGTAGTCCAGGCCTCTCGGAAAGATTGCGGCACGCTCAGCGCCAATTTGTCCTGCTATATGATGCCTGCTTGCTGATTCCAATGAGTGGGAATTTTTGTACTTGTTGCAGCAGCATAAACATTCCCCATACATGCACGGGGAATGTTGCTGGAGTACCCGTCCTTGGCCGGATATAAATCCGGGTTGTTCCGGTAACATAGAACGGATTGTCATGGGAACGACTCTTATATAGTCTTCCAACGTGCAAAGGTCCAAAAATCTTCGGCAGAATCTTTCTTTCAAACACTTCAAGGGACTCTCATCGGATGTTGTCATCGTCCAAGCTTCTGCGCTATACAAAAATTGGATGGGTAGGGTAGGAGAGTTATAAAGTGTTAGTTTTGTTCGTCGACTGTAATATGGTATTTCCTAGTTAGTCCAAAGTAGTATTTGTTAGCAAGAGAGATTCTCCGTTGGATTTCAAGGCTGACATTGTTTTCGGTGTTAATGTTAGTTCTTAGCTTTCTAGCTGATTAGCGAGTCTGATCATTTTCGTCGAGTTTCACCAGTTAAGGACTCCATACAACAAAACTCACTTTATAATAGTAATGCAAAGTAGTTATGGTGAGCGAAAGGCTATATTTATTGCCAGTGTCATTATTGTAGCCGAATTCCGGGAACGTCATCGAAAATCAGTGGCTGAATTATAAATAACAGACATCGAATGAACTACACTGCATAGTTGAACGTAGCAAAATATAGCTTTGATTACAAAACCTACTGCACAGCCGAAGACAGAGACGTCCTTACTTGCACACACAGCAACGGGTTACGTTAGGCGACGTGCGTGAAATGAGTTGGTAAAGGATTTTCATTCAATTTTTTTTTCTGCCGCTCAGTTCGTTTACGAATACAGAAAGTGTTTAGTTGCACAACATTTTTGCACGTCCTTGGAAAAATTCTTCGGTCGTTGCTTAGGTTATTTTTCTCTATTTTCGTGTATTGTTGAGCTCTTTCTTGCACACGACTTGGTTTTGTGAGCAGTTAAAGTGGTCATAAATCGCATGAGAACGTGAGAAGCGACTCAACGAAATGAGGTGCTGACAGCAAGCGACACAAATACCGGCTCGTAGATGGTGCAAAAGGGGAAGTGTTTTATGTTGCATATCTGAAACAAAAATCTTTAAAAAATCCTGTGAGAACACTGAAATTTAGTTCATTAAACCGAACTCTTTTTGTTTCTCTGTTTGCACCAATATTTTATTTCATTTTCTAATACATTTCTTTTGGTTTTTTTTTTTGCCTTGCAATGTCTATCATTTTTTCCGCCCGGTTACCACAACTGAAGGACGTGAGAAACGGCGTAACGAACAAAGAATGTAAAATACTTTTCACCATTTTACCGCCAACACAAGATTTAATTAAACCAAAGACTTGATTTATGAACGGCGAAAGGATTCAACGCAAGCAGCCGCTACAAGCCGAAGTGGTGGCCTCCGTTGCGCATCCGGCACGAAAGCTGTGAGCACGAAGAAAAGGAATATATGGCAAGGATGTTGTCATCACAAAAGGTGGCAGTGGTGGCGGTGGTGGTGGTGTTGGTGCTTAGGAGGCAAATGGGGTGCGCCACAGGCGAAGACAAATGACTGTGGGAAGAGAGTGGAAGCGAAAGAAGTGAATGAATAAAAGAGATCCTTCGCCGAGTGAATGCGAGGCGGGCCATTCTGGTGCACTTGGGCGATGTAACAGCCGTTGTTGTAATAATGAGTACGTCCACAAAACAGCAATAATGGCAACTGTGCCAGTCGCTGGAATAATAGCAGCAATAGCAACAACAACAATAGCTCTTCAAGTCATATCCCTTTACTGTGTGTACAACCGTTGCTGGCATTGTTTTAGCCCTTTCACGCCTGCCCCCGTTTCCTGCTGCTCTTGTTTTGCTTGTATCGATTTGAAATTGAATAGCGAAATTTCCTGTTCCTCCTCTGCACCTGCCCCGTTCTCTAGTCGCTCTATGTAGGAAAGCACCTCCTTTCTATTTGCTTTTGCCCGTCTTGTTGTACAATATTTGCTCTGTGCTTTGTTTCATTTTGTGAAATTTTTCATTATTTTAAATGTTTGCGCTTCTTGCCTTCCCAACATCCTGTCGGTTCCTCAAATACACCAAACTGGTCGTTTGGCCGACGGCGGCATTCCGTCGATGTATCCACCAATTTGGGTTATTAAAAATAAGCGTTGCGCCACAGTTGGAGTATATTGAGTGTATGCGTGCAGATGTGCTTGTATTTGTGCAATATATTTCTAAGTATGCGCAATGTGAGCGAATAGCTATGGATATAAATATTATTATTTACGAAAGGGTTTCATAGATGGCTGCGCTGGTGCTTTGGTTCTGTCTCAGCTTGAGTTTGTTAACATAATCGATAATCCGCCTTTATGGACGCGTTTTTTTTCTTGTTTTTGTTTTTTTTTAAGTCATCATGAAACCAAGTTGGATATTAGGAGAACAGGAAGCCGAAAGAAATCGATAGCTTAATGACTTTAAATGCGAAATTTCCCAAAGAAAAAAATGCTGGTGTTTTTATCAAGGCGCTTCATTAAAGGTGGTGGCACTAGACCAACAACAATGTTCTGTACCTAGCAATGTATAGGGAAACTAGAAAACAAATAATGAATTCGCCTTGTTTCATTCTGAGCTGACAGCCACATGAACACGGCGAAAGAAAAAAAAACAAATCAGCTGATTTAGCAACACCACCTTTAATGGTTAATGGTTAATGGTAGTAAAGGGTTAAGGTATGGGGCTTTAGCACTACGACCATATTGATCTATTGTGCACCCTATGCTGTCTATTGACTGTTAAGTATGCTTAGGAATTGTACCAGCTCCTTCTGAGGGAGTGATTGTAGGTCTTCATCTATAAGCATGAACTTGTTTAAAAACGTTTTCCTTCTATGCGTCAACCCCAGACATGCGATAATGAGATGTTGTATAGACTCCTCATCTTCGCAGCAAAATCTGCAGGTGCTGGTGTTAGTTATGCCTTATTTATGTAAGTGTTTATTGCAGGTGGAGTGACCCGTGAGGGCGCCTGTGAGAGTGCGAATGCTCGTTTTGTTTAACGTGAGGGCCATGTTAGCTCTTTTAGCATTGAAACTTAAGAACTTTTTGGAGTGTCTAAGACCCTCTAGGTTGTTCCAATGCTGATTTATTAGAGTTTTGGCCCAGTATTTAACTTTTTGTTTTAGGCTGTTTTTGTTAAATCCAAGCATGGGACTAGGTCCGATGAAATTTACATCTGCCCCTTTTTTGGCTTGAAAGTCTGCCTTTTCGTTGCCCTCATATCCCTCATGTCCTGGTGACCAAATTAATGAGACATTGTTTTTGGATGCCAGGTTATTGAATGCCTTGTGGCATTCTAAGAGAGTTTTTGAGTTGTAGGTATAGCTATCTAAAGCTTTTAGAACTGATTGGCTGTCCGTGAGTATTCTAATCTTTACTCTCTTGTGGTTTCTACGTTGCATGATGTTTGCTGCTTCCATTATTGCGCTTGGAAGATGGTGGTGTCCCTGGTGAGAGTGAATGATTTGTGGATTCTGGGCCCCACTACTCCTGCTCCTACACCATAAGGTGTTTTTGATCCATCAGTGTACCAATTTTGTGAATCATCATTCATCCATTTTGGGTTTGTTTTCCACTCGATCCTCTCAGGAAAGGTAACTGTGCATCCTTTTGTAAAACAGAGGGTTAGGTCAATGTGGTCTGAGACTTGAGCCATGCTTATGGTGTTTTTGATTTTATTTAGGATACTTAGCTGACCGGTAAGGTTGCCTAATTTGAAATTTTCTTTCATGTGTAGCATGAGTGCTTGCGTAGCTGCTTCCTCTTGGATTGCTATATGAAGTGGTGGGAGATTAAGGAGTGCTTCCATGCCAGCTGTGGGGGTAGTTCTCATAGCCCCTGTGATGCATAGGCAAGTAAGCTTTTGTACTTTTCCCACCACCTTTAAAAGATTCGCCTAGTTTTTTATTAACAAAATATTTTTGCCTCAGGACATTTTTGGAAAAGCAAAAAAACAAAGCGTCAAATAAAAAACAAAAACACAAACAATAATTTTAATACAGCCACCACTTTGTTCGTTTGCTACGCTTTGCTTTACTTTCAAAAATTCAATGAGCTCATTATAAAATTTTATAATAAATTTAATTTTTCTATTTTTCGAGATGATAAAAATATTTTTATTTTCTGAAATTCAGGTATAAAATAAATTGTTATTCAATATAAAGAT
>JAYXIM010026401.1:0-11413 GCA_037575425.1 Anastrepha fraterculus
TGTTACATTGCGTCTTTTATTTTTCCCTTTTTGCATTTTTAATTTAATTTTTCAGCGAATACCTTATGCCGAAAAATGGCCGCGTACGTCAGCTTTGCTCAAAACGCGCGCGAAATAAAATAATGAAAATTTACCGCGGCGTCGTAATTTTAATCACATGTGAAGTTAAACTACACCCATACATACACAAGCAGTAGCCCCCGCATCCGCTTATCTGACAGTCAAACACACCGCTCCATGCATGAGCATACATACACACATACACTCTCACACACATACACGCATCGACATAGTCGCATATTGGATCAAAAAGCCTGTCAACGCATCGTCCTCGTGCGTGGTGTTGGTGGGGAAGTGCTCGCGGAAGGAAGTAGCGCACTTGAGATGCCAACGAGTGGAAACAGGACCTTCGATATTAGGCCGGGTGGGTTGGGCAAAATTATGTAAATTATGTGCTGGTAATAACCCTTTACCGTGAGCTCAGACGTTGACTTGTTGGATGCATGGATGTATTATATGTACATTTGTATGTGTGTGTGTGTGTATGTTGGTATATGCTGGATGCGCTGGTGTGTTCGTAATCGGGTCACACGCACACTTACGTGCGCAGCACTTTTAAGCAAATTTTATTATATTTTCTGTAAAAGTGTTCATCAGTGACTTGTCAACGCATCGCTGCGCCCGAGCGCCTCCATCAGCTTTGTTACAAATTTTCATGCACACACACACATGTACATATGTATGTATATAAAAAACGACTTTTGAGAAAATTTCAAATTTGACTTTGCGCTCGAAAAAACGTTTACCGCCCAACCCCTTTCGTCATAGAAATGATGGTAGAAGGAAATGTTCATATGTTTGTAAGCCAGGCTTTGAACGTAGTTGGTATGGTGAAGGTTTCAAGTACTCAGGGTACGTGTAAATTAATTCAAGTTGAAAATTCATTTAGAACATTAAAACACACAACCACATAGACACATTTTTTCTACAGACCCAGCTGGAAATATGATATCTTTACTCCACCATTAAGTCAATTTATGAGAGATTGTCACAGAGACTTCACAGAAGACTTCAAAATAATTCACGCAAAAGTTTTCATGGAATGTCACTCCATGCATAAATCGCTTCATCCAAGAGGAGTCATTGATTGAGATCGGTGATTTAATTTTAAAAAGAAAAGTGTGAGGAAAATATCTACTTACATTCTGTTAAAAAAGTACCGGGAATTGTTCAATAAAACGCAATCAAATCATCAAAATTTATTTTGTCGCCTTCCAAATAGACTCCATTCGAAGCATACTCCCATGCCAACGATTAGTTCAGTCATCAAAGCACCTTTCAAACGGGTTTGAAGTTCTCCTCAATGGCCTCTATCGACTCAGAGCGACGTCCGCGGAGTGGCAATTTAAGTTTTGGGAAAAGGAAAAAGTCACCGGGGCTTAAATCCGGTGAACACGGTGGTTGTTCGATGATATTTGTCGAGTTTTTGGTCAAAAAAGTCTTCACAATATGAACCTTGTGCGACGGTGCGTTATCATGGGGCAAGATCCATGAATTTTTTTCCACAAATTGGTTCGTTTCCTATGCACTTCCTTCCTTCTCCCTCAAACGTCGCATAACTTCCAGCTAATATTCTTTATTTGCCGTAGAACCATTTGGAACGAATTCCGAGTGCACAACACCATGATAATAGAATAGAAAGTATTCTCGGCATGCCTGGCAGTGGCCTACATACCACGCTCTTGGAGGATGGTGAGGGTCGCTTTCATCCCAAAGGTTGGAAGAGACGACTACACCAACCCCAAAGGCTTTAGACCCATCAGCATGACCTCTTTCATGGTGAAAAGTCTCGAACGACTGGTGGAATTGCGCATACGTCAGAAGTCGCTGAGGGCTCACCCTCTGCCTCCATTTCAGCATGCCTATCAGAGCGAAAATCCTGCGAGTCGGCACTGCAAAACCTTGTTGCTAGGGTAGAGCTAGCCATCGACAGGAGGGACTACGCTATGGGCATCTTTTTAGACATAGAGGGGGCGTTTGATAATGTCACTTTTGACAGTATGTGTAGCTCTGCTAGTTGGCACGGCGTTGACCGGGTGCTAGTAAATTGAATTCGTTCGATGCTGGCCCAAAGAATCGTTTCGGTACGAGCAGAGGAAGATCGGCTGGTGTCATCCGGGGTTAATAGAGGCCGCCCCCAAGGCGGTGTGCTGTCTCCATTGCTCTGGTGCATGGTAATCGATCCTCTACTAACCACCTTAAACGATTCGGGAGTCTACGCACAAGCATATGCAGACGATGTTGCCTGTTTCTGTTTGGTAGCAGGCCCTTCACTTATGAACATCTGTAGGAAAGTGCAGAAAACTCTGGATCGGATTGACACTTGGCGCTGTGCGAAAGCCTGGTATTGTCTTCTTTACCAGAAGGAGGAAGCTTGATGGACTCGTTCTGCCTAAGCTAAAAGGAGTCACAATCCAGCTATCCAAGGAAATTAAATATCTTGAAGTAATCCTCGATAGTAAACTCCTATGGAACAAAGACATCCAAAGCACTGACAGCTTTCTAGTAGTATAAAGGTGTCTTTGGGAAAACGTGGGGTCTTTCTCCTAGCAAGGTCCTATGTCTACACAGCTATGATAAGACCTATCACCTATGCATCAGTATCTCGATGAGTAGACTCTCTCTAGTGGGAGTCAGGAGGATCTTATCGAGACTACAACGCACTGTGGCCATCTGTTGCACCGGAGCCTTTCCGACTACTTTAGGCCCGGCATTAAATGCTCTGATTGGTTTATCACCACATGATGCTTTCATCCAAGGAGAGGCCTTGAAGGCCATCTGCAGGCTGAAACACAATGGGAACTGGTACGGCCCCTGTCCGGCATTGGAACACAGAGAAGGCATGGATGTGGATCCAACGATTCTCTCCATGCTCCTTGACTACATGCCATCAAGAGTCGTACTTGAAAAGAGATACAGTGTAGTGCTACCAGAGGCTCAGTTGTGGGAAGCCTCAGAAAATGAGCCCGGCAAACACTGTTTTCGCATTTTTAAGGATGGCTCCAGGACCGAGCATGGCTCCGGCTCTGGGGCTACGTGGGATCCAGCGGGACAAAACTGCACTTTGCTCTTGGAATGCATGCATCTGTGCTTCAAGCGGAGGTGATTTAAGTTCAAGAGGCGATGAACTTTGTTGTGGAAAAGCGATGGAGAGGCAGATCTATATGTGTCTGCAGCGACATCCAAGCTGCGCTTATGGCCTTAGACAGCCCTCCAACCACATCAGGGGCATCAAGTCCTGTAAATCCAGGCTGAACTATGTCGGTAGACATAATAGCCTAATGCTAACAGGGGTCCCGGGACACATGGGTATCGTGGGTAACGAGACCTCTGACTCCTTAGCCAAAGAAGTTGGCCTCAGATCCCGTTTTGCCACTCCCTTCTGCGACCATCGAAGCCACGGTTACCAAATGAGTTACTACAACCTACAAGCGAGCTTGGCAGGCTGAGAGAGGCTGCAGATGGACTAAACTGATGTTACCTGTCATGTCCGATCGACTGTCGCAAACCCTTCTGTCATTAAGCAGAAGGGTGTGCAGACGGCTGGTTGGACTGATGACGGGCCTCTGATATATTAAGAAGCGACCATCTTGGCTCCTTGGCACCATAAGATCTACTTAGATTTCTTCGGATATCGGGTAGATTTAAGGAAAATTAAAAGGGAATCCAAGTGTAGTACAATGTACTTAATTAATGTCTGAGTGCTGCACTTGCTAGTTGTCCCGACAAAAAAAAACAAACACGATGATAATCAAAGAAAATGAGTAGCATGACTTTCACTTTTGACCGACTTTGACGTGGTTTTTTGGGTTTTCAGTTCATTTGGATATCACCATTCAGCCGCCTGTTAACCGGTTTGCATGTCAAACTCATATACCCGTCATTATACGTCTCATCACCTGTTATAGTGCGCTGAATAAACCTTGGGTCCGAAGTCACTTGCTCAAGCATGTCTTCAGCCACCTTCTTCCCATGATTTTTTTTTTGAAAGAAATTCAACTCTCTTGGAAATGATTATTGAGATACGCCAAGGTTACGGGCTCCCTTCTCCAATCTTAAATGATGGTTTTCCAGCACCATTTCCATGACTTTTTCGACGTTTTCATCCATTGAAGACGTTGATGGGTGACCAGATCGAGGCAAATCTTCCACGACTTCTCGGCGCTCTGCAAAAGCCTTATACCACTCGTAGACCCGTGTTTTTAATAAAGCATAATCGCAATAGACTTTCTCCAAATTGATGGTGATAAAACTATAATTTTGCACCGAATGTGATGAAAACATATATTATTTTTTTATTGCAAATCACTTCCAATTTAATAAAGCACTGATAATTTAGGAGATAAACCAACCTGTCGAGGTAACTTATTACTATAGTATTTTTTATTGCTCTTACTATTGTTCGCCTAGATAAAATTCCAAAAATGGTAGGACTTTAAAAATAATATATTTTTTGTAATTAAAAGAAAAAATCTGCCATTTGAGGAATACCTTAGACAACTGCCGTGATATGCCACTTCAAATGATTCAAGTACAATATTTTAGACATGGCCGTAATGGATTTTCTTATTGGCCACTTCTGCACACACACATACTTATACATGTGTATGTGAACATATTAAACGAAACCTCGCATATAAAATTACTTTCCCAAATGAGTAAGTGTGAGTGTGTGTGTGTATGCATGTTTGAGCGAAAGTGCCAACAATTTTCATAACAAAGAGTACTTCAAGTGGAAAATTTTAATGTAATTTTCACTAAAAACGTCAAACTTTTCTTTCGGTCCTTTCTTCACACGCACACGACTGCACTCATATGACTACAACGCTTACATAAAAATGAATGTCCTGTGTGTATGAGTGTACTCTCACATACATACATATGTAGATGAGTAGGTATATACACATTTACATGCAAATGCACACATATTTCCATTTCACATAAATAACTGTATACAGGCACTAATGCGTGCTCGTCATCCGCCATTTTGGCACATAAACATCTACTGTATTTTACTTGCATCCATAATGAATAGATAGAATGCCACTAATGGGTGTAAGGAAATAGAGTCGAGAAGTGTCGTTAGGATGCAAGGCATAATTCAAAATAACAGCATCATTTCACACCTCAGGCTCTTTAATTTTTCTTTAGCACCAAAACTTGAAAAAGTACTCTGCCAAAATGGACAGTTAACACATTTGCGTCTGGTCTAAAGGCATCCTGGGCTATAATGGTATTGAGGAATTCGGCAGCTAAACAAAGAAGAACTCCAGTTTTTGGAGGCAAGTAAAGTTTCAAACATTTTAGTTTCTCAAGGCATTAACGAAACCACAAACTGTCATACAATATAAAATATCATATAAAAAATTATCAAAAATATGTCGTGAGATATTCAACTGAATAATTATATCTATATCTATAGTAATATTATAAAGAGGAAAACTTTGTTTGTTTGTAATGAATAGGCTCAAAAACTACTTGACCGATTTTAAAAATTCTTTCACCATTCGAAAGCTACATCATCCACGAGTAACATGGATTATATTTTATTTTGGAAATAGGGCTCGAGATATAGGTCAAAACGTGGACCCGGGTAACCTTCGGATGTGTATGTACAATATGGGTATCAAATGGAAGCTTTTGGTGAATGCTTTAGTTCAGAGTATTTCCATCCGCTCCGTGACTAGGGTCTCGAGATAGAGACCAAAACGTGGACCCTAGAATGTGTTTGTACAATATGGATATCAAATGAAAGCTGTTGATAAGTGCTTTAATACGGGGTAATTTTCATAATTATTGATGACTAGGGTCTCGAAATATATGCCAAAACGTGGACCCGCCGTGTCTTTGCCCCGAATTAAACCAAACTTACGCACATTGTTAATTAAGTATTGAAAATGGGTTTCGTAAAGTTTGGTTGTAATTCGGAGCGCTGGCAACGGGTACAGCGTTCTTTTGAACCAGCCATAATGTCGCTTACTTTTTTAACGCTTGGGGCGGAACTGAACTGGCAAATTGACAGTGTGAGTTACAATGTGTCAATATTTCTTTCTGATTTGGATGCCATAAGGAAAAAACGTAAGTGCAACATGTAAAAATTGTTTGTGAATTTTTTTGGAGTGGATTTTGGAACAGTGAATAATTTCTTACGAAATTTGAGAATTTAATGTGAAATCCGAATGAAATTATGTGTTTGTGGAAAAAAAATTTTTTTCGTTTTTTTTTTTTGGATATATAAATGGATAATGGTTAAAAAAGCTCCAATACTTAATAAAACATATAAATTGAATTGATTTGAAAACAATCTTCTTTTTTCCTGATTTTCAATTTATATTTTATATTTACTCAAAAACAAATAGAAAAACAAAAAATATTGTTTATGCCAAAGCGCTTGAATAAAGAATAAAGAAATAAATAATATGAAAATCATATATTTTCTGTTCTAAACCATATCTATTCTATTTTAGTGTGCCCAGCGAAGGGGGCCGGGTTTGCTAGTATAATATGTTTCTATGGAGAATGGCCTATTAATTGTCAGAAACAAATTCTTGATATATTTTAATGGTAGTAGAGAAACTATGAATGGAAGTGTTTTCATCAGGAAATTCTGAAAAAAAGCTCCGAATGCGTTTCATTTATTGTCATTCCTTGCAAAATGATAATCCAAGAGTGATTGCTGAAAACCAATGCACCCACAAAGAGTGGCTGTTTGGTGCGGTTTATGGGCCGGCGGCATCATTCTTTCTCAAATGAGGCCGGTCAGGCAGTTACTGTGAATAGTGTTCGCTATCGTGAGATGATAACGAACTTTTTATGGCCCGAATTGGAAGATATGGATGTGGACGATATTTGGTTGCAACAGGACGGTGCCACTTGTCACACAGCTAATAAAGCAGTGGCTCTTTTTCGCGAAAAATTTGATGGCCGAATAATCTCACGTCGCGGTGATGTCAATTGGCCGCCAAGGCATGTGATTTGACACCGTTGGACTTCTTTCTTTGGGGTTATTTTGGAAAAAAGGTGCAGGTCGATAAGACAGCAACAATTCAAGAGCTGAAGGATGAAATAATTCGGCTTATTAACGGCATAGAACCTCAATTATGCCTCAGCGTCATCGAAAATTTGGACCATCGGATGGAGGTGTGCCGCCGAGGCCGCGGCTGCCACTTGATCGATATTTTTTTATAAACGTAATTGAGTCATACCAGTTTTATCATAATAAAGAGAAATGACAATAATTTTCTACAAAAATTGTATTTTATTCAAAATCAACACCGGCCCTTGAAACCCTTTAGAATCAGTGTACAAAATTATATTGGGTATAGGAGTAAGTTTCCGTCCTTTCTTAGCCAAAGTTATGAGTTATTTAAACAATTAAAAAAAATGATATTATGTGAAGTGTGTGCCATTGGAAGCTACAATTTTACTCCATCTTTCAGGCAGCATACGGATTCCTCTGATACAAAATTCGCGTTCTTTCGACTTGATCCATTCATTGAGCCAGAAGTGAACCGCTCTCCAATAACGGCTGTCTGCACTGATCGGAACAGATGGTAATCTGAAGATGCAATGTCTGGGGAATATGGCGGGTGGGCAAGATTTCTCAATTCAGTCCCTTTAAATATTTCTGAACCGATTTTGCAACGTATGGCCTGGCGTTGTCATGCAGCAAAATCAGTTTGTCATGTCTACCGTCCCATTCAGGTCACTTTTCTTTAAGAGCTCGATTCAAACGCATTAGCTGCAGTCCGTAACGATCGCCAGTGATCGTCAGTGATGGTCTGAGATTGTTTAAGGAGTTCATAATAGATGACACCCTTCTGATCCCACCAGATGCACAACATAACCTTTGAAGCATGAATATTTTCTTTCGCTGTCGATGGACCTAGTTCATCTGGCAGGCTCCAGCATTTTGGACGCTTAGGGTTATCATAATAGATCCATTTTTCATCGCTAGTGACGATGCGATGCTGAAAAATTTTCTTTTCTGCCCTTCAAGAAGCATCTCACACGTCACCAAACTTCTCTCGACATCCCTCTTTCTTCTATTGATGTGGCAATCAGTTACCTGCTTTCTGGACCATTCCATTTACCAACATATATGTACTTTAGACATGCGGTGCGACATGCGTCTTCATACAATAACTGTTGTAGTTAACCCTTCCCCTCGCGAATAACTCTTCAATATTTCTGACTACAATCAGGATCGGGATAATTTTCTTTTTTCATTGACAGAAATGATGAATTGCCATTCACCTTTCCAGAACATCTGATTATCGGCGAATTTGAGTCGATCCCATTATGGTGTAGAATAAGCTTCGTTTTAACCAGTCTATTTTGATATTTACATTCGAATCTTTACTTAAAATTTGTTGTTTTCTTCTCCACCTAACATTCGCAGAAAGTTCGTATCTAATTAGGTTATGGTTCATGTTTTTATTGACAGTCAACCCTATTATCTCTTTGCTCCACCTGTGGCCAATCTTACTCTTCGGAGTAGTTCTTTTAGTATTTCCATATCCATTAGTATTTTTCGAGAAAGCGCACAAAAGATTTCTACATATGTTCAGTACGATAGACGGAGGATTCTGAAAGTCCTATGGATCCACGACATGATTCAGAGATGGTTTTGAGGACATAAATGGCAATGAACGGCCCAAAATCTCCGAAAACTCCATCGAAATTATTCGTAAATTTATCAAAAATGAACCGAAATCATAGTTGATTTGAATATCTCCAAAACATCGATTTATCGCATTTTAACTGATCATTTGGGCTTACGAAAGGTCTGTGAAAAAAAAATTGCTCTGCATTCAACATGCGAAAGACCTCATTAAAGAGGCAAGGAAATACGAGAACCTCCTTATAACATTACAACTGGTGCTGAAACGTGGTGTCTCAAACATGAACCTGAAACTAAGCGTCAAAATGCTGATGGCAGGCCCCAGACTAGCCACCAGCCAAAAAATCATGTTTGGTGAAGTTAAAAATCAAGTTGATAGTCATTTGTTTCTACGATTCCAAGGGAATTGTCCAAAAGGAGTTCGTGCCAACGGGCCAAACCGTCAAAGCAATTTTCTATTTTGGCGTTTTGAGGCGTTTGTTGCATCGCATTCGTCGAATTCGCCCTGAATACCGCGAAGGTGGAAGTTAGCGCTTATTGCATCTCATCGATCCGCTCTGGTGACTGATTTTTTGCATTTTAACCATCGATCACTCATCGTGTCATATGGCTTTCTGTGACTTCTACCTATTCGGAAAATGGCATTTGGTCATGGAAGGAAAACGTTTTGCGTCCGTAGAGTCCATCCAAAAGGCTTGTACCGACATCCTGAAGGACATTCCGGTCAATGACCTAGAACACTCCTTCGAAAAGCTTTTAGAAACAAAACAAAACAGTGTATCGAGGCCAGAGGGGACCATTTTGAATAAATAAACTCGAAGTTATCAGAACAAAGCTCCTGTCGTTTCTCTTTTAGCTCAGACTTGCTTATTTTGGACTTCACCTTGTATGCTCGAAATGTTGTCATTTTCTGCCGAGCGGCGACTGCTGTTGAGAAAAAACCTGATCGAAGGTTTATCTTCGTAGTAGGCCTTGAAACCAGGTGTTGTTTGTGCGTTACGTAGAAATGCAGTTGCATACTCTGGACGCGGATATAAAAATCCATACAACAAAAAACATTTCTTTCGTCTTTATTATTTTTCTTATCTTTTTTTTTTGTGAATTGTTTTAATTAAATTGTATAGCCAGCAATTTGACTCATGACAATGACGATCACCAAGCGACATATATCCCCAAAGCAATTTTGAATGCTTCTCTTGCATTCTTCCTTGGGATAATCTCCTGGATGTGTTCTGAGCTAGAGGAGATCTGCACAGACCTCGTTCTCTCATAATTCTTCAAAAAATATTTAACAAAAGACTTTCTCTATACTACTTTTTCATTTACGAAAAATTTTTAGATAGAGTGAATTTCTTTCCGTAGCTCCAATATTTTAATTTATATATAAATTCCAATTTATTTTCTTAAAATTCTCAATGCTATACGAAACTTTCACCGCAATTAAGCAACAATTTTTCACAAGCCACATAAATTTCATAACTTAAAAAGTCACACAAAGCAAAGAATTTTATAGCCGCTAGATCCGATAGCTCCTTTAATGCAAGCATACCTTTATTAAAAAAAATGTATACTGAAAAAAAAAATAATATGGGGTTTATGTACTTTATTATAAATATTAAAGAACAAATTTCCCTTCAGCCCCTCAGCCCAAATCGGATTCGTGTCTCGCTTCTCCCGTCCGCCAGCAGCTCAATAGTAATAATTATCGAAATGATGTCATTGCATATACTTAACTCATCGGCATAATCACTAGCAACAGCAGCAACCAGTAGCACAAAAACAAAAGCAATAGCAACACTTACAATAACAAAGTGAATAGCAAAGAAAACAACAGCGAAATGCACAACAGCGATTGAAATAACAAAAGACAGCAGTTGGTAACGAAAGCGCTGGGGGCGAGAGTCATCGTAATTTACTCATATACATACATACATCCTTACACACCTACATTCATACATGCACACATACATGTACTGGCGGAATTTGCAGGCTTTTACGAATATGAGGCCTAAGCAGTCAGTGTTCTTGGAGACATAAAATCCATTAAAATGTTAATCCTTTAACAAGAGGCAGCAGCGAAATTGTCAGTGTGCATGTATGTATGTATGTGTGTGTGTGTGTTGTGTACTGCAGCAGTTGGCACAATTTGTGGAACGCCATTTAACAATTATGAGAATGAGGCAGGGATAAATGTGTTAGGGGCGAAATTTTACTGCTATACAGAGAAGGCAGTGGAAGAGGAAATGCTTGGCTTGCGAGGCTCAACAGCAGATTTGTTTGTCAATAAACGGCGTGCAAACAAAGTGCGAACAGTTAAAATTTTCGATTTAATTTCTTTAAGAAATGGGTGGAAGAGTGAAAGAAACGGTGAAAAGGAAAGTTTTCATATTAAATATATTTAAAATTAAATATATAAAATATTTACGCATATACAACTATGTGAAAAATAATAGTTACGCTTTATTTCACTAGTCTAAGCTAATTTTCTTTCGTGTTTTTTTTTCACTTTTATACAATTATTTATAGACGGTCGACAAATTTTCACCAAAATTTCAAACATTGCAAGCAGAGTTTAGAAAAAAAAATGGAACGCAGTTTAAGAAAAAAAATAAACATTTCTCGCGTACCTACGCTTCTGTTAGGTGATGTTGTTTCACCAATGGAGCGACCTACAACTTTAAGCCGACTACGAACGGCAACTGATGATGATTATGATTATGAGGGGTTTTT
>JAYXIM010026433.1:0-104230 GCA_037575425.1 Anastrepha fraterculus
AATATGTTCACCTTCTGCTCATATTACTAGCTGTTAACCACAGTCAAATATTATATTTGAAAACATTTTTTCACTTACGAACCGAATAATAATTTAGAATTGCGTTTCTCTGACTATTGACAATTTTTTTACTACACATACAGTGCCTCGCAAAATATTCGGAAATATTTTTTCTAGGTTATAACATATCAGAAACTCCTTTCAGTTTTAAGTTATTGCTATAAACTAATTCAGCTCTTTCAAGCTATAATTTAATTATAATTTTTTTTTCAATCAGAAGCGTAAGTGAATAATGCATTAATTTCAAAAATATGTGCATTCATGTTACAAAAGTATTCGGAAAAACAATTCCAGACATACATATAATACATGGTTTTTTTTAACTAATATCTAGTAGTAAATATCTTTTCATTTTAATAACTTCTCTTAATCTATTCTGCCTGGGAAACCCAACTTTCGCGTTCTAAAACCTGAAATCTCTGCCCATTCTTTGATCAGATTCAGATCCGGCGACTGAGGTGGTGTTTCCAAAACATTGGGGGTCTTATATAATATCCAATGCTTCGTAATGTGAGCTGTATGCTTTGGGTCGTTATCTTGGTGGTATATGGTAAGGCCCAAGTTTATTGACGCTAGCACTCAAATTCTCCTTAAATATTTGAATATAAAGCCGATGGTCCATTTTGTCACTAATAAAATGCATGTTATCGGCACCGTTTTTACTCAATCATTTCGGAATTTACTTTTCGCCACGCTTTATTACCACAATCTGGCCTAAAAATGTTGACTTTAGTATCATCATCTTTTACCGAAAACTCGTTGTTACGATCGATAAACTTTTCTGCGAATTCCAAACGTTTTTTTCCGTTTTTCGCCTAAACTTTCCATTACTACCACGATATATTTGGATGGGGGCGGAGGGGGATGGGACGTGGCACCACCCACCACGCCCAATAGAAAGAGCAAGGTCACACCATTATAACGATGAAAGTCCCAACCTCCTAGCATCCCTATAGAACCCCGAGGAAACGCTTAAAAATTACGACTGTATTTGCATTTTGTACTGAACTATTGTTAAAGATAAATGTATAAAGCTCTTATTAACCCAGCAAGCACCTTACTTAGGTTTTATAATTCATACTATTTATGAAAATGTTGTATTATCGTAAAATTTATAAGTGATCCTGGCGAAAAATGTATTATTTTTATAAAAAAATTTCTTTTATAAAAGTTTTTTTGTTTTTTGTAACATAAAAAATCGCGCGATTTGGTATTCTAAATTTTCACTTTTTATGAAACTATTATCTTATCGCGAAAGTGAGAATTTTTTAAAATAATGATTTATCGAAGGTCAGAGGTTAATTTAACTCTTTTAAAAACGGCTACTAATAGTTTTATCGAACCTTATTGTTGGTTGACAGAGTTTCTTCGGCTTCGCTTTATTCTTTTCTCATTATCGTTCCTTTGACAGTTCGTTCAGAAGAACATTTGTAATACCGTGCAAAATTAATGTGCGGGACGAACCAGCTGGTACCGCATCGAATACTTTCAGAGCCGAAGTGTTTGTATCCATTCGGACGACTTGACCCTTCTTATGGATTGGGCAGAGCACACTTAAATTCCAATCGGCAGGCATGCTTTCTTCCGACCATATTTTTCGAGAAGTGTTCCCTCCATAATTTAAATTGCTCTGGATGTCAGTGACCAGTTCGCCGTCTTTGTTCTTACAGGAAAGCGCCCCGGTCTTAAAACCTTTTGTGAGCCGCCGAACTTTCTGGTAGAAAGTGTGTTTGTGCTTAAGTAAAATAAGTGTCTGTAATAGGGCATTTTTTAAAGCTTATGCAAATATTAAGCATTTTTTAATTTATTTATTTTTTAATTTATAAAAAGTACTATAAATCAAAAGGCTGATATAGTGACTACATTTGTGTGTTATAATTTTTAAATGCGATCCAAGCACTATCGTGGTAGAAATGGAAAGCAAACCCGAGCCACTTATAAGCGGCTTAATGAGTGGTGATGGCCTCTTTTTTAATGTTTTTTCCTTTATTTCGTAAATTAAACATTGTTTTCCCCATATTTTAAAAAATAATTTATTACAAATGAAAACTACCGAAAGCATTGAGTTTTACTAACAGAATGAATGTTAAATTCTATCAATAGCGGCGTGATTTGTGTGTATAACGGTGCCTTTGCATAGCCTATTAAGATTTAAAATTCGGAATACTTATTTGATGTGAAGTCAAGCCAGTTCATGCGGTCAAAGCGGCTTACACTCACAATTTTTTTGTTTAATGTTAAAGTATTTCTTTCAAGAGGAAGCTTAATATGTATATGTATTAAAAAATCAATTTTTGAACGTATACCCGAGATAAAATACTATTTTTTTTGTACTTTCTACCAGGCAAATGAGATTTCCGAAACTTTTGTGAGGCACTGTCTATATACCGGGTTCCATTAGCTATACTTTTATTTCAACTAAACACTATCATCGAGAGCAAGCATTCATAATTGTATGTTCGAAATGAGAGGTGAGATTTTTTTACTTGGAAGTATCATACTTACCGACTCAATATAATCTTCACCGCCGAGAAGCACAGAATGTTGCACGCGTTATGCTTTGGGATATTGTGCATTAGGGCGGAGGTTTTTTTTTGTTAATCGCTTTTGGCAAAGCTGCAGAAACGTTAAATTCAACCTTTTCATTTTCACTTCCCAAAATTACCTATATACATACATGCACATATATTTACTTAAGACTTTTCAAATTCACTCAGACTTACATATATGCACGGCCTTGTAAGGAAAGTTATTGTTGTATTTTATATGTAGTATCAACTAATTTTGAGTGATCACAAGATCTAAAATCTATAACATTCATAGTTGTGTAAAATTTTGTTTAATTTTCAGGTAATACCTAAATCTTGATTTTTATTAGCTCTTTTAAGGCAGTATTTCATTTTATGGCAGAGCATTACAAATTTTAAATTAATTTCGATATTGTTAAGAATTGAATAAAATAAATTATGTTGTTCTTTCCTTTAAAAACTTTAAAGAATACACTTGTACAAATATACATAATGGCAAAAAATGACCGCGAATTGATAATTTAAAAAGTCCCTTTAAAGGGTACGCAAATAATATGTATTATCTAAACATTATGTACTGCGTAAAACAGAGCAAATCCCTCGAAAAGAGCCGGAATTGAAGGAAAAACTATTGAATTGGTACTACGTAATACATCATCTCACAGGGTTATTTTTAGGATCGGATTTCTAATGAAAAATTCTTCAAAAATCATCCAGCGACCACCGTATTCACCTGATATAGCTCCGACTGACTTTTTCTCTTTTCAAAATTCAAATTACCAATTACCTGAATTCAATCGATAGAAAATATAAAAGAAAATTCCCGCCGAGATCTGAAGGCAGTTACGAAAAATGCATTTGAAAAACGTTTTAATGATTGGGTTATTCTTTGGCATACGTGTATTGTTTCGGAAGGTGGCTACTTTGAAGGTGTTATAGTAAATTCTAATGACTGATAAATATGAGGGGCGAAGTTCAACTGACTTTGCGGTGGACCGCAACTACATATACTAATTGTGCGTGCTTCCGCACACAAAGATTTTTTCATTTAAGTCCAAATACCACATTTTATAGCATCGACGCACAAAAAATATTAAAGAAATGTAAATATTGTTTACCACTCTTATAATTAATGGCATTTTCATCTCTATAAACCCTCTTTGGTTATAAAATAACGAACCAATTTTTGAAGTGAAAACTTCTTTAGAATCGTTGGGAGTGATTTGAAACTCGAAGGAACGAAAAAGCGACACTACGAAGCGTTATATGTTGATATACGTGTATGTGCGTGGCTGCGTACTGCTGAGTCACGCTAGTATAGTGAGTATTGTAGTATGTATACTACACTGCCTATTACTTGCTTTAGTGTTTAGTTCAAGCGTCATACGTATGTATGTTTGTATGTATGCTAGTACGTATGTGTGCGCGCCTGCGTATTACGGAGCCACGGTGAGCGAGAAGGCATTATGTATGCCTATACTACACTACCTAATACTTGCTTAGACCAAGCGTCTTACGAATGTTTGTGTGTATGTTAGTACGTCTCTGTAATATACGCGTTACGACGCTCATAATAGCAACCGCGTATGCTGTATTGCGTCCGTATTTTTATATTCGTAAATATTTTCATTTTTAAATATTTACCGCAATTGCAGGCGGTGTTGCAATATACCACAATCAAAATGACGGTGCTCGTATTGTAACTCCATAGATAGACCTGAATGCACAGCAACTAGAATCACTGTCTGTTCAGCTCTCTAAAGTGGGAGAAATACAATGTGTGCATGCGAAACCAGATTGAGCAATGGAAAAATAGTTTTAATTGTGGCAATTTATATTTCACCGAATCAATCAATAAATAGCATCACGGAATTCATTCACGAAAATTTAATAAGGTATACACCAGAAGTGTCGCGGATACTTAGAAAAGAGTACGATAAAGTTCCAATGATTTTAAGTGGCGATTTTAACGTAAATTTTGCATTGGACACAGCGGTTCCTTTAATTGACTTTCTCAATACAACATTCAATTTAAAAATGTGTAACAATCGCACTGAATCGACAACATGATCAAAAACAGCAATTGACGCGGTATTTCAAAGATATGTTGACAACATCGAAACCAAAGCATTTGTATCATATTTTAGCTATCATAAGCCACTCGTATCATTTGTTGAAATTGAGGATGAATAATAATAAAATGAAGAAAATAAAATATGAACTTTATAGCAATATTATAATGAACTTATAACTTATCCCACTCCCAATGCTGCTTTCGTCTCATTCTTTCTCAGTTTGTTTTACGGAAGGTTTCACTTCTATCGCGTCTAACCGTTAGACTGGTATTTTTTTATAACAGCGTTCGCCCCTCAACAGGCAAGGACGAGCCCCCAAATACATTTTTGCCATGGCCATCTTCTCATAAAAACCATCTTAGTAATACTGTAGTTCCCGCCATTTGTGGAGCAACTAGAGCTATTCGCGCCACACAATTAGTTTCAATTAATTGCAGCAGCCAACTTTCTCAGTTTTTACTTTTAGGTATCCATATATTGGTGAACAATTAATTAGCAGTACTCCCGCACAAATGCAGGTTAGAAGCTATTGCAGAAGTAAGCAGAAGAGAAATATGAAGATTTCGTGTAAAAATATAATTGTTTTAATGTTGTCAGTGAGATAAGAACAATGGCTGTGAATCAAGTACATACCATAGCGATTAAAAAAAAATTATGAAATGAGCAACACAATGGCAATTGCGTGAAGTGTATGTATGCAATCAACAGATCAGTTATTAAATTGAGTAAACAAAATCATGATCAAAAAGACAATTGAAAATGATGTTTGCCGCTGCTAGCCAATTAAAACCTCCCTTTAATTCTAAAAGCTAAGGAAGGGTATCATAAGAGCACTGCATGAGCGCATGACTTTATAAATAATTTCATATTAATCGAAAAGCCCTAACTAATTGTTCAGAAAATCAAGTTTTCAACGGATTTTAATGTTCAAGCTCCAAATTCAAATTATTGCATTCCACGAAAACTAAAGGTAATACCACGCCTTAAAGGTACTCATGATTTCGCCATATCTGGTGCCCAAAATTTGCCACCAATTAACTTGAAAACATGTTGCCAGCTAGTAGGTAGCGTTACTTGTTTGCACGCAAATCACTTATGACTAAAATTTGCTCGCTTTGTCACATGTTTATCTTTTGTGTTAAACTGGCATCACTAAAGAAATGAGTTTATTTGGCACATTTATCAAATTCTTTTTTGCACCCGGACGATTTTTCCGTTTTGATTTCCATTTCATTTAATGAGACCATGGCAAATTTATAACTAAAAGCTTTATTTCTAAGGCGCACTCACACTTCAACTGTTATATCTTTCTAAAGTTCCCACATATTTCCAGCTAGACCTGAGTGGATTGACCATATACGTGGTGTGAAAAACTGCTTACGGCTCTTTGCTGATGTCTCAAAGCTTGACAATAAAGTAGGCTTTAGCGTCTATTGTAAGAAGCCAAAAGTAAGCGTGTCGACTCGTCTTCTTAATCACTGTGGCATATTTCAGGCTGAAGTTCCAGCCATTAATAAGGTAGTTAGGTTAGGCTGGTTAGGCAAAAATGTAACTACCTTTAGAGAAGTCTATATTTATTCAGATAGACAAGCAGCGATTAAATCTCTTGGTGCCGTTGTCACTAATTCAATCATTGCTCGCAAATACCGGGCATCTCTCAACAAGGTGGCGGAATATTTCCGCATCCATTTGAGATGACTACCAGGGCATAGTGACATACCTGGGAATTGTAAGGCAAACAAATTAGAAAGAGAGGACACTACCACTTGCCTTTCTCTTGGTATGGAGATTGTAGAAATACTCCTCTCAACCTACCTAATCGGGGACTTTTTACCCCGGGCCCGGAGTTCTCAGAGGGGCCCGGACTCAAGAGTAATTCGAATTATATGAATTAGACATATTTGGAAAGAGCCCGCATTTGCAATTTAACCCCGGGGCCCGGATATGCTCTCTACGGCCCTGCGCACGCCACAAATAGAAGAAGGAGCTCGGCCAAACACCCAAAGAGGGTGTACGTGCCAATATATATAGATCAATGTGCTTGCACTTAAACCAAATGGTTTAACGAGAAGTAGCAGGTAAACTGCTACTGTGGTATCACAGTACATCGGCAAAGGTCTAAGTGAGTTGGTTTAAAGACCGACAGCTACTTCTGCCTACCTACCTATGGGGTAGGTATGTAAACTGTAAAATTAAACTGTATGTACCATAATTGTAAAAGATCCCTAATTAAACTTATGCCTTTTCCGATTAAACTTGCGTTCACTTTTTCCTTACCCTGTAAAGTAACAAAAGTATGAGCTAGGGTCTTTCTATATTATGGTACCAAAATTCTGAGTTCCTTTGAAAAAAATTGAAAACAAAATATAATTCTAATACAAAAAAATATTACTTAAAAAAAATATATTTAATTTTAGCCAATACTGCATATGTGAATAACTACCCATTTTGTTCAACTAAAAACATAATTGTTTGAAAATATTTGCACTTTATTAATAATATTCCAATACATCTATTGGCAAACACTTACTTCCATTCCGACGTCACCATTTCTGGTGGCCATTTTGCTATGCTTTTATTAATTATTTATAACTTTTTTTAAAAAAGTGAATGAAAATGTTCGGCGCTATTTACAAACACTAGTATGCTTCTCATTTGTCACAATTGTAGAAATTGCTTACTTATAAACATAGATTCAAGATTGTGTAGTTTATGTATGCAATTTTTCTCATAGTTTATTAATATCTATAAATCAAGTTCACATAAAAACTTTTCAGGTTCACCTCGACTTCTGCATTGGTTGGCGTTTAGCACTGAACTGTTTCAAAGCGCACCTTACCAAATTGCGCGCTGAAATTTGCTGCTAGAATTTGCAACCAACACTTTAACAGGGTTCTCATTATATTAAGTGTAATGGAGTTTTTACAGCAACAGCTGCGGGACGCTTTTGAGAAGCTCCCAGCAAAAAAAGAAAATAACGCTGTTTCAATTTATTAATAAAATAACATGTTTAAGAATCAGATGAACAAGCAAAAATACACTGGCAAAAATTCACTATTTTACTAACTTAATAACAGCACATGGATTCAGTTTAGATTATCAAAACAGTTTTGTATTAATTAATTAGTAAATTATCATATGGACTGTTTATCTTTAACATCCTCACGGTGGTTGTTTATTGTCCGGATATCCTTTGGACAGTTCCTTCAATATTCCGCTAAGAAATTTTCAACATACAGACTTATTTTATTTGTATTGTTTTAAGCGACTCGGTCTTTTTGAGAGATAAATGAACTAGAGTCATATTGTGTATTTTGAGATAGCACTTCCTGGACTGGTTTTAAAAAGTAAAATTTTTAAGTTACTTTAATTTATAGACAGTGCCGGATTTACACAAAATGCCGCCCTGTGCACCATTAAGAATGCCGCCCTAATTTTTTAAATTTGTGTGTGCGTGTTTGTATTATAGTACAAAAAATAGTCGTTATACAATAAACAGGTGTAACAAAACAAATTTTGGGTAGTTTTATGCATCAATTAACAGATTATAGAATAATATTTGATATATTTCAATTTTTATTGTTGAGCAAAATTTTTATTGTTTAATTATAAATTAAGTGCCAGGAAAATGTAATAAATAGCATAAAATATAGTAGTACATCTTAAAAAATAGAATCCAATTGAGTCTATATAACAGCATTCTTACTTAAACATATTATCAATATTTATTAGATGAGCAAAAAAAAGGAATGATTGCTTTTATTAGATCAAATTTTTACACATCACCTTAAATGCGAAAACGTCTGGCTTTTCGTACTGCAAACTGGTGTATTAAATTGTCACAATTCAAGCGTTCAAGTAAATCAGACTCAATGCACAGTAGAGCCAGACTATTCAGGCGGTTTTCAGACATTGTTGAACGCAAATGATTTTTTACTCTATTCAGACATGAAAATGAACGTTCTGCGCTGCAGTTTGTTGACGCTAATGTGTTAAATATTCGATATGCTATCTCCACATTTGGAAACTCAGTGTATAACTCGTTCGTCCGCAGAAGTTTCAGAAGGTCAGATGGCGAGTTACGTTCTATTTTTCGTTCAGAACAGTACGCGTAAAAATGAATCATTTCGATAGTGAATAAAGTCTCAAGGTCTGAAGTATAAGCTTTTCTCAAATATTCCGATCTTTCACGAAGCTCTTTGAAATTCAAACCTCCAAAATTTGTAATCACTAAAAATTTCTCGTATAACCTTTCATATGCTTGGTTTCTCTTTCTCAATTCTGAATCAACGTTGTCTAGTATGATATTGAAGGTATTTATCTCTTGATTCGTCAGCTTGTAACTTTCTTCTTCTTTTTCTCGAAACAGTCGTCTGATATTCTTGTATCTGCTGCTACTTTTATTAGTCCACGATAGTCATTAACTACATCAGTAATGTTGATTTCAACTTTCTGTAATCTTTTACTAACCGCGTGGAATCGTGATAGTAAAAAATGCCAAAGAATGTGCATGAATGTTATCTCAAGTCTCTCTAGTTGAATCCTCAGCACTCTAGCTTCTTGTCTCGTTATAGCATTCTCAGTTACATCTTCCTCGAATAAGATCGGAGTTTCAATGATTTTGCCATAGTAGACAAAATATTTTGTTACATCAATACGGTTATCTATGTATTATTAAGAACATTTGTCAATAAAAAAGTATTTGAATGCTTTTACTGTATGCACCTGCTTTCTAACCTTGTTTTAGAAGGACTGTCGGTTTTTAACAATTTAATATACAAAATCGAATGAGTGATGTATTTTTTCCTGCGCCACATTTGCGCTAACCGCACTCTCTCCAACTTCGAAATATTTTTGTTATTGCGAATAAAATCAATTTTTATGGACTAAAGAAGTCAATGAATAAAATCGCTCTGGCGGGTATTGTGGGCCACGTATTATATAACCATAGATAACGATTATTTCTGTGTGTACGAAAGTTTCTGAAGATGGAATTGCAAACAAACTACTAATTACAACAATTACCATGAATCAACATTGTTTGATAAGTAATTCTCAAAAAAACAGTTTTTGTCACTCGAATCATATTTATTTATAATATTATATATGAAAAGAAATACTTCATTTTTTCATACACACTAATGCATTCGAGAGATTTTACGTAGTTTAAGTAAAAATGTTATTTTATACATTAAATCCATAACGTTTTTCAATAAAAGGTTTGGTTTCCCACAATTTCCGACACTGTCAAAAACTGTCAAAACACTTTTTTTAGGAACGTATAATTAACATTCAGAAATTAAATTTTTTATTCTTACAATTATTTCTCGCATAGATGAATGACTAAACTTTCACTGACTGTTAGAAACTAATCCGAGATTAGCTTCTTATTTTATCCATAAGCGTTTTCCCTAAGATGGCCCCTAATAGCCGCCGCGCCTTGAGTATAATTTTTTTTTTTTCAATTTTCTTCTCCTAGTTCTGCCGCCCTTCTAGAATCTGCCGCCCTGTGCGCAGGCACCGTTGGCACTTAGTGTAAATCCGCCACTGTTTATAGAGGCACTTGCAGAAGTTTTACTTGTACTCTTTTAGTTTAGTTTGCTTTCATTGACTGCAATCTCACAGCACTTTCACACAAAATTTGTTTTCTTTAATTCCTTTTTGCAGAAAAAACACTTGAACTTATTTAAAAATAATAATATATTGTCCCTAAAATAATATATTGAAAATACATACATGTTTCAAGTCGAGAACCTCTTGTCGTATAGCGTTTGCAAAGGTCGGTTTTTTGCCCTTGTTTACAATAGCTAGATTTGTTTGTATTAAAAACTCTAGAAGTAACTCACCTCTTTTATTTATGTCTGTACTCCCCCAGATTGTGTTGTGTGCAATTACATCACACCCAATGATTAATATCTTGTTGTGTGTCTTACAGAAGTTCACTAAGCCTATGATATTTGGCGGTGGTACTACATCGGCGTCCCCTGGGAAATAGGCTGAGGCAATAACGACTTCTTGCTTCTTTCCATCAAAGTTCGCTTCGACTAGTACCGTTGCCGTGTCGCCATCCATAAATTCGTTAAATGGCAAATGTTTAATGTTGGTGTCTATGATAAGCGCAGCCCTTAGATTGACTACGCCCACGTCATATATTACATGTTTGTGTTTTATACTGTGATGCCATTGATATGGACCCCGTTTAACCAGGGCTCCTGTATAAGCCCTAAGTTGAAGCTTCCCTTGGCAAAACTCATGCTAAGTTCGGCCGATGTGGCCTTAGCGTGATGGAGATTTGCCTGGATACACTTCATGTATTATCTGTCTTGTTAGGGTTGGATGGAGTGCTTCCGTCCTCTGAATCCAACTCCATAGCATCCATTTTGTCCGCCAATGCATCTACATTGACGGGTGCAGCCTTCAGCTTGAGGGTCAATTGACTGAAACGGTACTCCATCAAACTGGCTGCTGATTTTTGGTCTACTGCTAGAACCAGTGTTACGTTTGAGCCTCTTTTAACTCTTCTTAGTGTACGCCAGATGTCGATGTGAAGGCCTTTGTTTTGCCCCTGCAAAAAGCCCAGTATCTTCGGGGTTTCCAAGGACTGGGAATTGGGAAAGTACCCCACTGCGATCCGTGGATGGGGTACCTTTGATTCCTCTGTTTGTATCGCGTCAGTGATAGCCACTTTTAACCAGTCCGTGGAAGCGTCATCCTTACAATGCAGGACCATGGACCCTGCTTTGTAGACCGCAACAACCAAAGTAAAGAAAGTTCTCGCGCACGTAGCCACAAAGATAGATATAATATCGTAATAATCCTTTTTTCCGTGCTCTGAAATGCGATCACTATTTATGAAAAAAAAAACATTAAAAAAATAAATTCATAATCAAAACTGGTAGAAATCTTTAAATTCCGCATTTTTTAACCAACTTATCTGGGAACAAAACTATTATGTACTTACTTATGTATGCAGGCATGGATTTTATATGGTATATGTTTTGTCGTCGAGCATGTCTTTTTACTCAGAGTTATCATATGCAGGACGAACGAATGACAATTTTGTCGCGTTCGCGATTCACTTTCACTTTTGTTGAGTTTCAGAACGCGATATTAGATCCTCCAACGCGCACGACTTAAATTTTCTTTTATTTTTTTTTTCTCAATTTTATATTTTACAGAAATCTTCTTTTTTCAACACAACTTAAAAAACAAAACTACATCGACTCATACATTTTATTAAGAAAACGTTTGTATGGGAAATAGAAAAATGCTGTTTTGAGGATTTTCCCGGCAATTATTCGAATTTTTCTCACCTTTTAAACCTTCCCTAGACCTCCACGAATAATTCAAGACCAAGAAAAGATAAATCCGTTCAGCCGTTCTCGAGTTTTAGCGAGACTAACGAACAGCAATTGATTTTTATATATATAGATATTAGTACTAATTTTAAATAAGAAACGAAACAATTGTCAAAACTCGTCAATAAATTCTTGTACTATAATTATTAGGCGCACTGTATATAATATTACATTTAAAAGCAAATCTTAAGCCTTATAAGGATTTAAAAAAATTTTTAGGAGCATACTTTAAGCTCATAAAATGAGTATTTAAGAGCATATTTTAGATTTCCCTGGTAACCACTAATGGAAAAAGCGAGTAAATGAAAGTATCGACACAATTTTTATCTTATGAGATACTGTTAATGTACTATAGATATGACCATTTTTTGCAGAGCCGCCGTAGCCGAATGGGTTGGTGCGTGACTACCATTCGGAATTCACAGAGAGAACGTAGGTTCGAATCTCGGTGAAACACAAAAATTAAGAACAACATTTTTTTAATAGTGGTCGCCCCTCGGCAGGCAATGGCAAACCTCTGAGTGTATTTCTGTAATGAAAAAGCTCCTCATAAAAAATATCTGCCGTTCGGAATCGGCTTAAAACTGTAGGTCCCTCCATTTGTGGAATAACATCAAGGCGCACACCACAAATAGGAGAAGGAGCTCGGCCAAACACCCAAAAAGGGTGTACGCGCCAATTATATATGGGGCATTCTTTCTCAACGGGAGACCCCTATCCATCCAAAAATGTTTTTGACCTAGAGAGTTCTAATAGGGCTTAAAATTTAGCTCTTTTTATCTACTTTTCAATGCAGAGTGGCCAAAAACGAAATTCAAGATGGCTCATTTAATACGGCTAAAAATGTAATCAAAATTCATTCTAATAACCTATGCCAAAAAAAGTCATTTCAACGGAAAGAGTTGTACGATATATATATAAGAGAAAAATGATGGGCATTTCTGCAAAATTATTTATCTAAAAAAAAAATTTGTATACGCTATTCTTCCAACAAACGAGCGGTACGTATTTGAACTCAAAGCTCCGTATCTGAACAATCAGTTCGTATACATAAATTAATATTACATGATTTCCACATATCCATAAATGTTTGTAAGCCTAGTTACTTGAGTTGTCACCCTTTTTACTATACATCCACGTATGCAAAAGGGCAATCAGTTGGCTAATTTTATACTCTAATTGGGGAATATTATCAAATTGTTTGAATAAATAATATGCGTAATTTAATTTTTCATTCAATTTATAGGTCAAGAAATGTGTTATTTCAAAATCTGTACATGGCGTAGTACTATGTTTATGCCCCTCACATATGGGTATTAGATACGAGTGAGCTGGTAAGTTAATAATTTTCAACTCGATATTTCTTTTAAATATTTTGTTATATTTTGTACTAAAATCATTTTGTATATATGTATATAATCTTTTTATGCACGAATTTCAACTCGAGTTCGATTTTCTACAGATGTTCAAAAAATGCGCACACTCAACTCGAGTAGTCTTTTCAACTCAGTTTAAAAACGATTTATGCACACGAACTGTGGGGATTAAGTTCCAAGAATTTAGTTATAACTCGTGAACTGGGTACATTAGTTCGTACTTTAAGCATATACCTGGAAGTATACACATTGATTTAAAATTGAAAGTCAATAGAACATTTACTGTTTTAGGCAAATTCTTCTAAAGTAAGTAACTTTTTGGTGGCGTCATGATAACATTTACAAGCAACGTTTTGTGATCCAACTTTAAGTTTGTTAGATGTGCTGGGTAATCATTGATAAGATCTGAATACTTAAACATAGCCCCAAGACTCATGAACAGTTCGAGGAAAACGGTGAGGAGCGGCTATCGAAAGCAAGGATGTCTGACACTTTTTTTCCAACATCCGCAGCATCATTCCTCGTGCATATGTTCTCGCCGAACAGACAGTGACTAGAGAGTTCTTTATCGAAACGGGTGGATCGAAAACGCATTTCCTCATTCATGGAGCTATGGTTTTTACCAAAACGGAATTCCAAAGTTGTCCCTTTTGTATGGCCTCTACGGACGCAAAACGTTTTCCTTTCATGGCCAAATGCAATTTCCGAATAGGTAGAAGTCACAGGGAGCCATATCAGGCGAATACGGTGAGTGATTGATGATTAAAATGCGATTTCTAGTCAAAAAATGAATCTCAAGAGTGGATCGATGAGATGGTGCATTATCATGCAATAAGCGCCAGCTTCCTCCTTCCCGGTATTCAGGGCGAATTCGACCAATGTGATACAACAAACGTTTCAAAACGCCAAATCCACACAAGTACACACAAGTCCCTGTGACAATTCCCTTGGTATCGTAAAAACAAATGAGCATTGACTTGATTTTTGACTTCTCCAAACGCAATTTTTTGGGTGGTGGCTCGTCTGCGGCCTTCCATTCGGCACCTTGACGCTTAGTTTCAGGTTCATGTTAGAAATACAACGTTTCAGCACCAGTTACAATTTTGTAAAGGAAATCCTCAACTTTTCTCGCCTCTTTAATGAGGAAGTTCGGATTCTGAGAAATTTTTGGCCCTCAGTTAACTTGTGCGGAATGAAACGTGCACAGACGTTTTATAAGCCCAAATGATCAGTTGAAATGCGATAAATCGATGTTTTGGAGATATGCAACTCCTATTCTATGAATTTAAACTATGATTTCGGTTCATTTTTGATAAATTTACGAACAATTTCGATGGAGTTTTCGGTGATTTCGGTCCTTACAACCATCTCTGAAACGTGTAAACCACTCTTGAACTCTGTCCCTAGATAGACAACCATCGCTACAAACTTTTTTCATCAATTCAAATGTTTCGGTAAACGTTTTACCGATTTTAAAACAAAAATTGATATTAGCTTTTTGTTCGAAACTCATTTTTGTACCGATCACACAAACATACTGACACTTTAGACGCAATAACTTCGCTTCCATTGAACCGAATGTCACCAAGCTTTCACTTGAAGTCAGCTAGGGATGTAACTTCCAACGCACTAACTCATTTAAAAGATGGCGTCATAAAAAACATTTTTATGACGCCAGTCTTGTTCATTTTAAACTTCACCTTGTAGAACTGTTTTTTAGAGTTAGAGGCAGAGTTATTCCAACTTACAACATATCAATGTTATATGTATTTTAATAATACGTTCTACGAGTTAGCACCCATTGTATATATTATATTATACGTAATTATAATTGTAAAATAAAGAGCATAAGAGCTATTGCTAAGATTTGTTTATAACCTAAATTGCTTTTACTTTATTGGTAAATTCTGGAAACTTAATTTCCGATCCTCGTATGGATTCAATTAGTTGTTTCTAAACCATTTTGCACGCAACTAAATATGATAGGTTGTCTTCAACCGAAAAAAAAATTATAGCCTTAAAGACTTAGTATTAGCATACTTCGAAGAATTGGCTTTAAAAAATCATCTCGATAAACAACAATACACCGAGGAACTTAATTAAATCTTAGCCGATGGTTGAATAAGGAAAAGCTTGGCCCTTCTTGGGATAAGATAGTGCAAAAATAATTAGTCCCGACAATAATATGCTTGTATTAGAACACAAACACCTCTTTACTGTAATTATTTATTATAGTACGAGTATTATATATCAAAAGAAGACTAGCTTGACTCTCAACTATTGCCATTAAAAGTTTTGACTCATACCTAGAGTGACGTGTAGTCGTGTCAGGCTCTGCTCATAATTGGCGTTATTTTAGTAACACTTCATTTTATTTCCAGTAAAACCAATAATCAATAATTTTTCCTTTATTATAATAAAATAATACTTTAGTTAGTATTTTAAAACATCGCGAATCTTTCATACAAAAAAATAGTCCTCATTAATAGTTGGTTATATGCAATCTTAAGATTTTGGTTCTTCCTCTTCGTACGTAAGTAATGGCACTTTTTATCCACAATCCTCTTCGGAAAGTGACTTTAATGGTATGTATTTGCTCTGATTTAAGCAAAATTGCTCGAAACTTTTCGAGAAAATTTTAAAAGAAACGCCTTAATGAGAAAATCTTTCTTTTGACATTAAGTCAATGGTATAATCTAACCAATAAGATTTCGTGCGTGGGCAGGCCCTTCGTAACTAGCATTCTGAATATTGTGTACCAGCATTTAAGTGCGGGTTTCAAGTAGATACCATTTACACTGACTATTCCAAAGCTTTCGCTAAAGTTTCTCATACTATTTTGCTCTAAAAGCTTGAACATTTTGGCACTCAGATCAAGACGTGTTTGAGTTAAGTCGATGGATAAATGCTAAGATTTTTTTGAATCGATACCTCTTAAGCGATTGAAATGTATTCGTTAATTGTATTTAGATTTGAAGATACGAAGAGTGGACTTCAAGAATATAGGTAATAGGTTTTTTGAAAGAATTAAAAATTATTATCATTACAATTAAATAGTTCATGGTGTTTTTTAAGCAGGTTTTCAGAAGCATTGGATTTTGAGTATTGTGCTGACGAAAATTTCTCACATGTTTACATTTTGATTCAGAGTGATCCTGGGGCGAACCCACAATACTTTACTAAGAAACTCTTTTTTTGTCTGATTAGATGTGTTTGAAGAGTGTCGAACTATTCACGTATTTACATAGCCAAACGGAATTCGTAGAAGGTGGCTTCGCTAAAGCAAAAAGAACATTTACATGCACTTGGTTTTTGAAATTTGGTAGTTTAGTACTTTGGTTATTTGAATGTCAACATTGCATTAAGAATGTAAGCAAACAAATAAAACAACAACAAAGAAGCAGAACACTTCGACATTAACAGCAGCAAATGCAAAAAAACAAAACAAGGAACTGCTTTGGCGAAGTCACCTCGTGTGGATTCCTCTTGATTAATATACTCATGCCTCTTTGTATGGTCCCTCATTTTACGACGTTTCGCTATAATGGCCTTTTGAAATAAAAAAACACCTTCACTTTATCGCGCACATCAAAAATGTATTCATTTATTCCTGGACCCACATTACCTCATTTTATGGCTGAACAAAATCAAAAGATGTACATAGTGCAGAGGTGTGGCCAAGTTCAAAGCATTAATCAGCGATGTTAAAGGAACCAGCTGACTCGTTGTCGTAAGCGGGGTTATGACAGCGGTTTGTCTACCGGGTCCGACACTCGAAGTGTAACCAAATAAAAAGGCCATACATTTAATTTGAAAAATAACTTTTATTCAATTCAAAGTAAAAAATGTGTGAAAATAATACAGAATTAAGAATCAATTTACTTTTGCTCGATATAGCCATCTTTTGCCTTGACTATGGCCTTGAGACGGTCCAGAAACGAGTCGCAAGCTGCCCGAATGTGAGTTGCCGGTATTTTGGCCCACTAGCGGACAGTGGCTTTTTTCAGCGCCTTGAGAATGGTGAATCTTTTAGTTCGGATCTGCTCTCCAAAATGACCCAAAGAGAATAATCCCCCGGATTCGCTTCTGGTGAATTTGAGAGCCATTGTGTGGATGTTATGAAGAACGTTGTTTTTTAGCCATTTTTGGTTCACTCGAGCTTTGTGAGACGGTACCGAGTCCTGTTGAAACGTCCGTGGTCTGCCACCGAAATGTTAGTCTACCCACGGTTTCAAAGCAACCTGTAGAATACTTTCCCCATAATATTACGCATATACTTTGACGCCAGGCTCGATGAAAACGATTGGACAAAGGCCATCTGCGGTTACAACGGCCCAAACCATTACCTGAGGCGGGTGCTTCCTCCTGGTAGCCAATCGATGACTCAAATTTTCGTATGAACGGTCGGTCAAATAAACCCTATCGTTTTAGGAGTTCGGACCTTGCTCAATTTGAAAAGTTTTCTTGTCAGAACACACAATGTTCGGAAATTTACCGCTTTCGGCCAAGCGAAGCAACTCCTTGGCTCTCTCAAGTCTGACTTGTTGCTACTTTGGTGCGAGATTATGCACCTTTTGGATCTTGCAAGGCTTGATTTTGAGATTATTTTTCAGTATGCAGCGGATACTACGGTCAGATATTTTCAGTTCTTCAGATTTCGTTCAAGTCGCGCCTTCATAGCTTGGACCATTTCACGTGACGTTGCAGTCTTTTGATGACCACCTCCAAGACGTTTTACGATTCTACCAGTATTATTGTAACGAGTAATGGTGCGATAAACAAAAACTTTATTTACTGTAAGGTGCTCGAGCTCACGAACAATCGCTGGTTGTGATTTTCCAACCAAATATAATGCAAACACACTATTACGTTTGAAATCCATTACTGATTTTCTTTTTTCGCGTTTACTCTCGGCAAAATGCTTCCGCGCGCGTTTAAACAGTACTCTGGACTGTCATTTCGCTAACTATGCACGAGCATCAGTTGCGCGAGCGCTCTGAAATTGGTTACACTTCGAGTTCCGGACCCTGTAAATCGTGATCTAAACGTCATCTATGGTCTAAACCACAGACACTGTTGTAAGAGAACTTTCGGAATTGATGGTAACGCTCTCAAAATACATTGAAAACTGCTTTTTTCACTATGACTTTCATATTTCTAATATCAAATCTACATCAAATCTACTACTACACTATATGTTGAAACGAATTCAAATCTCAAGTAACTGAACCAAACATTTTATAATTTTCTCCTCAAATCGGTAGCAGCTGACACTTGCGACAAAAACAAAGCCGTTCCCACGACAGTCGGTTCTACGTAAACCGGAACGACCCGGATTTATATTCGGCCAAGGACTGTAGCTTCCGCAGTATTCCCCGTATATGTACGGAGAATGTTTATGTTGCTACAAAGCAAGAAAATAAAATCTGGAATATTTTTGTGCTGCAACGCTAGCATTAGGGCCACCGTAACACATATCAAAAGGCAACCACTTAAAGTCGCGCTCTGCACAATGTTTCAGGTTAAGCTCCTACCTTTTTCGTGACATATTCCACATTAGTCCAACTTATGACACTAATCACAATCCCACTTGCACACTCATCTTGCCCGTTAATTAACTCGTCAACAACCAATTCCCTTTGGTCCTACCCCAACGCAGCAGAACGTTTCTTGGGCCAACCCATAGATGATCTCGATGACAATAACACCCAGGTAGTGCTTAGTAATACTCTGTTCATACATGCACCTTAATTAAGTTTTGAGTAGAGTTAACGATTTTCTCACACACTCTCAATTTAGCTTACTCAATTAGCATTCACAGCTGAATAAGTTTTGATTTTGTTTGTGAAAAATTGGGGAAATATTGTTTTTTATAAAAGAAATATTGTACTCTTGCAGTCAATACAATCGAGTTTTGTTCGAGACTGTTTTTAAAACTTTGTCTTATTTAGGTTCTTCTAGTCTTTCCTTCATTTTCATGACTTCTGTTCTTCTACTTCACAGGGTATCGTGGCAAACCTGACTCATATTGCCTTAATTGGGAAATTAGGGAGCATTTCTAACATTAATTCAATAGAAACTCGAATTTTAACGATTTCATAACGTTTTCTTTATTTACTTGTCAACTTAGTTTTTGTCGCGACTACTTGATGCACTTTTCTTATTTCTTTATAACATGTTCTTATACAGTAGATATACACTTGAGCTGCACTGCCCAACTTCTTCTAATTTATATTTCAGTACATAAAATAGAGTTAAAGTTGAATTATATGTATGGTGCAGTAACCGTAAGCTTGTTCCGCTGGAAAGCTACTGGTGTAATTGGCTTAAGTGTGCAGTCGAGCGACGATCAAATCATTATATTGTTATATGTATTATCTTCAGCATGGTAAGTCTCCATTGTTTTTTATTAAATTTTCATCCAATTGTAATTTTCAGTATTATAACGTTTCAATAAATCACTTTAAGAATAAATACAAATCTATTATTTATAATTAAAACTAACAGAAGTGAATGAAATCATACAATGATTAACACTAAGCTAATAGGTTTTCAATCTGGTAAAAACATACCTGTTGGTCATTACATAAGTGCAAAATAAATATTACATTATAAAGAATAAGAGAACGATGACTTATAAACATTTAGCATACTTATCTGTACTTAAAAAGCTTATAGTGTTACTTACGGAAACCTAACTATTTTAATTTGTAATATTTTGTATTCAAGTATAAATTTGGGTTATAAAATAGAAGGCATTTTGATGCATTTTCATCCCGAATAGAATATAGTATAATATGCTCAAAAATAAGTGAAGTAGTAAAAGGCAGTTAGTACGAAATGCCAACGGACAGCTGATCAATACAAATCAAAAGTTAAAGTTAATGAAATTTTGCTTTTTAAATAGTAGAATCGAGTTAATCTTACTACTACAAATTTAAGAAATTATGTAACATTTATAAAATTTCCCTAAGAAATTTGCATCAAAATGCCTTTCCATAATTTATAAAAAAAATTTATTTTATTCACCTCCTTCTAAGTTTGGTAAAAAAATATACGTAGATATATGATTTTAACATATGGTATTTATGCATCGATAAGAGGCGTAAAAATATACTACATAAATAATATTTGAATATGAATATTATATGTACAAGTGTTTATGTTAAACTTTTGTCCGGCAGAAATAATACGAGCCTTCTATTGCTTGCTATAGTACTATTTATATTACTCTCATCGCACCTTAGGCGAATATTTTAATTTGCTCTATATTTACAACAGGGTCATTCTCTTGACACAAATGACTAATGCGTAGTACAGTATATTGTATAGCAGAATGCTACAATGACCCTTAAATTTTCACAACTCTTACTGTTGATTTCTTGTATACCCTATCATAACTTAACTAATGAAATACATTTACTATTTCTAAATTGTTAAAGAGCGATGTTTTTGTTCTTTTAAATATTTAAAAATGAATTAGATGATAGTTGCAGCTTCTGTACTAGTAGTTTTAACATAAACTTTACACTCCTTTCAATCAGTCTCGCTCAACCCACTTAGCTAGATTTCTAGCCACAAGCTCTTTATTTATGAAGATGACATTCTGAAAAGGAGTTTAGAAATATATTAGTTAAATATGGTTCTAAAAAAATTACGAACTTTATATTTTCAGATAATAGAGTAATAATAATATAATAATTCTATACATAAATTGGTCCCCTGATTATCATCTGTTCCAAATGATAACTTTGAGATTTTATTTCGAAAGCCCGCTAATAACTGCTAAGCAATTTGCCCATCGTCTTCATAACGCCAACTACCGAAAATTGTATTTCGTAAATGTTGTTACTGCACACTTTTAGAAGCGAATAGAATAAAAGCGTTATACACCATGAGACTGGTACGCTACCAACGTGGGAACAAAATTGTATCTACATATATGTATAAACCTGTATAAATATTGTATAATATACCACAATAATTTTCCAGTCATATTTTGTTTGCGCAAAGGGCCGCGTTTTGACCATTTTTTTACACATTTGTGGACACCTCCTGACAATAATCACATTAAATAATAATTTTGAGGAACACCACATTTTGACCAATCATGACTACACTAACATATTACTTTTTTCGTAATGAAAAACAGCAAGCAATCTTCACCTTTAAGATTTTGCGAAAAACGAACTCTTTTTCGCGTTAGTCTGTCTAACATGGTATTATATATATATAAATGGCGCGTACACCCTTTTTGGGTGTTTGGCCGAGCTCCTCCTCCTATTTGTAGTGTGCGTCTTGATGTTGTTCCACAAATGGAGTGACCTACAGTTTCAAGCCGACTCCGAACCGCAAATATTTTTATGAGGAGCTTGTTCATGGCAGAAATACACTCGGAGGTTTGCCATTGCCTACCGAGGGGCGACCGCTATTAGAAAAATGTTTTTCTTAATTTTTGTTGTTTCACCGAGATTCGAACCGACGTTCTCTCTGTGAATTCCGAATGGTAGTCATCGGCCTTATAATTTTATGCAAAGTTATGTTTTCCAATATACACTTTAGTTTACTCTTACCATAATTTACTTCCATATAGTATAATGATGAAAAAGGCAAAATATACAATACTTACATTTGGACTTAAGCAAACAAACAAATAAATTTCTGGTATGTTATGACTATTGTATCCCGCTACTTGTGCTTGTAAAACAATTCCTTTGGTTAGTTGACACAAAATGTCTGCTGCTTCTGACCGAATGGAATCTAGATAAACGAAATGTTATCAATAATATACAAATTCGATATCAATTTACTTATTTCTTAATTTCATACCTATTGGTTCCACATTAGACAAAATACATTCTGTAGCTTGGAATGGCACAGTCATAAAATCTGATCTAATTTGCCGCAATTCATTGAAATGTACATTCATATAGCCTCCAAAGTCTAAAAATTTAACCACACAACGTTGCTCATCCTCACAGTCTTGCTCGACGATTTGAACTCTATACCAAATCCCATTTACTGGCAGTACGCAAACAGCATTAATTTCGATACCTGGAAGCAAAGGTGCTTCACTACCGGTGTAGCTATCATACAAACATTTCTGAAGAACAGCTAGAGAAGGATGTGAGGGATGTAAAGGATGTTGTACGAACATATGTGCGCCATTTACGACAGCAGTTACAAGTACATCATTATTAATGCCTTCGATAAGGTTAAGCTGTATTAAAAATTTAGAGTTACTATTTGCTTTTAGCGCTTTTGAAAAGAATATGTGAATAGGAAAAAATACGTTTACTTGCCTGTAGATTAAGTAAACTTTCGGTAGATAAAGGAACTACAGTTTGAGGAGGGGCAAAGTGTATTCTTTGCATTGTAAAATTAGGGTAGCGTTTTGCGGGCAGACGCTGTCTTATCATTGCCAAAGCTGCTTTGATTTCGCTCTCAGAACCCTCAATGGTGCATATGCATACGAATTTTCCGGCGTAATTTGTTTTGCTTATAACTACATTTGCTGAGGTTTTAACTTTAATATGGTTTATGAATGAATGCTTCCTGCCATATAAATGGCCAACAAAACTATTTGGGAAGAAGAACTCGTATGTAGTTTTGGCACGATTTGCTTCAGAACGTGGCAGGCTTGAGCCTTTTCCCGAATCGCCTGATTGAACGCTGCATAAACTCAATGATGGACTAGCAGCATCTACGTCACGCTTGTCATTGTCAGTGGCACCTATATCTTGACTTGTAGCGTTGACTGTCGCCCCTTCCATACAATTTTGCTGAAGGATTGGTTGTTGTGCACTTTCCTGCTGTATGATCGATGATGATTGGTTTGGTTGTTCTTGTTCCTTCCCTTCTTTACTTTCCTTTATAACACTTTCTATTGGTTTTAAATTGTTATTTTCTTCGCTCTCTTTGGTATATTTACTTTCAAGAAAAGAGTTTTCCGGTGATATTTTTGGTGTGCGAGTAGCCCTAATTACAACAGGAGCATCGTTTTTGCAGTTGACGTTCCGGGAATAAAATGCGATTCTTTTATTAAACGAGTCTGGCAAATCGATTGGCGATGACAAATTTTCAAAATCTTCGTCAATTGAACGAAGCACCTTATTTTCAGCGTCTTGTATTTTGCTTTTTAGAACCTCAGAATTGACCTGCTGCTGTTTAACTGGAGATCCCCTGGAATTTTGAACAATTTTTATGGGAGCTGATTTACCAAAAAGTCTAACTGTTGGGCTCTCCTCCTCGTCTGGATTTTTATTATTTATGTTGACTGAATCACTTGGTAATGGATTTGACTTGCTTCGCGAGCAATTTATATCTATTTTATGTGTTGGTAATTCGTCTGAAAGTGGTTTATTCAATGTGTCTGGTTGTCCCGCCGATGTATCTCCGATTTCACGGTTTTTATTACGACGCCGATACCAAAACACTCCGAGAATAAATACTACTCCCGGCAACGACATATAGAGAAGTGGACGAGATACCATTTTCGTTGAATATTGGAAACTGTAAAAAAGAAGTACATTTTAAATTTTTTCTTTTTAATATTAATAACAAAAGATATAATCCAAAGGAATAATGTATTGGATGGTTTTTTCTTTTTTTTTTGTAATTTGTTAATTTTTTGTGAATTATGTACAAAGTTTGGAACTCTGAGTCGCAAATGTGTATGTATGTATAAGGGAGTTAAAAGAGGAAGTATAGATGTGATATTCTCCCAGTCAAAATTGATTCTAAAATTGTTCTATATTAAAACCATAAGTCTCATAAGTTTGTCCACACAAAGTTGTTTTGCAATCATTGGCTCTATAAGGAAGAAAATTCTCACAAATGCTCACTGATCTGACGCTTTAGCTTCGAATTATCATTTTGCTGCCCTAGCCTTTTTCTTAATTTTATTGTTGAGACCGGAGACGATAGATTCAGCATTTTTTCGGCAATAACGTATATAAAAGCGACCGCCGTAGCCGAAAGGGTTGGTGCGTGAGTATTATTTGGAAGTGCGTAGGTTCAAATCTGCGTGCGTGAAACAACTAATGATAGACAGTTTTTTGTAATAGTCGCAAATCGGCAGGCAATTTCTGCCATGAATAACGTTCTCATAAAAAAACATCTGCCGTTCGTAGTCGAATTGAAACAGTAAGTCCTCCATTTGTGGAAGAACACCGCCAGACGCTTGCCACAAATAGGAGGAGGAACTCGGCCAAATGTCCAAAAAGACATCCCTCTTTAATTCACTCACCCAACACCACTTTTCTTCTGATCCTACCCCATGGAAACAGCCTCTTTCCTGGTAGCACAGCCTTTTTCCAAGCAACACCGGTTCAAACTCTTTCATTGTTGTCGAACAACATTAAACCGGACCACGCATGTATCCAGGCTGTTTCACTGTAACGCAATCCTTAAAATGCTTAGAAGACTGCTTTATGTTGCTACAACAACAATAACGACAACACTAAAAAAAACAGCCAAGGTTTATATTCAACCCCATTCTCTAAAGTTTCTATAAGAAATATTACGATAATACAGATTGATAAGTTTTTACTGTCTAGTTATTTATTTTTTAATTTTGAATTCATCATCAAAATTTTTAATCAGAGTTTTTTTACATTTTTTGAGTAAGCAGTTTTACAGTCCATAGACTTTAACACAACAAAATGCAAGTTTGAAATTCGTTCAAAATATTCGTAGATGTTTGATAATTGTTTCCCCTAGACTACAGTTTATGAAATGTCCACTTACAGATTTAGAATGTATCTCTTCTAATTCTATCTCTTAAATATTTTTTCAAATGCTAGACCGGACGGCACTGTCTTACTGGGAGCTAACTACGGCGATTTTGTACTTCTAAATTAAGTCATCTAAATCTCTCACCACCAAAAGAGGTGTTATTTAGACTTACCTCTTTAGATTTCAAATTCGACAACAAGCTTTCAAAACTTGTATCACTCTTACAATATATCGTATATACTAATATTCTAAATGTTGTATTTTAATGTTTGAATTTTTTCGAAATATTTTCGTAGTTTAATTGTTCATTTCGTTTGGAGTTTATACTTTCTAAAATAATTGTAAAGAAATAATACATTTTTCCGGCGCAACTAAGGCAGATATTAGATGTTACACATTTTACTACGTGCGGCATTTTTTTAGAAGCGTGGCGTGAAAATTCGCAACGAATCATGAACATCACGTGCCTTTTGTTAATGTAATCACAAGTTTTATATTGGGGAAATGTTTTACTAGTCGCCCACAATCTCTACCGCGTTCGCACTATTTTTGTGCAATTGTGTGCTTTACCAACGGAAAATTTAGTTCCTACTCAGAGAAACGTATTTTTAGATTCGGCATTCAATAAGATGCCAGCGAACAACAAGAAAAACACCATCTGTGCTCGGTGAAGATTTAACTACATAAATTTGTTAGCACGCACTTTACAATATCATCAAATAAATTTTGCATATTAAAATCTGTTATCAACATGTTTAAAATATATATTATTATCTCACAAGGATACTCTTCCTGAAACTTTGATATAATCTTATAAAATTTCGTTACGATAGACTTTAAATTTTAGTTTGAGAGCTATTACGAAACTTATTAAAATGTAATCCCGCAGATTATCGCGTCATTAAAATTAATGAAATAGTTTTATTGTAACTACTTAAAAACAATATAAAATATTTAATGTCAGTTAATAATATCAATAGCATTGTTTTCTTTACATTGCATAAAGTACAACTCTCTTCGTGTAAGTCACTCACAACACTCCGATAAGCAGATATTAACTAATACCAAAATTCCTAAATACTATTAGAAAAGTTTACAATTTCTTGGCAACACTCTTCTCTTCTCCTCGTGAGAATGAGCTCGCTCTTTTCTTTCCTCTTCAGCAAAGGAAGACTAGTTGTTGCACAACCTACAGTTCTGCAAAATCCATATATTCGTTCGTGCATTTTACGTACGTTTTATCAATGAATTACTTTCGTATTACATTTGCTCATGAAATCTATAAAATTAATATTTATCGTTTACTATGAAAATCAATACATATGTTTTAATTTATGTAACAGGACTTTCCTCGATATGAGTACCTGAAATGGCATTTCACTGAACAATGTTGTTGTTGTTATAACAGCATAAGCATTACCTATACATTTTTGGAAAATGCTGCTGAACTATCAAGCCTTGGCCGGATTTAAATCCGAGTAGTTCCGGCAACGTAAAACTCATAGTGGTGGGAACGAATGAGCAAGATCGAAATACTCTGTGGCATGCAAATCTAGCACAACTTGTTAATGTTGTTTTCTTGACCGACTAGGTGGAAAGTGAAAAGTTTTATATCTAATATCCCTCCCAAATGTTAGCATAATGACTCAGAGATGTTCTCCAAAAATCAATTGCTATGTTTCCAACAAGTCGAATGTGGTTTGATTCATTGCCGATAAAATATTTGACAGAGCAATGTTTTCAACTGGCACATCCCTGTACCTGTAACTTTTTGATTCGTATTTTAACAAACCTACATATATCTACCTTAATAGCTCTATTAACGCGAATTATTGTGTAATATTGCGTGGAAAATCTCATTCTAGTTTTACTAAATTAACTACAGTGAAGAAAATAGTCTTCAATGGAGAAGTCCAGTATTTCACGTATTTTCGATAAATTTTCAAATTTTTTGTAGAAGCCTTATATAAAGCTCTATATCTTTCGAGTGCAAACAATGACTCCACAAATTATTTTTAAAAACTAATAGATGCTGTTTTAGTAGCCATTATTTAGGTAGCCATTATTTTTGAAATACTGCCGAGGTAATAATGTCAGGTCAGATATACAGCTGCGGTCAATATAATAGCACCACGCACAAATTTATACTGACTCCGTTTACATCTGTTTAACTGTTGGGCCGAATCAAATCAAAACAAAATAATAAATTCTTTGATGTTAATGGTTTATTATCATAAGAAAATTATTCGGTTTTTTTCAACAGTTTATAATACGCTAATTAATTTAAACAAAAAACTTAAAAACTTGCACAGTCAAAATAATAGCACTTCAGTTCATTTTTAACAAAAGTAAGTGGTCTTTGTTAAAATAAATAAAAAATTTCACTCAGATATTTTTTATATAAATTAATTGTATGGTTTAAATACTCTGTCGCGTGCCCTTTGTTTGCTATTACCGCGGCACAACGCCTCCCCATGGAATCCACTAAATGGAATCTTTTAACTTTGATGGAACTTCAAATTTTCTGCACAGCCTCCCAGAGCCCTTATACGCTTGTTGGTTTTATTGTAGATACACCCTTATGTCCGTCCACAGATTTTCGATAGGGTTCAAATCTGGCAGCATAATTTTATCAAGGATTTTTACATAAACCGATGAATCCATAACGGTTTTGATCCAATATATAGGACCCACACCTTGAAACGAGAAGCAACCCCATACCATAATACTATGACCTCCACGTTTGATAGTTTTTGCTGTGAATTGTGGCCTTTATTCGCTGTTAGGTGGCCTACGGACAAAACATCTGGAAGCCTTTGCACCAAAAAGATCAATTTTGGATTCGTCAGTCCATAGCACATTTCTCCACTTTTCCTTTGGAAAATTTAAATGTGCTTTAGATAAGATATCCGTTTAGTAACATGCTTAGAGGAAAGGGGCGGGACTTTTCGAGGACTACAGGCATTGAGGCTGTTGTCTCGAGGTCTGGGGCGAATAGTTTCCACAGGCACATCCAATGTTTTTTTGAGCTCTGTAGCTGTCATAAAAGGATTTGCTTTAGTCGTCCGTACTAAGCGTTTTACTATTAAGGGTGACAAAACTCGCTTCGTACCACGGGATTCAACTTTTTGCTCATATCTTAGGGCATTTATTATCATTTTATTGGAACAGCCCAGCAATTCTCTTTATTAGGAATACGATTTACCCTCGGGCACAAATTTTTTTATTAGTCCACGTTTTTTAGTAGAACAATGCTTTCCGCGACCCATAACTATATAATTTTTATAATATTATTACACGATTGGCTGGAATTTAGAACAATGTCTATTTTGGAATTTCTGGCAAACTATAATGTTTTTTTTAATGAAACTTGGTGGAGATGTTAGTGAGGTGTTAAGGAACACTGTTTATAACTTTAAATTAATCGGGAAATAATAATTTTTTAATTATTTACATTCAAAATGCCCTTGGGAACATCACTATAATTTGCCACATTACACTCTATATTTTTTAACATTTCACTATAAATCACCAAATATACACTCACATGCGTGTTTGTACCGATTTTTATGCTAATATTCTAATTATATCTATTAAAATTAAATGCAAATTCATTTGCCTATGCAATCACATTCCAATTTTAAGCGCGAACAAGAAGAAGATTGGAATTACAACAGTATGGTGTTGCCGGATGCCTGCAAATGAAAACAAAAAGTAAGTACTTGAGTTTAGTGTTAATGATGGGAATGGGGTTATTGTGCCTGCTTACTACATACACGCATATGAAGTTTTAATTTTGGGTTCAATGGTTTTAACACGGAAAGGAGTTTTACGCAAAAATACTGTGCATTGCGTAGCCGGAGTTGGACTGATGAGGGTTATTTTTTTGAAGCGCGGCCGAAGGCCGCCCACGCGAAAAGGAGTTCTACGCAAAAATACTGTGGATTGCGTAGCCGGAGTTGGACTGATGAGGGTTATTTTTTGAAGCGCGGCCGAAGGCCGCCCACGCGAAAAGGAGTTCTACGCTAAACTACTGTGCATGGCGTAGCCGGAGTTGGACTGATGAGGGTTATTTTTTTAAGCGCGGCCGAAGGCCGCCCACGCGAAAAGGAGTTCTACGCAAAAATACTGTGGATTGCGTAGCCGGAGTTGGACTGATGAGGGTTATTTTTTTGAAGCGCGGCCGAAGGCCGCCCACGCGAAAAGGAGTTCTACGCAAAAATACTGTGGATTGCGTAGCCGGAGTTGGACTGATGAGGGTTATTTTTTTGAAGCGCGGCCGAAGGCCCCCTACGCGATAAAGAGTTCCAAGCAAAAATACTGTGTTAATTAATTTAATTTAATTTTAATTACTTTATTATTTTTCGTGATACGCTTAATATCATTGTTTTTAAGTTTAAATGAGTTGTATGTTTTTATTTTCAAATTTATTTCTCAACTTTAAATTACAGCAAAAAATACTGCAGTTTTACAATGAACCTTCCACTGAACATCCCTGCGTGCGAACTTCGTTTTCATTTCAGGTGTATGGCAACACCAACTTTTCGCTAAATTATAGAACTTTAACATTAAATTACTTAAAAACTATAAGCCTCCGGCAGGTTCTGTTTTCAGTTTTAAGATGGGGATACACCCCTCTATCACCCCCTTTTTACCGTTTTTTCCAAAGCGATAGACATTGTTCTAAATTCTAGCCCACGATTTTACAGGAAGTATTTAAAAAAATTTTATTACCTTCCGTTTTCACTTTTTTTCACAAAATTTTGCAAAACAAAATTAAAAAAGCCTTCTGGTGCTATTTTATTAACTGCACAAAATCTTAAGTGTTGACAAAAGATCTTTTATAGCTGATTAACAGTTACGAAATTTGACAACAAATGCACACACTCTGCGATAGCAAAAAAAATGTAGCTGTTTTTTACACTCCAAAAAATAATATAGTAAATAGGTGAAATTTTTACATCTTTCGAATCAGAATATTGCAACGGGTGCTATTATATTGCCTGGCACTGTAAATCGAGTTGTTCCCGTAACTTAGATCACTGTCGAGGAAACGTTTAACTTATGGTTTACTACACTAAGGCAGCACCGAATACTTTCTGTCTGCTACAACAACAACTTTCTGTCAATATAGTAAATGATGGTAAAAAATTTAAATGGTAGATAATCTACTAAAAACTGTATTAGTAGCGCGATTCGATACACTAATACGAAACAAATTCTGAAACGGAAGTTAAATTTGTAAAAAGTTTCATTTATTGTGTTATATCAATAATTTATTCCGGGTTTGTTCCAGGACTGTCACTTGAGGAGCATACCTCAAAAATTTATGGAAAATGTTTTATGCTAACGTTTAACGTTTAATATGCGCAACAACGGCAACACATTGATTTACAAATAAGACGTTTTCGTTTACCGCGGTTAGGTAACGAAAAGTAAATAGGTACGTAAGCTTAAAACTATTTGCATGTCTACCAAATTATGGCATAAAAGTGTACGCGTGGTTAATGCTGCATCCAAAAATATTTTCGGAAAAAATTTTTTTTTTCTAAATTTTAAAATAATGCCTCAAACTTCCTCTAGCATATCCACCACAAAATACAATAAAAAAACTCAGGACTTTCTAAATATTTTACTTGGTTTATTATGTACTTATGCTGCTTAGGGTTACACCTCCGAAGATTGAGATGCTGTAAAAATATGCGTAACTCATTAAAAACTTACATTTACCTAATTTTACCAATAAATGTCTTCTAAAATATACACATGTACATATTTATGAGAGCCATAACTAAAAAACAACAAAAACAAAAGAACATCGCAGAACTAACAACTTATATTCTACAAATTCTACTAAATTATGAAATAAATCATTTATTTACTATTTTAACATACCATTGTGCTATTTTTCTATTGACGAACACATAGAGCAATATACACATTACCACAACTCCACCCCGTCAAGCCCAAGCACAATTACTTCTACATTTGTAGTTGGTGCGTTTATTCCCGAATCACCTAATATTGATTATGTTGCACAATACTTAAGAATAAACCGATCTAAAAACCTTTAATTTTGATGTGATTCACTGTCGAAAACCAATTGAAATATGTTTACGAAGTCCATTTAGACGTACTTAGAGTGTTAGAGATCCACACCAGTGTACTAGGTTATGTTTTTCTGCTTCCTACACGCTTACCTTAATAAATACAATAAAAAACGATTATATTCAGCTCCTCGAAGCTAATATGACGCTCTTAATAATACACTTTAGGGTTGCTTTCTAAATTTTGTTAGTTCTTCTGTAATCTTCACGAAAAAATCGCGATTTTAAACACGTGTCTAGAGTATTTTCTTTCATGCACACAATAACAATATGGCCGGCGTACGAATTTTCCAATATACGTTTCGAATTGGTTTTTCGCACTATATTTCCACAGTTTCGAAGTTTAAACACACGGTTGCAAGGGCATTCGCTTTGCATAGTTGATTTTGCCTGCGTTTTTAATCGTCAATAAAACGTATTGTAGCGAACCCAAGGCGAATTGAGTACCTTAGTTGGCGCCTTAACAAAACAGTTTTTTTAATTTTCGCGATTTTGACATCAGCTCCCTTCCCAGATACAAAACAAACAAACAAAAGGAGAAGCAATTACATGCTTGTAAAAATTCAGTGAGTAGCTTAGTAACATTGTGATTTGTGAAATTTAAAATAAAAAAAACTAATGAAATCCAAGTGCCGTGTGTTAAATTGTGAAAGCAGAAATTAATACAAAGCCCCCAAATACAGTTTGTTTGCGTTTTTATGCGCAAGACGCCTTGGCAAGAACGTATGTGTGTGTGCGTATAATTTCTTGTGCTTGGTTGTTTCCATTGCTTTCGCCTACTCTTCTTCACACACAAGTAATTCCACTTCCTTTTGTTTGTTTATTCATGTTCAGCGAATTCGGAAGGTGCAGTCTCTTACACTCTAATCATTCTTGTAACGAACCGACTAGCAACAATACCGAACGAATGAGATACCAAAATAAAAACATGAATTCGCCGAAAGATACAAGTTGCCAAATCTAGAAGTTACGATAGTTACTAAGCCATGCATGTAAGCAGCAAGGATGGTCGAATACAAAATTGCGCCTTCCGAATTCGCTGTGCCCTCAGGCTCCTTGAATAAACAATCAAAACCTGTGTGTGAAGAAGAAGAGTAGGCGAAAGCAATAGAAAATATACACACACACATTCTTGCCACGGCATCATCTGCATTAAACTGCATTTGGAGGTTTTATATTTATTTGAGCTTTAACAATTTAACATGCGGCACTTTGTTTTCATTAGTTTGATTACTGTAAATGTCACAAATCACTACACTCCCAAGCCATTCACTGTTTCACAAACATGAAAGTTATTTCCTCTTGTTTGTTTTGTTCGTTCGTTTTGTATTGGTAGGAGCCTGACAGCCTTGGCAAAATCGCGAAAAATAAAGTTTTAATAAAGTTGCTTTGAGATAGCTCTAGTTCGAAACAACAGTAACAAGAAATCGCTGGAGTACTGCAAGCAAAGTTGCTTTGGTTGGCTACAAACTTCATATAGCTACAGGAGAGAGAGCTACGATTTCCGGAAAGGTGAAGGGTTTTCCAATAACAGGTGTTATTTTGAATATCCCGCTATTTCGGTAGATGTCACTTTTGAAGCTGTTACTTTTTGATATTTCACAAGTAGAAACTACGCCATTAATAAAAATGGAACGATACACGCTTAAACAACGCTTTGAAATTATTAAAATTCACTATAAAAATGGTGCAAATGGTGGCAGAGACGGTTCGTAAATCTCGAACATTTTTGGGTCATCGTGAAGCACCTTGTCGGACCACAATACAGGAATTGGTGAAAAAATTCGAACTGTTGGGAAAAGTTAGTGATGCGAAGAGTAAAACCCGTACACGTAGCTAAAGAACAGCCAAAAATATTGCTGTTGTAGCCGAAAGTGTTGAAGGAATCCCAGGTTTGTCTATTCCTCGTCGTTCTCTGGAATTAGGCATTCCACAAACGTCTTTACACCGCATTTTGCATAAAGACTTGGGTCTTAAGTCTTATAAAGTCCAGTTAACATAAGAACTCAAACCAGCCGATCATCAACAAAGTCGTGTCTTTGCTGATAGGGTCGTTAAAATACATGAAAATGATGCGGAACTCCATCGAAAATCATTTCGAGTTATGAGGCCTATTTCCATCTCGTTGGCTTCGTCAATGAGCAAAATTGTCGGATCTGGTGCTCAAAAAATCCAAGAGTTATTGTTGAAAAGCCTCTCTATCCTCGGCGTGTGACTGTTTGGTGCGGTTTATGGTCCGGCGGAGTCATTGGACCTTACTTTTTCGAAAATGAAGCTGGAGCAACAGTAACGGTGAATGGATTGCATTATCGGGAGGTGATTAACGATTTTTTATGGACATATAAGCTGCTGGACAGCAAATTTATGAGCATGTCGAGGTAGTTTAAGAGCCGTCACTCCACTAGCCGACAACGGCAAGCCTCGTAGCGCATTTCTGCCGTGAAACCATCTGCCGTTAAGAGGCGGCGTAAAACTGTATGTCCCCTCTAAACAAGTTGTAAGCTGTTAATATAATGATAATCCAAAAAGATAAATACGCTAAGCCAAATTAGTTTTTGCAGGCCGGTGTTTTATATTGCTAGAATAGCATCCTTTGAATCTTTAAAATTATTAATGTTACTGTTGTCTGTTTACATAATTATACATAAATAAGATATGATTGACTATGGGGAAGGGAAGAGTTTACGAAATTTTGAAAATACAGCCCTTCAGAAACATTTTAGTAATAGCTTGTGTTGGCAATGCCGTAGATAAAATGGGGAAGTTCGATAAATGCTTGTCAATGGTCTTTCCGCCTTTTGACAGCTCTTAAGGTAGGCCACTGCAAAATTTTCTTAATAAAATCTTCAAATATTCTAAGCATCCTTAAATCTCATTTAAAAACAATATTTGTACAACGTTTCATTTCAATATTCCTACATTATTCGCTTGAATAGTTTAAAGAGTAAATTTTAACGTTTTGTTTATATTCCAGCGATCATGGCAGTGCGATATGAACTTTGCGTTGGTCTCAATAAGGGACATAAGACCACAAAAGTGAAGAATGTAAAATATACTGGAGACAAGAAGGTTAAAGGCCTTCGTGGATCACGTTTGAAGAACGTACGCATAAAAACATATTTATATTTTTATAAATACAATAACTTTTATATTTGCAGATTCAAACCCGACACACCAAATTCATGCGCGATTTAGTACGTGAAGTTGTGGGTCATGCTCCTTACGAGAAGAGAACGATGGAATTGTTGAAAGTTTCAAAAGATAAACGTGCTTTGAAATTTTTAAAACGTCGTTTAGGTACACACATTCGTGCCAAGAGGAAGCGTGAGGAACTGTCTAACATCCTGACTCAAATGAGAAAGGCTCAAACCCATGCTAAGTAGATGAACATATAATTCTTTGTACAAGTTAGAAATAAAACGAGAACTTAGAATTTAAATAATAATTGTAGTAAACAATTGTGATGGTTGGTAAATCCGGTTGGTTGACAATTTCAGTGATAGTGTTTTTAATGACGCAGCTGATAAGAAAAACTTGAAGGAGCAAAGTGGACGCTATAAAAATTAAAAGCAACTATTCGCGAAGCCAGTGCAAAATTTTTCAACATTAGATTTTGATTATGAATGCAAAGTAGATTTTAGTAAATACGAACCAACTGGGATGATGTGACAAATTTGTTCATGTGAAGCAGTTTAAATCAAACTAGAAATGTGTGGTGCATAGGATGTTGTTAGGATAGAAATTTTCGTGTATGCCTTAAATTAAACTGTACTGGCGTTTTTTTTTCGTGTCACATTAACAGAAAATTTGCACGCTTTTTAAGTTACTCCTTATAATTGATAAAGTACGGATACTCGTGTGCTATACCAATATTTATACTATAAAGCTTCGTAATTATAAGGTTTACATTAGTTACGGTTAAAAGGATTCAGTAAGGGTGATATTCAACCGTTCAAAAGTTATCAAAAACACTTAAAAATGCACTAAAGAGGCTTAAAAAATATTGTTTTTTTTTTTAATCACTGCGGTGCAATTACATTTTGGATGTTCTAACAGGTTAAGCGCATACATGTATCCAGAATTGCCCCAGATATGCATATCTGGCATGTGAAGGGACCCAGCAATACTAACCACTTCTTCACATGCCTACGTATACTCACTTCCCTATGGGCTCCCGTCGAAACAGCCTGTTTCGTGGCCCTAAGATTAGATGAGGACCAAAAAAAGAGGTTTTAAAGTCGGTTTACTGACGTAGTTTAACGTGATAACGTCATAAGAAAATACTGATGGATTGGTTGCTTTTTTCGAAAGAAAATTTTAATTTTATTTGTTTGATAGATATTTTGTATGGATATAGAGAAGGAGGTAAATGGAATCGCAATGGAATTGGTAAAGTTACATTTACACAATCGTGAAAAAGTACGAAACATTTGTCAAATTCATGAAAGATATGTTCAATTTCGATTGAACATCAGACGTTAATAAGTCAACAGCACTTTCATTTCCTACCATCGTCCTATTATATCGTATAAATAAGTCGTTCCCACGACAGTCGGTTCTACGTAACCGGAACGCTCCGGATTTATATCCGGCCAAGAACTATCACTTCAGCAGCAATTGCTTGGATCAGTTTTACAAACGGGCCTTTTATAAACAGATTTTCTCCACAAAAATTCGATTCTCATGTCTGCAAAACAAATAGGGTGGTCGTAGTTGTCTTTATTAAAAAACTCGATTCCTTTAAAAAAAATAACCCTCATCAGTCCAACTCCGGCTACGCAATCCACAGTATTTTTGCGTGTGACTCCATATCGCGTGGGCGGCCTTCGGCCGCGCTTCAAGAAAATAACCCTCATCAGTCCAATTACGGCTACGCAATCCACAGTATTTTTGCGTGGAGCTTCTTTTCGCGCGGGCGGCGGGATACGGTACACTAGACAGGTCTAGTTTACTGGGGAGAGATCCCTTGGTCGGGAAAAACCCGAGTTATTCCGGTAACGTAAAACCGGTTGCCCTTCGGCCTCGCTTCAAAAAAATAACCCTCATCAGTCCAACTCCGGCTACGCAATCCACAGTATTTTTGCGTATTACTCCTTTCCGTATTAAAACCATTAAACCCAAAATTAAAACGTCATATGCGTGTGTGCATTATGTATTAAGGAGGCACAATAACCCCCATCCCCATCATTAACACTAAACTCAAATACTTAGTTTTTGTTCATATTTTTGTTGTCATTTGCAGGCATTCGGCAACACCATACTGTGTAATTTCAATCTTCTTCTTATTCGCGTTTAAAATTTAAAAGTGATTGTATGGACAAATAATTCGAATATAAGGATAAAAATAAGTAAAAACACGCGTGTAGTGTATATTTAGTGAAGTGTTAAAATATATATAGTGTAATGTGCCAAACTATAGTGAAGTTCCCGAGGGCACTTTGAAGGCAAATAATTACGAAATTATTATTTCCCGAATAATTTGGAATTATAAAGATTGTTCCTTAACATCTCCCTAACATCTCTACCATGTTTCATTAATAAAGACATTATAGTTTGCCAAAAATTGCCCAATATACATTATTGCGAATCCCAGCTATTTCAAATAAACAATCTCCTTAATCTGTCTAAAATCCAGAAATGAAACTAAACCAAATCAAACTAAATGAAAAATGAACTGAGTATCTTAAGTGGTGGCATTAAATAACAGTTACTTTATTTTTCGCGATTTTGGCAAGCCTAGCGTTAGCCAAGGCGAATTGAGTATTGAGGGTGGTGTCATTAAAAACCAGTTACTTTACTCTGACGTCAACTCCCTTCTCAGTGCAAAACAAACGTACATAACGTAGGGGAAGTTGCATGTCTGCAAAAATTCATTGGATGGCTTGATAATGATCTGTGAAATTAAAGCTGATCAAACTAATGAAAACGAAGTGCCGTGTGTTAAATTGTGAAATCACAAATTAATATAAAGTCTCAAAATGCAGTTTGTTTGCGTTTTTATGCGGAAGACGCTATGGCAAGAAAATGTGTGTGTGTGGGTACAATTTCTTGTGTTTGGTTGTATCTATTCCTTTCGCCTACTCTTCTTCTTTCCAAACAAGTAATTCTCCTTCCTTTTGTCTGTTTGTAGATGTACTCTTAAGATACAGCGGAAAGCGCAATCATTTCTCTATCATTCTTGGCAAATAGAACATTGAACTGTTTGAAACTTTGCCATACTTGAAGCGATTCAAGCAAAGCAGCCAATATTGGTATAATTTCATATATTTAAAATATTGTTAAAACAAAAGGGGGATTACTTGTTTTTGGAGGGAAAGAGTACGCGAAAGCAATGGAAACAGCCAAACACAAGAAATTGTACGCATATACACACACTTTCTTGCTCTGGCGTCTTCAGCATGAAAACGCAAGCAATTTAACACGCGACACTTCGTTTTCATTAGTTTTTTTCGTTTAAATCACAAATCACAATATTACCAAGCCATTTACTGATTTTTCTAAAATGTGTAATATCTCGTATTTTTGTTTGTTTCATATTGACACGGGTCCTGACGAATGAATTAACGGGAAAAATTAAATTACTGTTTTGAAAAAGCGCCACCTTCTGTATTAAATTCGCCTTATTTTTGATATCGATGTCACCTATGAATTCGCCTTGTCCGCTACCAATTCGAGCAACGAGTTTGAGATTTGGCAACATAAAAAAAAAGTTATAATTCATGGGTAGAAAATAAAATAATCCATTTTACTTTTTAACCTAGCCAGCTATGGTAGTGATCAACAATTTGTGATTGTTAAGTTGTTACTTTGCAAAAATATGAAATGGCCTCAAAGAGAAAGAGTAAACAAAATATTCCTCCTGTACCATGTCGCTTCAAAGAATGTGACGCACTCTTCAGTAATGATTGGGAATTGAATGGACATATAGAAGAACATTTGAAGGAAATCATACAAGATGGCACGGAAACGTTTGATTGTTCATGGAATGAGTGTAATTTCAAAAGCAATGATTTTACAGAACTCAAGCGACATACATATTACCATGGTTACTATGCTGCTCTCTTGATAAGAGGAAAATACGAATGTGAACAGAATCCCACCATACCCAAATGTAGTGCGCGTCCAAGAAAAACTGATAAGATACCCGAATTGATAAATGATTTCATTTGTGAATGGACAGATTGTCAACGCACATTTATATCTATAGTAGAATTTCAGGATCACATTATACAGCATGCTTCATTTGAATATGAAATTCAAAAGTCGCCGAATGATACCAGACCAAAGGTACAATGTAAATGGAGCATATGTCGAAAGCGTTTGGACAATAGGTACAGACTAATTGAGCACATCCTTACCCATTCGAATAAAAAATTTGTTGCATGCCATCATTGTGGCGAAGTTTTTCGGACTAAAACCACACTCTTCGATCATCTGCGAAGGCAACCGGAGAACAACAGTAAGTTGTAATATTAACTTTTGTGTATTACTAAATATTTTTTATATTATTTATATTTAAAGCACACAAATTTCAATGCGAACAGTGCTTTAAGTATTTCGCGACAGCGAAGTTATTACGTTCCCATTTCTTAAAGCACGTAAATTGCTATAAATGCAGCCTTTGCAATATGTCGTGTCCGTCTTCAAGTTTATTAGCAACGCATATACGTTATCGTCATTTGAAGGACAAGCCGTTTAAATGTACTGAATGTGAACACCGTTGCGTACGCAAATGCGATCTCGAAAAACATATGAAACACATTCATAGCAATCAAGTTCATCGTTGTCAACAAGCTGGCTGCAACTATGCCGTGCGAACATATAATTTGTTAAGACGGGTACGACTAAAGTTTCTAAATCTATGTAAACTTCTATACATTTGAACATATATAAAAACTTTTTTTTTTATTTTAGCATTGTTTGGAAGTTCATGGAAACAGTCCATTTATCTACATGTGTCATTGCTGCGATAAATTGTTTAAACATAGTAAATATCTATCAGAACATTTAATTAAGAAGCATGACTTCCAACTTCCTTCTGGGCACAAACGATTTACTTACCGCGTCGATGAAAATGGATTTTACCTATTAGAAACGTTGCGTATTGAAAGTCTCGAAGTGACTAAGCAGATTTTATCACCACACCCGTTAGAAGCATCCGATGTAACTCAAGATAGCAGTTGCTATGAAATAGTTTCCATGACTAATGAGCAGGACCAGCGTATAATTGTTGCGAATGATGCAAACGAAGCACGACTGGTTGGCGAAGTTATTATATCTTTACCACTGTGGAATAAGAGTTGATTAAGAATAAATTAAACTTATACAATTTTTAATTTAACTACGCGATCATACTGCAGCTTAAGATATTATATAAAAAAATTGACGTCATTAACTTTAAACGTAACTCGTATCCAATCATTTATGGATATCTAAGAAAAAAATGGCTTCAGATTCTTGCAGCAGTAAGAAAGATGCGGTGTTGCTGAAGATTACATAACGCTTCCATTACAGTGCGTTAGTAAATGATAGCACCATTTACAATTTCAATAACTTGGCGGGAAATAATTGCTCAAAAATGTTAAAATTTTGTTCGAGCAATCATTAACCACTTATACACCATATTCTAAATAAAAGCATCAAAGTTGCCTTTCTTTGTTTAGCATTAATAAATGTTAGCATCACGACAATAAACGACGAATATTCGTTTTATAAATTTAGTTATATATATATGTAATTTTAATAATTTACCCTCATCGGTAACTCTGCCCGTTATAAAACTGTCTGTATTCCTCGTGAACTTAACGCAATATCATGCCCATAGGGTTTAGATCTGTTGATCTTCCTGACCACTCAAGTGCACTGATATTATGCTCTTGGAAGCTATCCCTATTGAACTCCGAAGCATGAAGTGTCAGAAACAAACTCCTCCAGATCATTGCGAATCCGCCACTAAAAATTCTTTCAGAGAAATACCGAAGTTTTTTTCGCGGGTCATGTCAGTAATGAAGAGAATCATCAGGACCATCGAGATTTCCTTTTTTTCATCTGACCAAATAACTTGGAAATTAATTATTCAGAAATTAATTTTTGTGACGTTGATTTTCAGGATACGCTTACCGTTTCCCACTCCTTAGATCATACTGGTTAATTGTTAACAATTTGTGCTCTTTTTGTTATGTGCAGTTACAGCAGGAACACCGCAGCCGTTTTTTACGATCCAGTAATTTGAATCACGCAAAAATTCGGATCCGCTGCATGATTGCCGTAGATGCTGCGTCTGATTTCTTATTTTGAGAGTTCTTCAAAATTGTGAACGCAATTTATCAATAAAACTTGATTATACTTAAAGCCTTTTGGATATGAAAATAACTGCAGAGTTTCCCTATTCGATTAAGTATACTATAGAGGATTGCGGCTTTTGTTTTAATAAGATAAAATTTTATATTGGATTGCTTCTAACAAATCAAAACATTTTTCAGATACTAATTCGTAGATAAGGTAACTGGGGCTATCATTTTTTACTCGTGCTGTATTAAAAAAACATTTGGCATGAAGCAGTGCCGTATCGTATTGTTTTTCTTCATCCTGAATTCTAACCATATTAGTATTCGATTCTGCATGGAATTAAGTGTGTATGTTACAATATGCATATATATAAATATTAATTTTTTTTTCAATCTGGAGGATATTCGAGGATCCAGGGAATCTTTTGGGATTTTGAGGACTGTTGCACTGTTTGTTTCTTAAAAACAGATATAACTTGTTTAAATATTTTATCTTATTCTATTTTCGTTAAAAGTAAAAAACAAAACTGTATTAATATTTTACCATACAAGAAAAATTACCTAAAATTTTGATAGTTTTAGATTTCCCATCAATTTACATATCAAATATTAACTACATTTTTTAAATCATTGGGCAGTAGATCTTTCATACAGTTGATTTGGGCACGTATTTGCTCCCGAGTTGAGCTATTATTATTACTACTGCCGGCATAGAGATTCAATTTTTGTTTTAATTTCAGTATCATATCAATAATTTCCACCTCCTGTTTATCTCGCGCCCATTGTTCGAGGTTAGCTACTGAAAGTGCTTGAAGCTGCAAATCCTGTAATGTTAATTGTAGTTCACGATGCCTTGAGTCGTACCAACCACGAAAATTAGGTGAATTAAAAAACCTCCGATATAATCCCTTCCAATCACCTTTTAAGGGTGATGTTAAATGTGGCCCAGATTGTTCAATAGTAGCCAAAAAATCGTCCAATTTAAAAGTGTTTGCGTTCGGCGCAGACTTGAAAGGACTTATGTCTTTCTGCAACGGCATTAGTGAAGCTATATAACGTTCCAATGGTATCATAAAACTTTGGGTAAGTTCCAGTAGATGTCGGCGTATTAATGCAGTTTGTACATGATCTGGTCGTTTAGTTTTAATGCCGGCTAACACTTTCTTAATTAAATTCTTGTCTTTTTTAAGAAATGGTTTATATTTTGTGTATAATCCAGGTGACGTTCCGTCGCCTGCAGCTGCATTTGTGTTTGATGTTAAGGAAGCGCCTGTGCTAGGTAAACTCTTTCTTATTATGCCTGTACTGCTCGAGTTGAATGATGTTACCGAGTCTGAATTTCGCATGTTTTTATGAAATTGTTGATGTTGCTGCATGTTCATCTAAAGTATTTATAAAAACGTTAATACATATATAATGCCAAAGGCAATTATTTAAATAATAATTTTTATTATTTGCAAATGTATACACAAAAACAGAACAATATTATTTTAATTTACCTGATTATCCACTAGTCGCAGCATGTGTGGCCAATCCTTGAGCAACTTTATGAAAAAAGGATTTGTTACACCTAGAATCACTGGAGGTGGAGTTTTTCCATATTCTCTAGTAAACTCTTTGAATTCACTGTCATGTATAGTAAAGTAAGGTCGCGCTTCAGCGCAGTACTCAATTGGACTTATAAGTGATACAAGAGTCTGCACCATATGTGAGCAATCCGCAGGTGAGGTGCCAACAACTACCAGTGGCTCAGCGATCAGCACCAATTCCCATAAAGTATATAAATTCTCCACGGTGAAGCTTAAGCTTTTAAATAGCTCGAGTTCGTAAACTGAGTTCAACGTTTTTATTGAAAATGAACTGTAGGAGGTATCTTTATATATTTCTTTCCTTAATGCTATAGGATTTGACTTTTTTCCACTAATTGCCGGTATATTCATTTGGTATATGTGATCAAATAATTGTAAATCTAATGGGACGCCTGCTTGTAAAGTTGGCCACATGCTGTTTATTTGACTACAGGCATCTTCTAGTATTGAGTTTCCCTCTTCAAAGTACTTCGGTGCTAATTGGGCGACAATATCATAGAAAAGATTGCAGAACGGCAAATGTGTGACTAAGATAAAACTTTTTTGAAAGTAACCCCGCGGAAGATTAGAATCGCGCTTTTGACGAAAGTAAACAAACCCCCAGAAATGGGATTCATCTTGACGAAGAACGGATATGCAATCTGAATTATATGAGTGGAATATCCGTGTCAGATTTTTATTGTCACTTTCGCTAGGTGTTCTTCGAAAACGCATATGGAATTTTGTGTCGCCCATGCACCCAGAGTTCGAATCGGGAAAAGCCATATAACATATATTTGCCGTTTCTACCTCAGTAGGCATAAATTGTGGTGGGTAAACAAATTCGAGAGCTTGTCCAATGTTCAAATCAAATGTTACCACACACATGCAATGAATCCATTGCGAAAAACACGACCAGTAGTCTTCATTTTTTGCACAACCTGTATCAGCATATTTATTCGAAGCTGTTAAGAAGTTGTTTTTATCATTCGAGATTTTTGCAACAAGTGATTTGTCCGTCATTCTGTTATCTTATCCATCAACTTTCACTTCGTCAATTGATTGTATTGTTTCCTTGATTACTAAACAAATTGACATCAAACAAATATGTAATGTCAAGAACTGTGAGGTCTGTTCAATGAAGGTTTATTGTTTGAGATGTATATAATCTTGGTATCGATACTTTTGGTTGGATACCAGGTTTATCGGTATTCAATACCTATGTATTGATAAGGTTGATGCCATAGCATGCAAATAACTTTGATCGTTTTATTCTTTACGCTCTGTTCGCGAACACAACCGAAAAAAAGCATACACACTCGCTCTCGCTCTGAGCAAGAGACTTCATTTCTTTTGGTTTTTGTTTTCTCTTGAGCGCATTGAGTTCAGCCATTCGTGTGACGCTCTTTTAAGAACATCGTGTAAGGAGAGAAACGATTAACGTTCGCAAAATGAGACTCAGTAAGTGAGCAAATGATTGAAAAAGTCAGTAAGTAAGGAAGGAATTTTTTTAAAGAACAATTTAAATTTGTTTCCAATTATTTTGCTGTTTTTTATGTTTCATTATATACATACATATATATTTATTATTTATTACGAGTTGAGCTTAATAACTAATAAAGCGTTAAGCGTTATTGGGTTCATGCCAAATGATTCATAAATTGGATCCATTATTTCTCTAAACCCTTCACTGTCCAGGAACAGAAATGGTTTTCCATCGGTGGTGGCAATTTTTAATATTGAAGAAACTTGAATTTTCACTCGGGTGTAGCATGAGTGCCTGACAATTTCAAACCGCATACATTACACACACACAATTCAAACGCAAATAATATGTTTAGCCAAAGCAACACTCGCATACACACCAATGCATACGCAAAAGACCTTTTTCCTCATTTCACTCAACCAAACAACCAGAACAAAGCAAAACCAAAAAAAAAAAAAAACGGTTGCTCGCGATCGAGCTCGTTAAAGATCCGTTGCAATCGGTTGCTCTCTGAGTTTTTCCTCAAAATTTGAGTAAAGGACACTTATTTGCAGACAACGAGAAGCGGTCAACAGTTATTTGCGACCTCTGGTTGATACCCATATGGGTATTTACTTTCGATACTGCATAAGGTCACCCTCGTAATTTTGCGTATCCGACAATATTGGTATCTATTATCTTTATTCTATCGCAAACACTTCAAACGCAGAGTACTGACATTAATTTCATCTTACTTCTGGGAAATTTTAATCAACGAAATCTTTGAGCTGTCAATTCGACCCCTTGTAGAATTGCTTAAATCGCTGGCGATACAAATTCTGATTACAATAGCACGGTCGAAAAGTAAAGTATGGTATAATATAGCCAAGATTGACCTTTATATGGACTTGTCCAGCTTTATTTTATTATATACTGCAATATAGCTCTAGTATAGCGTTCAAAAATTCCTTTTTGATCAATCTGTTTGACTAGTGAGTTGAGTTGTTTTCGTGTTTGACAAGCCGCTTAACACTGATTTGAAGAAAAATCAATACCAATTCGTATCAATATTTTCATAGGGTGAGGACTATAGGAGACAAGATTTGAAACTCTTTCACTTTATGTTTGGAACTCATTTGAATACTTGACAGCCAATCCCTGGACTGATGAATAGTTTTTTTTTATCTCCTTTCTTTATTACAATCTTTTAAATATTAACAATATACAATCTTTGAACAATTAGGATGTATTATGCTCTTTTACCAATGTTAGAAGAACCTTTGTTTTAATTACGCTGTAAATCTTATTGTTAAATCCGTCGGTGTGAGTCATTTTAATCTTCGTTTAATATTTTACGCATTTGGCGGACTGATAGTCGCTGTATACTATATGTTTACTGCTACATTTTGTGACTGTTTCTTGGATTGTGTCTACATTTACGTCATGATGTATAGCTTCAATGGAACTAAATCAAACAGTACTTGTTGTGTTCGCTGTATAAGCTTAAGATTGATGTTTCTATTCCGTATTTCCAGATAGGAGTAATAATTGCTTTGTATATAAGCACCTTACTATAAAGTGATAGTTTTGATGCTAGTCCGATTAGCCAATTTAATTGTCGGTACATAATCTTAATTTCATTTCTTTTGTTAATGATATGCAGTTTCCATGTTAGTTTTTGACGTGATAACGTCTTATAATTCGATTTAGCCGGTTGCACGCACGAAAAAATGTGTCGTTATCTTGCTCAATCGTCGTTATCTTGCTCATTCGCCGTTATCTTGCTCATGTGGCGTTACCTTGCTTGAGCTGCAAGCGAGAGCGCGGAACGAACGACAAAGAGCACAATCGGCCCCCGCGTTCTGCAACGTTCGACATCTGGCTCTCTCCTACTTCAGTGAGCATATATATGTATGTATATGCGCATATGTATATAAATTCACATATAATATTTGTATTTGTGTGCATGGTAATGAACCATTTCTCTGTTGAGAATAGGACGATGATAGGAAAAGTAGGAAATGAAAGGGGGTGTTTCGAGTGTAATGTGTCTTGAAAAAGGCAAATCGATGATGTTGCCTCTTAGTGTTGTTGACTTATTAACGTCTGATGCACAATCGAAATTGAACATATCTTTCATGAATTTGATAAATGTTTCGTCATTTTTCACGTTTGTGTAAATGTAACTTGATCAAATCCATTTTCCTCCTTCTCTATATCCATATAAAATATCTATCAAACAAATAAAATTAAAATTTTGTTTTGAAAATTGCAACCATTCCATCAGTATTTTCTTATAACGTTGTCACGTTAAACTATCATCAGTAAACCGACTTTACAGACAACCTCTTTTTTATAATTATGTTTTTCCCCTTCATTACTTTTGGAGGATTAATTTTTGATTTTTTTTATATGAATTTTATACTGCTTATTTCTATTCATGTTTAACGGAAATATATTTATATGTAGATACACATACAAGTATGTATTTTTTTTGTTTTTATACCGTGTGTTACTGCTCTTGATAATGTTTCAAATGTGGTCTTGTGTGGAACATAATTTTTAAAATCGTTTCAGATATACATACATTCATATATACATAAGTACTAGGGCGGGTCGATTTAAAAATCGCTCATTGCTCTGTGAAAATCGTATTCTAGGGATCAAAATAAGAAACTTTGCCGAAGGAACCATACCTCTAAAACGAAATCTGATGTCCCCCAAATTTGGGTCGAACGAAAAATCCCACTTTGACCCATTTAGAGTGCTCCAATCGAGTCCAAATGTATGACCGACCCCCACTGTATTTAGATTTTAAGGAAAATACATATATTCAATTGAAACTAAATATGCTTAGGTTTATTTCTGTAAAATATGGCTAGACTGAAAAAAATAAACAAATCTGCATACGTATATATACATACATATGTGTTCATTAATTTTCTTTTCGTGTTCATAATTGCTGCAACAATGCCAACGTGACGCGTTCTGTCAATAAAAGGTTGACACAACAAACACAGTATACAATTTCTTACTTCATAGAAATGGAAGAAGAAAAGTAAATTTTATTTAATATATATTTCTTTGAAGTTTAATATAATTTATTTATCATTTTTAGAGAAAAATAAAATTGAAATAAAATGAAGTTATTGACCCATATTTCCATATTTTCAAACATGTTCGGCACGAAGTAAATTTGTAACTAAATGTAGTTTTTACGTCGAACATAACTGATTGTTTGGTCGTTGCAAAACGTCAGCTCACTGATGAATTTCTACTGTCACTCCAAACTGTAAATGTGGCACTCACATAAGGGTTAAGTAGCACTAACATATCTGCTTTTGGGATTGGACGTGGTAGATTGCCGTGGCAGACCGAAAAAGCAAACAATTTTGTTTTGACTAGTGCAAATATATGAAAATCAAGATTGTCGATGGAGTTTCTTAAAAGCGGATTTAAGACGGTGCTGGGCACTACGGAGCCTGGGCAGCAGCCTAGTGCAGCAGAAACGGTTGAAAAATTGGTTGACCGTGTTGTGTCTTCGACGTTGTTGGATGATAGGCGCGATGCTTGTCGTGCATTAAAGGCACTATCGAGAAAATATCGAATTGAGGTCGGAGCCCAAGGAATGCCAGCTTTAGTACAGATTCTGAAACATGATTGTCAAGATTCAGAAATAATTAGCTACGCTTTGGATGCATTGTGTAATATAACAACATCTGAAGAGTTCGATGAAGAAGCTGATAACCCAGCTGTTTCAGTTAATATCGGAGAGCAATTTACTGAAATGTTTATAAAAGTACCCGATCATGTTACCTTAGTTATGGGATACCTGGAAGAATATGATTTTCGTGTACGACGTGCGGCAATTCAACTTATTACTACTTTAATTGCCAACAAAACTCGAGACCTTCAAGAAATAATTCTGGTGAGCCCGATGGGTGTGTCCAAGTTAATGGACCTGCTGACTGATAGCCGTGAGGTTATTCGAAACGATGCACTACTCTTACTCATTCAGTTAACAAAAGGTAACTCCAATATACAAAAAATTGTTGCTTTTGAAAACGCATTTGATAAAATTTTCGAAATTATTCAAAGTGAGGGATGCTCCGATGGCGGCATTGTTGTTGAAGATTGTTTAATACTTTTACTGAATTTATTAAAGAATAATTCAAGCAATCAACAATTTTTCAAAGAAGGCTCTTTTATCCAACGGCTTTCGCCAATGTTTATTATCGCTCCGGAAACTGAAGAAGTTGGCTGGTCACCACAAAAGGTGTCAAATATACATTGCATGTTGCAGGTAGTGCGCGCTTTAGTAACACCAAGTAATCAACAGCAAGTTGTGTCATCTTGTCAAAAGGTGATGCGCAAGTCAAATCTGTTGGATGCATTATGCAGCATTTTAATGGGTAGCGGAGTACCAGCTGATATACTCACTGAAACCATAAACGCCGTTGCGGAAATAGTTCGCGGTGACAAAGAGAACCAAGAACAACTGAGCATGGTTATGGCGCCTAGTAATCCTCCTCGACCAGCTATAGTCGTACTTTTAATGTCCATGATCAACGAGAAGCAGATGTTGGCACTAAGGTGCGCAGTTTTATATTGTTTTCAGTGCTATCTGTTTCGCAACGTGGATGGACATCAAGCGGTAGTACAAACATTATTACCGTCTTCTGAAGCTGAAGTTAGTAGCCATTCAACAGGGCAATTATTATGTGTCGGCCTCTTTTCAACAGATTCCTTAGCTAACTGGTTTTCTGCTGTAGCTCTTATGCATGCGCTTGTCGATAGTGTTGCTCAGAAAGAGGAACTTATGCGCGTACTTTTGGCCACACCTGGTGGAGGCAAACCCGTAACTTTGTTGGAACAATGTACAAATCTACTTCAGCAAGATAGTTACAAACTACAAAGTAAAGTTGGACTTTTAATGTTGCTTGGAATGTGGTTAGCACATTGTCCAGGTGCCGTTAAAATGTTTCTCGCTACAAATGGAACGATGGCGTATTTGACAGCACAGATTAGTGCCAATGAGCATGATGAGAATGAATATCTAATTCAAGGATTATGCGCGTTTCTTATGGGCGTGTGTATTCAGTTTAATGATAATAGTCTTCCCAATCAAAAGCGGGATGATATTTGTCAACTGGTGATTAAGCGTATAGGTCAAGAAACATTTTGTAACAAATTAAGTGAAGTATCACGACATGAAGCCTATAGCCGTGCTTGCAAACAACCTCAAATTCGAGCGAAGTCGGCCGCTGATCTATTACTGGATTACGAATATTGTAAATTATACAAAGGTTTGGAAGCGTTAATAGGAAAAGTAGTTAGTGGTTTCGATGTCGATGGCATAGAACTAACTGAACTAACCCTCAGTTCTGAAGCTTCGGCGCTTGTAGCAAAATACAAAAGTATTATACGGGATCTTGATGGACAAATAAATTTGTTACAGAAAAATTCAAAAAAAATTGAAGCTAAAAATATTGAATTAGAACATAATCTGGCGCAAGTAGAAAGCCTTAATACCCAACTGTCTGACCAAAATACATTGCTGAAAGCTCAATTAGGAGCCGTACAAAATGGCACTTCTTCTGCGTCTGATGTTGCAACGGTTAATGCCCTTAATGCTGCACATTTTCAGACGAATTTATATTGTGCAGAAAACCTACGTTTGGCACGAGAAATTGAGGACATACGCAAGCAACTTGACAATGAAAAACAACGAGCTAATACTGCGCATGAAGATTTACAAAAACTACAGAAAGATCAAGAAGATCTGCTGGAACTCCTTATGGACCAAGAAAATAAAATTACTAAATATGAACAGCAATTACGCTTAGCCGGTGTGCCTGTTGAAAATGATGATGAAACGGAAAATAAAACAGACATAAATTTCGATGAAGGTACCTCTAATGCGAATATTAGTAAATGTACTGATAGTGCGACTACTATTTAAATACCTTAAAAAATTGATTGTAGATCCACATAAGTATAGTAAATCTATGTATAGAATATAGATTGGTACGGCGAAGTCTGTCCGACAATTTTATCTATATAACAGTGTATTTCCATATAATTCCGAAAAAAATGTTTATGTAAATATTTATTATGTGAACATCAACATCGTTTTCTTCTAATAAAAAAATAATTAAGTTTTTATTGTTTAAGAATGTTTTATTGTTTTACATAACGTTTTACACAGCGTACATAATTTGCTTCCGTAAATCTCCCCAAAGGTTTTCAATGGGGTTTATGTCGAGTGACTGGCTAAGCTAATCGATAACTTTAACATTATTTTGTAAAAACCATTCCCCGTACGAACTTTTAAGAGCTTTTTGGGTCATTATTTTGCATGAAAAAACATCAAAGCATGCCTCAGCAAATTATGGCATCACTTCTTGAAGTATGTCCTTGTACAGAAATTTATCCATTTATTAGTTATGAGGTGAATATGCCCTACTCCATACCAAGAGGGACATCCTCGAATCATTATGTTGCCACTACAGTGCTATACTGTTTTTTTTTTTTGTGGTGGGAAAACTTGACTTTCGTCCAGTATGATTTCCAAATAAATATACTTTTGTTTCATCGCTCCAAAAATACTATGTGTTATATTTGTTATTCAATATTTTTAGCTTAATTAATCAAAATGCAAAAGTTATCCGTAAGATACCTACTTTAGTGGCCACGCAAAATTACAGTTAATGAAAATAACCGAATTTGTGCAACCAATAACGCAACTTAATAAAACGGGTATTTTAAATTCACAACGAAGCATTGATGCCATTTGTAGAAAAAGCAAATTTTCAATAATAGTTGTAAACTTTTACGAGCGACACAAGGAAATCGATAGAAAAGGAATATGTTGATATAATGATCATATGTGTATATATGTACATACTGCCTAACAGAATATCGCCCTGATATTGGCGAGCTTATTAGAGTTGAAACCCATTTGGTAGTTTGTGACTTTAATGCGCACAATGATCTTTGGTATTCCCACCTGCTTAATGATTGTAGAAGAAGTAGTGGATAACTGCAGCAGCTCACCTGACATAACAATCGCCAGAGCTGCTCTATTAATCAGAGGTGATCTATGCTATCTTTCTCAGACCATCTACCAATTATCGATTCGATTGAAAAACCCACCGATTTTATTTTCGCGAATCGTCCTATATTAAGTTTAATAAAGCTGATTGAGTCGACTTCATTTTTTTTTTTTTTGGAATTTGAGATGTGTTTGGCGGGATTTTACATCCACAAAAAGCCAGGGTGTTCAACGTTTGGTATTGAAAAATACCTATTTTCGGTATGCAAAACTAAGTGCTCTGGCGCATCAAAGTTTTGAGAGTGACATTATTTAAAAGGAAAGGTTGGCAGCACTAAGAAATGAAATAAAAGACTTAAAGACTTCATTGTTTTTAAATATGGAAACGAGGTCCGTGTATGAATCAAAAAAGCTGTAATTTGTTCTGATGTGATTAAGGAGTGGACAGTTAAAGATTCTGTGAACGTAAGAGTTAATTTCACCGCACATACAAAGATCAGTGTTATTTGCCCCTATTTTGTGCAAATATACGCTGTCATAAGTACATCCTACTAGTATTCTATTTACCATTTTGATAATTTTGACATCAAAGGAAGCTTTATGAAACCAAGGTTTTGTCGGCAAGCAATCATGCAGTTTGGCAAAAAGGTTTGGTTTTTCTTCTGAGAAAGAACGAAAGCCGTCATACCAATCCTTGAATATTAAATTTCTTATAATTCTGAGTGCCTCTTCAAAAGTGAATTCTACGCTCAAAATTGAGCCGTAGCAAACAGCTTTTTTTGCAATAGCATCGGCTCTTTCATTTATTGGAATACCAACATGACCAGGCGTCCAAATCACCCGAACACTGTCAAAACCGTATTCATTTACGTTTTGTTTAAAAAGAGTAACACAGCAGTTGTTGGAGCTTGCTTTCTTGAGCAGCAGACATGAACTCAGACTATCAGTAAAAATACAGATCTTGCTCATTTTGCATTCTTTCGCAATATCTAAGGCCTTAAGCAAGGCCCACAATTCACCAAAAGTGGAGGAGGTTCGCATTTCTATTTTAAACAAATGCTCCGTGTTGTTTGTAACATTAAAAATGCCACATCCAACGGCATTAAGCTCAACAGACGCATCAGTTGCCAGAAGATCGATACCATCACGCTTGAGTTCATCGATTTTTTCAGCAAAAATAGCTTTAATTTCATGATTAGAAAATTTGCTTTTCGCTCTAGACAAGGAGTCATCTATCACCACCAAGTTTTCACAGTTTACAGTCATTAAATTTACATTGGTATTCACAAAAATCTCTTCAAATTTTTTGAAAACAAAGCTATAACTGGATTTAACCTCTGCAGAGTTTTCAATCATTTTGTAAATGCTAGAGTTTGTTTGTTTTAATTTCACGATTTCTTTGGCAGTAAGCCAAAGAGATCTTTCAGTGGGTGGTAACTCATAGGCAACAGCATACAGCAAGGGAACTGGTGTAGCTGGAGGAACTCCTAAACTTCTCCTAAGGAAGCAATTTTGAAAGGTAGTAATCTTTCTGATCACAGTCTTATTTGCATGACCGGTGGTGGTCCTGCAATACTCAATTTTTGATCTTATAAAGCTTCTATAGAACTTCATGGCAGTCTGAGGGTGTAACCCAGCCCTCACGGAAGTCAACATCTTGAAAAAATTTAAATTGAAGGCCGATTCCTTGATTATCTGATCATAGTGCGTTCCTAGGGTCAGTGATGAGCTTATTACACGACCAAGGAACTGAATACTTTTTGTCTGTTTAATCATCACACTGCCAAAATTATTGTTCAGAGTTTTACGGTTTCCCTTTGCAACATACATCAGGTTGCATTTCTCAAGGTTGAATGACAGATTTAACGTATTCGCCACAAGATTAAACTCTCGAACTTTACTGTGGAGATTGGCCTCAGTCAAATCAAAATCTCTATGATATGAGGCAATAATAAAATCATCCGCAAATTGATAGATGGAGGTACAATTATCCTGAATATCGTGCAACTTAGCCGTATAGACATTAAAAAGTATAGGCGATAAACAGCTACCTTGGGGTAAGCCGTCATTTACAACAACCGAATCCGTACCAATTTTTAAGATTCTATTGGATAGGAAATTCGCAATCCAGGACGTGTAATGACCCTCTATGCCTTTTTTCCTGAGTATATCAACTAACAGATTACCCCTTACACAGTTATAGGCATTTTCTATATCCAAGGTAAGGAGTATAACCTTAAGACCTCTATTTTTCCATATAGCAATTTCATGTTGTAATTGATTGATGCACATAGCAGCCGATCTATCCTTCCTGTACGCAAAAGAGTTCCTGGGGAGGGCGCGACTCCCATCAAAGGCATCGGTTATTCTTAGCTTGAGCATTTGGTTAATTAGCTTTAACATGACTGAAATCAAGGAAATAGGTCTAAAATTTTTGAAGTCTGTGAGGTCTTTATCTTTTTTTGGAATGGGAACAATCTTAATATATCTCCACGATTCTCTAATATTATTTGCAAGAAAAGCATCATTTAGCGCTGTTAAAAGGTTGCATAAGCTTTTGTCAGAGAGAGCGCGAATCATGTCGTACGTTATTCCATCACAGCCTCCTGCTGAGCGCCGTTTTTTGGCATTAAGCACCGTGACCACTTCATCATACTGAAAGGCTAGCCTGGATACAGGAGTTGTATTGGGTGATTCCTGCCAGACAGCAGAGTTGGGTGGTACCTGTGATTTCAAATGCTTAAGGTACACATCATTATTTTCTGAGTTCCACTTAGAGTCTGCAGAATGTCCATTTACTCCTCTAAGGCATTTAACAAAATTCCACGCCTCTCTCGAATTTGAATTACAATTTAGCTCCGCTATTTTTTCCTCAAAATTTTCTTTTTTGGCCTCTTTTACTTCAGCTTGCCACACCTTCTTGCGTTGCAAAGCTACTTCCAAATTTTCCGGAGATGGGTAGTGTTTAGCTTTTTTGTAAGCAGCAACAAGTAGACGATAGGACTTGGCTAGTCCCTCGTTCCACCATGCCTTTGGTTTGCATTTCTCAGACCAACGGAAGGTGGCAGCAGATATTTCTTCTTGAAGTTTATTTTCGATCATTTCAAAAGATGGATCAAAGGAAATATCCCCTAAGGCATTTAGAAGCTTCTTTTTGGCGAGAAATTTGGGATTGTTAATACTAACTTTGGAGAACTCTATTAGAATTGGGAAATGGTGGCTACCACCAAGCTGAAAAGGCAGAAGATTCCAAGTACAGTTGGTAGGAGCATTTGTGAAAGTTAGATCCAAAACCGACCCATTGGTCCTGTTTAGATCTCTTTTAAAAGTATAACAAGAATTGTTCAGACACCAGAAATCGGATGAATTTACAAGTTCAACCAATTTCTTACCTCTGGGTGAATTTAAGCTGTCACCCCATACAGTCGATCTGGCATTGAAATCCCCACAAATTAACACATTTCTAAAACCGTTTAGAAACTGAAACAACCTTTTGACTTCGGTCGCAAATTCATTTAAGTGTAGACTTGGAGGGAAGTAGACTGCACAAATTACAAAGTTTGGGTTTAAATTAACCGTCTTTGCAACAATTATATCCAGATTAGAAGCGAAAGTTATGCTCCTGAATTGAATCTGTTTTTTCAGGGCTATGGCAACACCCCCATAGCCATCTGGTCTGTTTTTTCTAATCATATTAAAATTGATAAATTTTCTACATTTATTTTCATTATACTCAAATATTTCACTAAGACAAACCACATCAACACGATTATTATTAATATAATAATCAATATTGTCTATATTTGTCTTTAAGGATTGGCAATTATATTGCAGACATTTCATCTAATGAATCTACTGATGCCGAACCGCACTTAAAAAGTGCTACGTCTCGATTAGCCAAAATCTGATCCCTCATACCGCTCAGTTTGGTGACCTGGGCAAGGGTCTCAGTATCATTCAGTCTTTCACAAGTAGCTTTAGCTATCTTCACTAGCTCCCATAACACCTTTTCTAGCTGGGAAGTAATATGATAGTCTTGTCTTTCATAGACTGGAACCACACGAGGCTTGGTATTTTTGTTCAAGACCTTATCAGGCTTGACAGAAGACTGTTTGGGAATTGCACCCTTCTTGACAACTGAACTATATTTCTTTTTTGTCAAGGAACGATTTATGACTTCATTAGAGTCTATCATGTTGTCGTTCTCAACCAGTACCGGAAAATCCGTATCTTCAACATCTAAGACATCGAAGCGGTTGTTGCTTTTCGGAAAGAAAGTATTTAGCACTTCTTTACGAGATAACTTTTTTACAGTTTTCAATTTATTGACTTCATTCTCCTTCTTCCATACTGGACACTTTTCCCTATCTGAATATTTGTGGTCGTTACCCTTGCATAGAATGCATTGATTTATTTTGCAGGGCGGTACACAAACTTCCGTACTACCACAGAGCAAACAGCGTTTGCTACTTTTACAACCTTTTTGTGTGTGTCCTAATCTTCCACAGTTGTAGCATTGTCTAACAGATGGAAAGTAATGTTCTACTTTAAAGTTTGTATACTCAAGCTTGACTTCCTTAGGTAGGCTGTTGCCCAAAAATCCCAGCTTAACTGAGAAGGTTGGGAGAAATTTGCTTGAATCCTCCGGATCACGTCTGAGAAAACGTTGAACGAAGTTTACCTTGCTAGCAGACTTTATATCTCTCATGATTTCCTCATTGGAAAGGTAAAGAGCGACTCCTCGAATTACACCATATGTTTCAAAAGCCGTTCTGGGAATGAAGGGCTTTAGCTTCATTTTTAAAATGTCATTATTAGTGACGAAACTGTTTGCCGATTTGGGATTGCAGAAGAATACCTTATATAAGGTGACACCAACTGCTTCGATTATATCAATATCCTGTATTTTTAAGTGACGGATATGCTGATATAGACTCATGCCATTTCTAATTTTGATATTTTTGAATAGGTCACACTCTGAGGTGTCTACCAAAACAAAAGGTTTGCCTATAAAATTGGATGGATAGTAGACGGAACTATCAGAATTATTTGTATTCTGGATTTTTTTGGCAGTTGCATTTTTTTCAACTGTACCAGTTTCGGCATTACAAATATTTTGCATTTTTACGGAGTCTTTCGAAGATTTTTCAACCTCACACTCCATCATCTCCTCACTCTCATTTTCATCTGACTGAAATCCACTCTTCTCAACCGAAGCATGTGGTTTGGTCGGATCAAGAATATGTCTCACTCTTTTTTTCTTAAATATATCGCTTTGACCTTTGTTTTTAGTCTTTCGCAGATTTGTATCCACTTTCTCACTAGCAGGTTTATGGATCAGAGATTCATTGCTAGCGCAAAATTCCTCAAAATCCTCTGCTGAGCACGATGCCGAAGGCGTTGAGGACGCCATCGCATCACCTTTTTTGCGGCTTACCGCAGGCACTTTTGCGGTAAGAAAACTCTATACGTTAGTCTTTCAGGTAGAAATTCCAGGAAGTAATAAAAAAAAAAACACGTGGTTTTCACAGACAGAACTATTACAGCGCTATACACCGAATTCCGCGAAAAAATGTCACTCTCTATTGTATCTTTCACTTTCACTACGCCTTTTCTTTTTTTGCTAAATGAAACCAGAGCACTGAAAAAAAACACACCGATCACAGCTGTGTCACGAATGCGACTGGAGTCGACTTCATTCAATTCAATTACTGATGACACTTTTGCCGCTCTTCCCATTGCCACTGACGTGTGCGTAGGTGATCGCGGATTTCGCAAGTTATTCGCTGCTGCTGCGGCTCGCTTCATTCTGCTGGAAGACTCAGGGACATTCGTCCTAATTACCAGTTAAAGCAGCCATTCCCGAGATCACATGATTTCCTGAGACGGTACAACTTCGCTGTCCTCATAGTTTTACCACTGATGTTATGCAGGAACAGATTAACAGCTGTCTGATGCCCACAATGAAACAGTTAACTACTAAAAAGCAAATTTCCATTAAAATTAGGAATAAAACAGACAATTAGTAGAAACTAATAAAAAAAGTTTACGTTGTACTAAAAGGCCATTATGACAGGAGATTGGCTAGAATACAATAAAATAAAGAAATAATACAAGAAAATGGTTAAAGTTAAAAAATTCAGTATATGGAGCGATTGGTTGAAACAAATAGATATGATAGTCGTTTAATGTGGAAATATTTAAAAACTGTTGTTAATAACACAGATAACAAAGGAAACATTAAAGAGGGGCTTATCGACGGGAAAATAGGAAAATATACAGAAATAATAGTGAGATGGCTAATAAATTAAACGAATTCTTTGTGAATAGTATTCTCGATATACATAAATATATAGTAACATTGGAAATGTTGATCATGAATTGATAAAATGGGGAAAACCCCCCAACTACGTTTAAATTCGAGGAAATAAGCACAGATAAAATCGTTCATATCGTTAGGGAATCAAAGAGAAAATTGGGTGAAAATAACTTCCATCAGAAGGGGTAATTAAGGATTCAGTGGCATATATGGGCCACTTTTACGCCATCTAGTAAATAGTAGTCTTAGGTCAAGAACAGTACCTCTGCAATGGAAAACTTCCACCATAGTACCAGTAAAGAAGGCGAAAAGTACTATTAAAGCTGAGGAAGTTAGACCTATAAACACCCTTCCTTATTGGAAGAAAATATTAGAAACGGTGGTTAAAAACCAACTAATAATCTATGTTGAGTCCAATAATAAATCATAAAGGAAAAATCCGGTTTCAGGGCAAAACATTCATGCGAAACTGCTATCGCAGTGGAAGGAAGAGCTCAATGTAGCAGTGTTTATTGACCTTAAAAGAGCCTTCGAGACGATTGACCGGGAAATAATGTTTAAAAAATTGGAATATATTGATGTCGAGGCGACTGAACTTGAATGGTTCCATAGTTTCTTGTCAGACCCGAAGCAATAAACTGTTATAGCATTCCCATGGCAGCCGGTTCTACGTTACCGGAATGACTCGGGTTTTTCCCGACCAAGGGCTGCCGCCCCAGTAAACTAGCCCTGTCTAGTAAATAGCATATCACCCCCCCTCTTACGTCACAGGAGCAACTCCTCGCATCAACCTTGTTCCAAATGCTTCTCCTGATGGCTCCTGGACCAGAAGTATTCTATTACTGCGTCTGCCATAAACGGCCCCAGCCGATCTCCACCTCAGTTAGGTGCAACGGGTGGAGCCATCTTAAGACCTGTTCAGGCCTTAAGACTAAGTGGTCCACACAGTATGTGGCCTCGTGTTGCTCCCGCCAGCAGGCGTCCAATACCTCCACGGCTACTACCGTGTTAACATTAGCACTTCCAAGAGGCTGCTATATAATCACAGTAAAACGTTGGCGATTAGATAGAAACTAGACCCTTCCTTTCCAAGGAATGGGAATATGCATTACATTAACCATGATAAACTATAAATTACGCTGTAAAAACTTTAAAATTATAAACTATAATTTCTTTTATTGTACACATATATCTATAAATAAATACCTGGGGTGGGTGAAGAGGCTCTGGTCCACCGTAAGGTCCCTGTCGAACCCGATGAAGCACAATGACAGCAATCACTTTTGGAATGAGGAAACATAAAGATTCCAACGCCAATTGACCCGTTGGTATCAAAGTGGTAAAGTGCACAATTATCGATAAACACACAGATAAATCGCAAGCTAACAAAGTAGCATTGGACCTATTGAATGAAGTCAACCATTCCAGGCTGATAGATTATATTCAACAGTCCATGCTTCGGCCGAGACTGAAGTGGTCCGCAAAATACCTGTGTGGTCAATACTGGTAAGTAATATTTCACGACCAAAACCCAAAAAAGGAGGAGCATAAAGCAAGGAATGCCGCAGGGTGGTGTCCTTTTATCCTTGCTTTTCAACTTCTACACATCGAAGCTCCCTTAACCACTAAAGGAAGTTTCACTGAACCTATAAGTATATGCTGACAACTGGTTGTCCAAATATATTTGCTTTGCCCAAATCATGGGTTTTTCGAAAGCCATATATTAATAAACCCATAAGGTACCCAATCCTGATCTTGATGAGCCACAGAGAAACTAAAATCGCTATAATACAGCTTCTCGAATTAAGTGAAATTTCGCCCGACGATGATTGATGCACTTTCATTATATATATATAATTGGCACGTACACCCTTTTTGGGTGTTTGGCCGAGCTTCTCCTCCTATTTGTGGTGTGCGTCTTGATGGAGGCCGACTCCGAACGGCAGATATTTTTTATGAGGAGCTTTTTCATGGCAGATATGCACTCGGAGGTTTGCCATTGGCTGTCGAAGGGCGACCGCTATTAGAAAAAACGTTTTCTTCATTTTTGTCTCTCACCGAGATTCGAACCTACCTACGTTTTCTCTTAATACCGAATGGTAATCACGCACCACCTCATTGGGCTACGGCGGCCTCTCAATTCTTACTTCTAGTATTATAGCTATGGGAAGTATTTGGATCTAGTGAAACATGAAATTGTTCCAAAATAAAGCGGCACATAAATGCCCTTTTAAGTACTCGCACTCTTAAGTTTGTTGCAATAATTTTAAAACAAAATAACATAAATCACAAAAGTTCATTTAGTAGCGTAGAACCACATTTAAATGTATATTTTAAAGGTCACCAAATATTAACACCAAGAAGATTAAAATATTTCAATCTTTTATTTCAGAACCGTTTTAAAATATTTACTTTTTGTCACTTGAAATTGAGCTCTTTGATTCTCTCAAAGAAGCAGACCGGCGCCTCTTTGCCTCTTCGCGTTTAGCTTTGGATTCCTTCTTACGCTGTGCTAACAATTTAGCATAATCAGCAGCGGCCTCCTTGGAAGCAGTTTGGCGTTTCTTCTTCAAAGCAATGCGTCTACGCTTCCTTTGTAATACGACTGGAGTAACAAGACGCTGGATTTTCGGGGCTTTGGATGTTGCTTTTTTATTATCCTTGGCGGGCAATGGGCGGCGAACCACAAAGCGGCGCACATCATCATCCTTGGTCAAATTGTAAAGCTTGCGAATTTTACTAGCTCTTTTAGGACCAAGCCGCCTTGGAACAGTTGTGTCAGTGAGACCGGCAAGTTCTTGTTCGCCTTTCTTTACAATAACGAGAGCTAAAACCGACATGTTAGCGTCGACAATGCAACCGCGTACCGATTTCCGTTTTCTCTCACCAGTGCGGCGAGGTCTGTAGCAAGAGTGACCCTTTTTCAACAATAAACGTACACGACCTAAAAAGAAATAGATTTAAATAACTTTCCCAAACATTAATCAATCATTTTCTTACCATGGGACAGTACTCCTTGTTTCATTGGGAAACCTTGTTTATCATTTCCGCCAGCGATGCGCAGATGATAACCTTTCCATTCATCTCCGAGCACATCAGCTTCCACAATTTGTCCCATACGTTTCTCATAAAAGATGCGCAGCTTGTGCTCATCCACAACCTCGTATAATTTTTGGCATCCAGTGGCCGGGAAAGACACGTTAAGCTGAAAATGCACAAAGTTAATAATTGCTTCACCAGAATATAAATAAAGGAAAACAGGCCCCATCAATTGAGGCTAATTTAATCCACATATATCTCCGTGATCACTTAAACACATGATGAGCTTTTAAGCAATATTTTTTATTCACTGTATTTAGAATAGCCTCAAATGACAAATTTTTCGCAAAAATACATTATATCAATTTATTTTAATAAAAGTTCCCACACACCTTCATTTTTCACTCCAATTTCATGGAACACCGAACAGAAAAGGGAAGCGAAATATTTTCGGCGAGCATGAGTGGATGTCCGTTCACAATGGATGCGAATGAGAATTCACAATGGATGCAAATGAGGGATTTTAATGCCCAAAATTGTCGGTAAGACAGTTCATGTAATCAGTTTGCGTATTTTAACTCAATTATGAAAATTTTTAAATTGGCTTAGCATAGTTTACCAACAAGATAAAAAACATTAACAAAAATTTCCAAATACGAGTGCTAAAACAAATATATATATTTTTTTGTTTCAAGTTAATGGTCGAATACGTTATTTACCAAAGTATGGCATAAATATTCTTTGTTGCCTTTCAAAATGTATCAGAACCTCTCCTGTTTTTGGTGTCTTAACAGTTTAAATTCTTTTCTTATTTTCGACATGAATTTTTGTTTTATTTCGGAGATTTTCCTTAGAATATTCTATTTAATTTACCCAATTTAAGTAGTCATACAAACATCTCTAAACACAATAAACACACGAGATTTGGATATATTTCATAACTTTCATTGACTTCAGATTTATCTTGCTGTTACAAAGAACATAAATAATATATAACTAATTCTATGTACTGCAGTATAATAATATATAATATGATGTACAGTATTTACATTGTTTGATACAATCGATTACCCGAAGCGGGGCATGATATAAAAGTTTGTTGAATTTTGATCTCCATAATATGCGATATTTAGTGGTCCCACTCTCATTGGCCGTTTAAATTAATATGAAATTTTTCAGTAAGCTAAAAAATTTGAATATTTAAACTACATCTTGGCCATAGAAGCTCTCAAAGTAAGACTAAGAAAAACAAATAAAGCAACGCCAGTAACTTACATGGACAAGTTTTCAAGCAATTCATTTATCAATTTCTAACACATTATCATTGGTTGCTTTTACACTTTTCACAAATAAATTTACAGCCCTCTCATTGGGTTCTCCATGCATTTGATTTTTCAAATACAGTAAATTTGGCAAATGATTTAGGTTAAATGGTCAATTCGGCGACATTTCGCGATGGGCGCGCAATTTCGGAAAACTTTATATGTAATCCCAAAAAAGGCGAAGTTAAACCAACTATTTGTGTCAAACTACGCAAACGGCGGTTGCATAAAAGTGAAATATCTTTAAAACTGTCTGAACGCCTACGTTACACGAAAAATGTTTCTCTTCTTCAGAAGTAAAATTTTTCTTTAAGTAATTTTTCGGTAAATTAAGTACAGCCGTGATCTCTACGCAATTCAATTTTCAAACACGTAGCTGTATTTACCGGTAACTGGACGATCGGCACACGCGGAAAAGCTATGGTTACCAAGTAACCCCCATTGCAGAAGTTATGGGGTCCTTTCAGAGAAGGAGACTGTTTAGCACTTTCCCTGTAAATGTCTGAGTTTGGCAGCTAGACGAAAGCCTGGTGCAGTGAGCCAACCTAAATCCCATCAATCTTCACCATTATATCAACAGTTCTGGCTGGCTGTCGATATCCTCCCATCAATCTTCTCCATTATATCAACAGTTCTGGCTGGCTGTAGATATCCTCCTGTTTGAGGTTTCATAATGGTATCAAAACGGCACTTTAGTGCTACTTGGGGAGTGCCAGACCGGCACTTCAACTATTTCACCTTTTTTCTACCTACCACAGCTGTAGTGCACTGTGTTTTGTGTAGATAGTCTGCCAAAGTAATTGGGATCAACGAAACGCGAACCATTCATGTTCAAGCAGCATTAAATCAAAATTCTTGAGACAAGTGTTATTGTTGTTGTAGCAGCACAAATATTTCTCAAATATACAAGGGGAATGCTGCTGAAGTGACAGTCCTTGGCCGGATGTAAATCCGTGTCATTCAGGTTAGGTAGATCGTGTGATCGAGACACTTAAGTGTTTAGGGGAATACCCATAATTTTAAAATAATTGAATATTGTGTTTAAGCCCCCGTGAGGTAATAACCAAAGTTACTCTCACAATTTTGCTTTGGATGACTAAACTGTGTAATCTATTATCCTTGAGTAGTATAATGGGCGCAATGTTGTATTCTATCATTCTTGAGTAAAACTCAACAATGAAGCGCTACTTTATTTTTCTCGATTTTGCCAACCGATGATGTCAGCACTTCAAATATATAAGCAGAAGGAAGAGAAGTTACTTGTTTGTGAATATTCAAAGAAGAGTGTGATTTTAAGATTTATAATTTTTCAGTAAAATCAACTAATAAGAATGTTAAATTGTGAAAACACAAATTTTAAAAACACCACCAAAAGCAGTATTTTGCGTTTTTTGCCATGACGCTGAGGCAAGAAATTGCATTGTTTGTTTGTTGCTGTTGTGTAACATAAACATTTCGCCTACATGAAACATTTACATATTGTTATTGCATCTTGGTATTTTGAATGTCAACAAGAAGCAGGGCACATTGACATTCACAATATTAAATCACAAGCAACTAAACAATTCAGCTTTCCGAACCAGCTCACCTTGTATATTGTTCGCTTTGAGTCAGCTGTTGTAATGACAGATGTGGTGAAATGTGGTTTACATTGTTCAAAATATTGGAGAAAGAAATAAAAGAAACAATAAGCGCACGTGTGGTTGGCATAAAATTATTAAACCAAAAGTTTTGCATATAAATTAGTTTGATAAAGCCTGAGACAGCATAATGGTTAAACCAAAGAAAGCTAATTTAGCTTCAAATAAAAATGTAGCGCTGGAAAAACAATTGACAGAAGGAAAGGTTGCGAAGCGAAGGGGCAAAGACAAGTTTCATCTGCGCACAGAGGAATCATCGGTTTGTTCAAGTCAGTAATTTAAAATAATACTTATTTAATCTGTTGCTTATTTGTTTAAGGTTTTGGATAGTAAAACCAGTAAGAAAATTTTAGCGGCGGCCAAAGCGCAACAACTGGAGTTTAATGAGGATAATTTTCCGAGCCTTCAAGGGAAAAGAACTTTTGCAAATGTCAATATAGGTTTGTTGCATACTATTTTTACATTGCAATTATCCATACATGTAAGGTACTTGTAGGCGAATCCATCGAAGAGGATGAAAATAAAGATGTCACGGAAAACGACTTTATGGATAATTTGGAAATTGAGCAGGAGGACGCGGAAGCATTTGCTCGTTTCCAAAATCCACAGGAAGGCAAACGGACGTTAAAGTTATCGGATATTATAATGGAAAAGATTCAAGAAAAGCAACAGGATATTCAGAGCAAACTTACGGACGATGGCTCCTTAAAAATAGAAGATATAGACCCAAGGTTTGTGAAACATACAATTATTTTCGCGGAATTAATTGGCTTAATATCTTTTGTTTAATTTTAACTGTTTGCAACAATGAAATGCCTTAAATCTTTCAAAACTTGTCTGGAATTTAGTGGTTCTTTTTTGCAACGTGACACCCCGAAAACGTTCGAAGCACGAAATTTAAAAATTAAACTGAAATATTTTAAAATTGTGTTTGTGCTGGCATATTTGCTTTTTTTTAGAAGTTTATTTTCCGAAATTTTTTATGACCCATGATATCTGATGACACAATTTGTCCTTATTGTTAAGAAATTCAACAATTCCAATTTTGACAAGTTTTGACTATTTTTTTTGTTTTTGTTTTTGTAAAAGTCTTAATCTAAGAAGAGCCATATAAATCGAAGTCTCTAAATTTATGCAAAAATTAGCAAATTTTCACAAATTACATCACAATTCCGCGCTTGCTATTTACACTTTCTAGAAAGTATTATGGCATGCTGTTTTATAGCCTGTTGCGGCTGATATTAGCTAGAAAAAGTATAAACAATCAAAGAGGGTTTTTAGCAACTTCAAACTTAAGCTTTAATATACTAAAATTTAATAACCAATACCAAATGATAGAAAAGGTTTTTTCTAATAGCGGTAGCCCTTCTGCAAGTATTTCGTTGAATATTTGTGCCATTAAAAAGTTCCTCATAAAAGCCCATCTACCGTTTGGATATAATAGGCATAAAACTGTAGGTACCTCCATTTTTTGGAACTGAACGCACACCACAAATTTAAGCAGGAACCCGGCCAAACACTCAGTAAGGATGTCCGCGCTGATATTATATATATAATATAAATATGCATATAATTAAAATATTTGTGATAAAGTAAGTTTAGCTACAAAATACTGTAAAATCTGTTATTGTTTGACGTAGTTTTTATAGATTAAGATGTATAAGATTTTGACACATACATATGTATTTATTAAACCGAACTAAAACATTACATTTTCTGTAGAGTTCGTGAAATGTATGAAGGAGTCCGTGACGTAATGAAGCGATATCGAAGTGGGAAAGTTCCGAAAGCTTTTAAGATTATTCCGAGGTTACGAAATTGGGAGCAAATCCTTTTCATAACGGAGCCCCATAATTGGAGTGCAGCCGCTATGTTCCAGGGCACTCGGTAAATATACACAGTATATAAGTTTAATGCTTCTAAGTCATTTGTTGCTGATATGCTTATAATTTCCTACGAACATCTGTTTGCAATATGGTATGAAATAGGGAATTTTTTTGTTTTTCTAATCGTAATTTGATCAGCCACGTGCATATTCGAATAGGCAGTAGGAAATATTAATGAATTTTCATTTTGTTCATTGAGAAATTTCCCTTTCTTTGCATGCAAAAATAAGAACATCGATTCAAATTGCATATTTATACAAAAAACAATAATTTCAGAACAATATTATATTCTGATATGAAAAAATTTAGTTTGAAATTAACAACGCATTGATTCCCAATTAGCCTCTTTTGTATTGGGTATGGGAATTAGTTTCCGTCCTTTCTTAGCCAAAGTTACGAATTATTTAAACAATTAAGTAATATAGGGTGGGCTATGTAAACTTTGCTTTTTGAATTGGCTATAAAAAAAAAAACTAATCAATATTTTTTCAAACTTTTTTTTTTATTATGAAGATTGAACATTGTCATTTATGAATGAAACATAATATCGTTCAAATGACTGCCACGACTGGCTTTACAGTAGGGCATTCGATCTACCCAATTTTTAAGCACATTTTCGATTGTTTGGGATCCAATTTCATGAATGGCAACTTCGATTTCGTGTTTTAAAGCATCAATCGTCTCTGGATGGTTCGCATAGCATTTGTCCTTAACGAGGACCAAGGCGGCCAATTGGTATCGGAATTCAAAAACGGTAGCCAAAAGTTCGAGTGTAACTTTGGCAGTGTAACAATTTGCACCGTCCTGTTGAAACCAAATGTCGTCCATGTCATCCTCTTCAATTTTTGGAAACAAAAACTCGTTGAGCATGTCACGGTAACGCTCGCCATTTCCTGTAACCGCGGAAGAAGAAGAAGACTCACCACTTTGGAAATAGGTTTTCAATATTTCCCAATTTTGTTCAAGCGTATAGCAAGTGAACCGCTCTCCAATAAGGGCTGACTGCATTGATCGGAACAGATGGTAATCCGAAGGTGCAATGTCTTGGGAATACGGCCGGTGGAACAAGATTTCCCAATTCAGTAAATGTTCTCTAAATATTTCTGGACCGATTTAGCAACGTGTGGCCTGACGTTGTCATGCAGCAAAATCAATTTCTCATGTTTACCGTCCCATTCCGGCCGCTTTTTTTCAAAGCTCGATCCAAACGCATTAGCTGCAGTCGGTAACGATCGCCAGTGATGGTTTCAGATGGTTTACGGAGTTCATAATAGATGATACCCTGTTCAGGTCTTAAGACTCATAGGGAGTGGTCCACAAGGTATGTGGGACATACGTCCCAATTTCCCAGCTGAAGCAGCTGTTCTGGCGAACGAGCGTGATCTCCTACGCCAGGTCTATCCCGGGGATCCTTGGATAAAGGATCTCAATTCGCAGATCCGGCAACTGGTAACCAAATATAAGCGGACCACATGGGAAGAGCACCTGAAGTCCTGCAACTTCACCTCTGGTCCCTGTCGAACGCGACGAAGCACAACGACAAGGTGGGTATCACCTTCAACGGTTGTACTTAGCGTTGGATCTAAAAAATACTTTCGATACAGTCAGCCACGCCACGCTACTAGATGACATTTTACAGTCGACGCTCCTGTCAGGGCTGAAGAGGTGGACCGCGAACTAGCTGAGTGGTCGTCATTCGTCGGTGATATTTCGAGACCAAATATCTAAACAGAGGAAAATAAAGCAAGGAGTTCCGCAGGGTGGTGCGCTTTCACCCTTCCTTTTCAATTTCTATATCTCGAAACCTTCATATGGAAAATACAAATCACAATTAAATTATTAATAGTTGTTGTTGTTGCTTTTGTTGTAACAGCATAAACATTCCCCATACATATACGGGGAATGCTGCTGAGGTGACAGTCTTTGGCTGAATATAAATCTGGGTCGTTCCGGTTATGCAGAACCGACTGTCGTAGGAACGGAATTTATTAATAGTGCAAGTCGCTTTCTTTCTGCTACCATGCGTGAATTTTTGGGATTAAAGGCATTTACAACAACATTTTTGGACCATCCAAGGGACTCAACGATAAATTTGTACGATTTTTTTGTTTCCGAAGATTGACAACAAGCTTCTGCTCCTCAACTGTGCAGTGCTGCGCATGACCCATCTTTCAAAGAAATTCGTATAAATTATTAGATATTAAATGATATATCTAATTCGCTGCTTACGTCATATTTAATATTTTTAACTAATTTAGTGATATTTTTGGGGGCCACGGAAAATTACACTTTATGAAAATAACCGAATCTGTGCAACCAATAACGCAACTTACTAAAATGGGTCTTTTAAATTCCCAACTAGTGATGCCATTTGTAAAATAAGCGAAATTCCAAAAATAGTTTTAAGCTTTTACGAGCGGCACAATGAAATCGAAAGATAAAGGCTGCGTAGCTATTTTATTGACCATATGTGTATGCATATTAGGGCGGGTCGATTTAAAAATCGCTCATTGCTCTGTGAAAATCGTATTCTAGTGATCAAAATAAGAAACTTTGCCGAAGGAACCATACCTCTAAAACAAATTCTGATGTCCTCCAATTCGGGTCGAACGAAAACTCCCACTTTGACCCATTTAGAGTGCTCCAATCGAGTCCAAATGTATGACCGACCCCCACTAACTTTGGACGGCCGATCCACCCATGCCAGTGGCACACCCCCTGGAACTCCCCTGGGGGGTGTCACCATTTTTGGCCTTTACATGAGAAAAGACCCTAAAAGTTCGACCCAAATTGGGCGACATCAGAATTCGTTTTAGAGGTATGGTTCCTTCGGCAAAGTTTCTTATTTTGATCCCTAGAATATGATTTTCACAGAGCAATGGGCGATTTTTTTGCCTCTCCACAAATCGAACGGGCATAATGCACATATATCAAAAGCAGCTTTGAGTATTTTTTTATTCTGTTCAAATTTTTTTGCGCATCAAATTTTGTTTAAATGTTTTGTTCAAATGCTTGATTATAATTTTAAATTTCAAATAATAAAAATATTCACTAAGCGAGTTAAATTTTTTTGAAGAATGATGCATGAAAAAAAGTCTGCGAACAAAAAACAATGCCGTTTATACTGGACACACATTACACTATGTATTTTTTAAATAATTAATTTTTATTGACATTAATATTTTGAAATATCGCAACTCTAATAAGTGCTCCATCTACGTCATCAAGATGGAGGGGATAACTGATGTAACCTTGTATTCTATGAATCTTCTTATTTTTCAGCATATTTTGCTCGGTCCTCTCACATGCTATGGCGCAGAGGTTTTTCAATTTGGTCCTACTTCCCCGCATACGCGATGATCTGTGCGAATATAAAAAACTAAATATGCATTTGTACAATGCACTAAAGAAGGCACTCTTCAAGCCAGCTGCTTTTATGAAAGGAATAATATTACCCTTATTAGAAGCTGGCGATTGCACTTTGCGGGAAGCAATTATATTTGGTAGCGTTATCGCACGCAGTTCCATTCCGGTATTGCATTCGTCAGCGTGCTTGTTAAAAATCTGCGAGATGGGATACACTGGAGCAAACTCAATATTTATCCGCTATTTTCTGGACAAACGTTATGCCTTACCGTACCGCGTAATCGACGCTGCTGTGTTTCATTTCATTAGGTAAGATTGAAATTTTATTCTAGTTTTTAATTTCTAATTTAAATATTCTATATTCACGTATGCATTTAGGTTTGAAAATGATAAACGTGAAATGCCTGTTTTGTGGCACCAAAGCTTATTAACTTTTGCTCAACGTTATAAGAATGATATCTCGTCAGAACAAAAGGAAGCACTTCTTAATTTGTTGAGGTGAGAGGAAAATAAATTAATGCATCGAACTTCAAATATTGTCCAAATTTATTATATTTAGGAAGCAATCCCATCCAAAGATTACATCTGAAATTCGAAGAGAGCTAACGGCTGCAACTTGCCGGGATGTTGAAATGATGGAATGTACTAATGAAACTGCTGCAGTGCCGATGGAAATGTACACTGACAAAGATGTGTGTTATGAATAAGAACACTATTTTCCACATATTATGTCTACTGAAGAAAGAAATACGGATTAAAGAATATTTTTTGAGTTTTATTATTATTTTTTGTTTAGTTGATATAAGCATTTATAAAAAGTATATAGTATAAAATGTGTATAAAAAATACTAAAAATAGCAGCTACTTTCATTTGTTATGTTGAATATTATCAACGAACCTTTATAGAAAGGTAATAAGTAGCACGAATTTATTGGAAACTAACCGCAGAACCGACTGCCGTGACGCTAATCCGCTATTCATTGCAAAAACTCCAATAAGGTCCGTTGTTGTTATTTTTGTAACAGTAATACAAGACCTGTCAGTGTAGTATAAAGGAAGGCCCAGGAAATATACTGTTTCGACAGATTGGGTCCAGAGGGCGGGGGGTGTTAGATGAGTGGGTTTTAAGGTGCATGTGAAAAGGTGGTTAGCACGGGGTGCCTTCACATGCAGGACATATGTTTGGTATGTCTGCAAGGGTGAAACCTGCGGTAGCACCCTAACAGGAACTGCTTGCTGAGCAGTTTATTGTGCTTCATTACAGGGAGCATCTGTGCCTAGTTGCGAACGTGTTGAAGAGGGAACATCAGGAGGCAACTCGTCGCTGTCCGAATAGCAGTGCTTTGGCAAGTATGGAGCTTTATCCTCTGTGTGTCACTAGTTTCAGCTGACCAGACAGGCGCATCATAGTTTAGAACCGGTCGGCCTATTGCCTTAAATGTCGATAGCAACAATTCTTTGTCTTTGCCCCAAGTGCTGCCGTCAAACGATTTGAGGACCTTATTGCGATTTTGGACTTTAGCGGCAATTGCGGTTGTGTGCGCAGGGATGGGATCTCCTTCTGTCGAAGGTTACATCCAAAATTATGGTATTGTTAAAAGTCGTAATTGGTGTGTCATCGACTTTTACCTTCAGTTGCAGTTTGAACTTTTTTGCCCAGGTGGTAAAGTGGGTCGCCGTCGACTTTGTGGGGGAAAGTTGGAGATTCCTCACAGTGAAAAAGCGAGAGAGGTCGGTGAGGCACAGGACATCAATGTCATTGCCCGACCCCATTATCGTGCAGTCGTCAGCGTATGAGACCAGGGAGACTCCCTCTGGGGGTTGGGGGACCTTTGATAGATAGAAGTTGAACAGCAAGGGTGAAAGGACACCACCCTGCTTCCTCTGTTTGGATGTTTGGTGTTGAAAAATCACTGACGAGTGACGACCGCTCAGATAGTTGGCGGAGCACCTCTTCAGCCCTGGCGGGTGTGTCGATTGAAAAATATCATCTAGTAGCGAGGAATGGTTGACAGTATGGAAAACCTTCTTCAAGTCCAACGCTACTAGGACAGTCCTCACACAGGGGCGGTTTTGGTTAAGCCCGCGGTTTATCTGGGCGTTTATGACGGTGAGTCCTGGGGTGGTGCTGTGTTTCGTGAAAAGTGGGAGTAGAAGGGCTTCAAGTGTCTTCACTACTGAGGAAATGAGAGTTACCGGCCGATAAGATTCCCCTTGGTTGGCGGGTTTCAAAGGTTTCAGTAGCGGAACCACTCTCCCTGCTTTCCACTTGTCACGGATAATGAGAGTGATCAAGGGCAAATTGAAAATCTTTGTGAGAAATCCTACTCCCAATGGACCCAGGTGCTTCAGCATCAGTATTTTAAGTCCGTCAATGCCAATGGCTTTAGATGATTTAGTTTTGCTGATGTCCCCCTTAACCTCATCACAGGAGAAAGTAAGCGGCGCACTGCCGTTCGTCAGTTTGTGCAGCCGTCTGGTGGCTCGACGTTTGGATCTGTCGGCCGGAGGATGCAGTGTGAACAGTCGGCTAAAATAGCTCGCGCATCTCTTCGGGTCCGACGAAGTGCAATCGTTAAAGGTGATGGCCGCCTTGTCGTTGTGCTTCGTCGGGTTCGACAGGGACCTTACAGTGGACCAGAGCTTACTCACACCAGTGGTGAAGTTACAGGCCTTGAGGTGCTCAACCCATTTGGTCCGCTTGTGTTTATTTACCAGTTGCCGGGTCTCCTAATTGAGATCCCTTATGGGGGCATCCCGGGATCGACCTGGCGTAGGTGGTCACGCTCGTTTGCTAAACTAGCTGCTTCGGCTAGGAAATTAGGACGTATGCCCTTGAGCCTTTCTCTGAGTACTTTTCGGAATGCACGTTCACCTACGCGCACATCAGTAGGGATGGGAAGAGCGCCGAAGGTGTCCTCGTTGAATTCCGCGACCCCATTAGCTTTGTTGAAATTAATATCAGACCGGTGATTCGCGGAAACAAAGTCGGCAGGTCTCTCAATAGAGACGATAATGGGCAAGTGGTTTGATGCAAGCGATTGCATATGCCGCAGGTTATGCTATTTATCAGACCAGCGCTAGCTATTGTTATATCAGGCGAGCTGCTGCAATTGCCCATTACCTTGGTGGGGGCGTCGTCGTTCACAGCGCTGAATGTCGACTTGGCAACTTGAATGCTAAAGATCGTGATGCGCATTGAAGTCACCTACTGCCAATCGGTTTTCACCCTGATGAGCGCACCAATATCAGGGTGATATCCAGGCGGGCAGCAGGTGACAGGGGGTATGCACATATATGTTAAAAATGTCGAGCTCGGCATCGCCCGCCCGGACAGCTATACCTTGATATTCTAAGGTGCTGTCCCTGCGGTCGATGCCTTCGTCGATCAGACAATGTTGCACTGAGTGGTGGACTATGGACGCTAGACCATCACCGTTGTCTCGCTCGCGATCTGTCTATGCACGTTATAGCCATCCCTGGTTATCAGAGAAGAGCTGGCATGCAGCTTGGTTTTTTGGACCGCAGCTATTGGGATTCCGTGGCGGCTCATAAAGTCGACCATCTCATCTACCTTGCTCGTTAGTTCGTTACAGTTAAATAGTAGAAGCTTGAAGCTTCTCGGTGAGGCTGTTGTAACTCGGGGTGTGAGGGACGCGTGTGGTTGCCTACGTTGGGTCTGTTGTGCGTTCCGCTGTTGTTGTTATGGCCTGATAGTGGTGGTCAGCCGCGCCCCGAGGAGCGGTTACGGGTGCAGAGCTCTGCAACAGAGGGCAACGTAGCCAGTTGTCCACTCACGGGTGGTGCGCAGGCCAGAGCATCTCCGAAAATGGCACCAGCCATTGCAAACTCCCGGCCTTCAAGGGCGTTTAGTTCGACGGTTCACTAGATAGGGCTAGTTTACTGGGGCTGCAGGCCTTGGGAAAAAACCCTAGACATTCCGGTAACGTAGAACCGGCTGCCATGGGAATGCGTCCTTGTGCGTTGTTCCGCATTTCGACGACCTATAGTTTTTTTATGAGGGCTTTTTTATGGCAAAAATGCACTCGATGGATTGACATTGCTTGCCATGCATATAGAGGGTTTCGAACTCGGATCCTACCTAATGATAGTGACGCACAAACATATACGGCGGGCGCCACTTCACAGATTAAAGGAAACAAATATAATTTGTCAATGTTGGTACATTTTTACCACAAGAGACCAAGCCACTAAATTCCTTAAATTTACAATACCTGTGCTTGATTTTTCTTCGGGCAAGTTTAGTTGAAATGTCGTTTCCCATAAATATAGCTTTACACTCCAACTTCAATTAAATTATTAAAAGAAATTAATTACCTTAAAAATATTTTTAAATGTTTTATTCTCATAATATCATTTCATAATATGAAAAACAATTTTGTATGAAAATACTGGTGTTGGTTTTCATTTAATTTTATTACTTATATCCTTAACTTAGTTATCTTAACTTTAATTTACGAATATATTGCAATGCATTTCAATATAAATATACATAAATATTCAGGAAAATTAAAATGTTACACTCTTCTTCTTCATTTAACATTTTTTAGACCTACATGGGTTCCAAATTTAAAGAATAATAAATTATGATAATATTCATAGCTGTATGCGTTTGACTTCATTTTGAAAAATATAAAGAATTTCATCTTAGATCACATGGTCTAATTTAGAGATAATCTTATAATAAACGGCAACCCTAAAAATCGTAAGATGTGACTTTCAAACAAGGATAAAGCTTCATCCAAGCCGAAAGCTTTGAATAAACAAAATCTATTTCTTTTTTAAGCAAAATCTCTACTCAAATGTGTTTTAAATTAGCCGAAAATTGATTGCTGAAGTTATATGTCATATATACTTATAGTCCATTTCAATTCTGTAATGTGGTTAACATATCAGCAAATGTACTTATACACTATTTAACCTTTTACATAAAAAAAAATGTTTCAATAAAATAAAATTAAATTAAAAACATATGAAGAAAAAAAAATGAAGAAATTAAATTAAATTAATTGGGGTAAAATGAAATTAGTATAAGTAAAATTATAATATATTATATATTAAATTAAAATATTTTTCTAACTGATATCAGTGGCATAAAACCATAATAATATTACAGGGTTCGGCACTCGAAGTGTAACCAACTTCAGACCGCTCGCGCAGCTGATGCCCATGCAACTAGTCTGTTAGTTGACTAAATGACAGTCCAGAGTATTGTTTACAAGCGCACGGGAGTAAACGCGAAAAAAGAAAATCAGTAATGGATTTCAAACGCAATAGTGTGAGTGCATTATATTTGGCTGGAAAATCACAACCAGCGATTGTTCGTGAGCTCGCGCACCTTAAAGTAAATAAAGTTTTTGTTTATCGCACCGTTTCTCGTTACAATGATACTGGTAGCATCGCGAGACGTCATGGAGGTGTTCATCAAAAAACTGCAACATTACGTAAAATGGTTCAAAAAGTGAAGAAACGACTTGAGCGAAATCCCCGACGACGTGCCAATCAAATGCCGAAGGAACTGAAAATATCTGACCATAGCATCCGCCGCATACTAAAAAATTAGCTCAAAGTCAAAGCTTAGAAGATCCAAACGGCGTACGATCTCACACTAAAGCAGTAGCAAGTCAGACTTGAGAGAGCTAAGCAGTTGCTTCGCTTGGCCGAAAGCGGTCAATTTCCAAACATTGTGTGTTCTGACGAGAAAATTTTTCAAATTGTGCAAGGTTCGATCTCCTAAAACGATAGGGTTTATTTGATCGACCGTTCATACGAAAATTTGAGTCAGCGATTGGCTACCAGGAGGAAGCACTCGCCTCAGGCAATGGTTTGGGCCGTTGTAACCGCAGATGGTCTCTCTACAATCGTTTTCATCGAGCCTGGCGTTAAAGTAAATGCGTAATATTATCGGGAAAGTATTCTGGAGGTTGCTTTGAAGCCGTGGGTAGACAATCATTTCAGTGGCAGACCATGGACGTTTCAACAGGACTCGGCACCGTCTCACAAAGTTCGAGTGAACCAAAAATGGCTAAAAAACAACGTTCCGAACTTCATAACGTCCATACAGTGGCTCTCAAATTCACCAGACACGAATCCGATGGACTATTCTCTTTGGGCCATTTTAGAGAGCAAGGTCCGAACTAAAAGATTCACCAGTCTCGAGGCGCTGCAAAAAGCCATTGTCCACGAGAGGGCCAAAATACCGGCAACTCACAGTCGGGCAGCTTGCGATTCGTTTCTGAATCGTCTCAAGGCCATAGTCAAGACAAAAGATGGCCATATCGAGTAAAAGTAAATTGATTCTCAATTTTGTATTATTTTGACATATTTTTTACTTTGAATTGAATAAATGTAATTTTCCAAACTAAAAGTACGGCCTTTTTAATTGGTTACACTTCGAATGCCGGACCCTGTAACATTGGCAGGCTCACAAATGAGTTATCTAGCTACATAGTGCCTCCGAATGAGAAATAGTCTTGCCTTCTTTAATTTTTGATTTTTTTGGTTACCACCATAAGCAGAACTTGCATATGTATGAATGCATGTATGTTTATTAATTTATTTTGGCAGAATGGCACCTTCATAAATGAAGTACCAAATGTTTACAATCATTCGTAAATAAATATTATATGTACGTTGTATGTATGCTTGAATGTAATTTTTGCACGTATTTTGATTTCTAGTTTAATTGTATCATTTTAGATAATTTAGTTTTATTTCACTATAAGTATTGTTTCATTATCTCACTCGATTATTTTGCCTTATTTTGTTAAAATTGTGGCTTATGCACATTTCGCTACCCTCAGAGGACTTACGTGTGACGAATATGTACTTGAGTACCTCTATGCTATGTATGAATGTATGTACTAGAGTAGTGTTCGTAAATTTTACTTTTATAAATCATCTTGGATGCACGTTTCATAATCCTAATTCGAATATAATAATATTTACTAGCACCCTAATTGCTATAAAATATTATATTTACTTGCTTTTAAGTGTGTAAATTGTTTTTGGTTGTATAAATAACTTTTTGGATTTTATTTAATACCTCGTAGGTAATTTTGTATTAATGAATTTTGTGAATATTTTTTCCTAAAATATGTTGTCAACGATTTTATAGTTATGAGTTTCGAAAAATTTAGTTTTTGAAATATTTTAAGTTTTTTTGTCACAACATGCCGTACAACAATTTCATGCTTTTCCAGATCACGATATTTTCAAAGTCGCTTTTATCGGGTCACACTCAAAAGAATATTGAAAACTCTACAGACTTTGCCAAAGGATATAATTTATTTGTAATACGAGTATTAATTCCAAGACAAAAAGAAGTGAAACTCATTTAGACTTTACGTTGAGAATTTTTTTGATTTTTTCAACCTATCTAATAGTCCGATTTAAACCAAATTAGTAAATAATAGTTGGATAGTTGTCCTATCGCTGTGGTTTTTTCCAGGTTGAAATTCTCAGCAATCGTGTCTAGAGCAGCTTAGACTAAAAAATTTACAATAAAAATGTTCGTCTTTATCGAAACGAGGAAAGCCATGACTCTCCCGTAAAAAGCATACTCGTATTGTTATGCCATCAGGAAAGCAACTTTTAGACAAGTTGGTGAATGAAAGAAATACAGCTTAACTTTTCGGATTTTCAAAGAAACATCGTAGAAGTTGAATCGGAAACGATTAAAAAGTAGAAAATAGCTGGGCGGATCAATTTACTTTGGTCGGTCGCTTGGCTAGAATAAATTTTGGCCGGTTTTGTAAAGTGAACATTTCTTAGTGGACAAAATTTGTTCTGTGCAAACTTTTTCGTATTTAAAGTTATTGTAAAAACAGCGCCAAACGCAAACCCAAATAGTGCGATAGATCAGTTTTTCAAGCAATTTCGGGAGAAACTGGGACAGTGAAAAAGAAAGTAATTATTTATGTATCTACATTAGGCCGGGTCGATTTGTGGGGAGGCAAAAAAATCGCCCATTGCTCTGTGAAAATCATATTCTAGGGATCAAAATAAGAAACTCTGCCGAAGGAACCATACCTCTAAAACGAATTCTGATGTCCCCCAATTTGGGTCGAACTTTTTAGTTTCTTTTCTCACGTAAAGGCCAGAAATGGTGATATTTTGAAATGATTGTATGGGGAACCCCCCAGGGGAGTTCCAGGGGGTGTGCCACTGGGATGGGTGGATCGGCCGTCCAAAGTTAGTGGGAATCGGTCATACATTTGGACTCGATTGGAGCACCCTAAATGGGTCAAAGTGGGATTTTTCGTTCGACCCAAATTGGGGGACATCAGAATTCGTTTTAGAGGTATGGTTCCTTCGGCAAAGTTTCTTATTTTGATCCCTAGAATATGATTTTCACAGAGCAATGAGTGATTTTTAAATCGACCCGCCCTGATCTACATCTATATATATTTATAATTTGTGCGTACATAATTTCTTGAGTGATTGGTCGGAGGTGCCTCCGATTTGTGGTACGCGACTTGATGTTTTTCCACAAATTTAGAAACAATTGCAGAAGATATTCAAAATGTAATCTCAAGTAGAACCTTTTGTAGGATACTACAAAATACAACAGTTTCTGGCAGGAGGGATCGCATAGTTCCGTTGATGGGGAAATGCGGATGTAATATAAGAGCAAGAACTTGCCGAGGTAAATAATTTTATTTAAAACTTGACAAGACGGTTAAACCCGGCGGGTTTTGAGTCGTTCGTGGAATGGGGTCTGTTAATGGAGGAAGTAATGTTACCTTACCTTGGTGAGAATATACATTTTTTGCATTTTCTTTCAATCAAATTGAGAATCTTTGGAGTGAATGCATAGGGCAAATTTATAAGCAAGAAAAGGATGAAAAACTCAATAATGAAGTGTATTTATGTAGAAATATATACATATGTAAATCAAAAGGCCGATATGAGGCTAAAAGATCTGAAATACTACGCCAACAAGTAGGACTAAAAATTAAACCATAATAAGCCTAAATTCCTTAGTCTACGTCTGCCACTCCACCTTCCTCAATATTATAAAATAACGTTTACGAATTTTCATGACCAAATATAGGTGACCCGAGGAACTATTTAGAAATACGCGATAAGGACCGCAAACGTGAGAATCAGCTTAATGATTCCTATGGAGATTTTAACTGTCGTACGCGATTACGATTCATTTGTATAAAAACCAAATGATCCTGTTTCTTTACCACAAAAGTTAATATATCAACAAACATACTTATTACTTTTGAATGCTGTAAGTACATTCACACATATGAATTTATGCTAATATTTCGCTAGAAGTTTAAGGTTCATAATTTTAATTTTTCAATCTTAGTAATTTATACATATACATATGTATGTATCTATTCTTATTGTTATACTAAAACAACCCATTATTATGTACGAGTAGACATGGAAAATGCAGTTTTGGACAAGTGGTGTTGGTGTTAGTTCAGAACATTAGATGCTAGCGTTGTCATCGTAAACATATTTTTGTTGCAAGTAAAGTTGCTACAACAATCGATATAGGAGAGCCGAGTCTAGCTGCGGATGCATGCTGCATGGCGGCTGGTTCTTCGCCTGAAAACGTAAATAACATAGTATTAAATTTTAAAAACCATTTAATATGAGTCTTATTTACCATTTAGGACGTGTACCATGACGGTGCCCGAAATATCGTTGCCAAGCATGCAAGTATAGTTGCCAGTGTCGTGCCGGTTGGCATTGGCTATGTAGAGACGGCTTAAAGCTCTTCCTGGCAGCATGTCAGTCTTAACACTTGAAACAACAAAAGATTTTGTGAAAATTAATATTATATTATGTCGGACTCGAACATATGTACATATATACACATACATAAGTACGAGCATACATTTATCTGTAGAGTATAAAAATAATAGTTAGACTTGTAATGACGAATGTAAAAAACTGCTAAGTTGCATTGCGATAGAAACATATTTATTTGTTTGAAACTATACCATAAGTTGATTGAAAAGTATTGAGCGCACAAAATAAAAAAAAGATGAATTTTTAAAAGAAATTAGTTTTTATATTCAATATAGTCTCCCTCATGCGCCATTAATTTTGGATTATATATCTAATGCTTTATGTTTCTGAAGAGGTAGGAGCAAAACTATATAAAGTCAAGAAGGTGCACTTCCCGTTCCGTTCCGCTAACAAATCTGGGCTAGAAAACTTCAGCACCCAGAAATCAACTAATCATCTAATCACCATAGCTCTACTCCTCCCATATGTTTATTGTATAAGACAATATTGATTGTATGGACAATAAACGGGCAAATAATAACAGTTTGTAGAACTACAATAAGGCGCTTGCCACAAATAAGAGGAGAAGCTCGGCCAAACACCCAAAAAGGATGTAAGCGCTAATTATATATAAATTTATAATAAAAATAGCAAAGTGAATAATGTGGCTCATCTTTCTTGGTACTTCCTGAAGCAAGCGAACTACAATATTTCCTGTTGCTGAGAGTTTGTCCGAATTTTCTTGTCCAGAGTATAGCTCGAATTTGTGAGCATATCTCTTCAAATCACAAAGTACATATATTTACATACCTTTTTTTGGTCATGCATTTGAAGTGAAACAACTGCATGGTGATGCCAATTTTTGTCACATGGCTTTGGGAATTTAAGTTGGAGTATTCGATATAAATTACATAGAAAATAGCAGTAACACAAAAACCAGTCATTTCAGTCAGTATTGCTTTTATTAGCAAAAAACCCCAAATTAGTTATAAAAAATTATTCGAGAAATCGTACGTTTTTCCATCAAGCATAGCCAAGCCGCGACTGAAGACTATGCTGATCGTTGTTTTTGATGTACGGCATTATTCATTGTGAATATTTTCCTACTAGGCAGATGATAATGGGCAGATATTATACCAGGAAGACTCCTGGAGTGGCTGTGGGCACGCATTAATGTGCGGTCCGAATTCACCGAGAATGGCTGGATTTTGCCCCTCGACAAGGGGAGTAAAGGGCATTCCGACTTCGATCCAGACATCCTTGCACCCGATCTATCTATCATCGTTTTTCTTATTTTCCAAGATGAAGTCGAAGCTCAAGGGAAATAATCATGACAATGGACAGAAGTTCAATGGAGCTGTATTCTGGAAGTCGCCGTAGTTGGGTGGGTTTGTGCCGGACTACCACTCGGTAGGAGCCGGTTCTAAGTCCATTGTGGGCATGAAACACCAAATGAAAGAAAAGTTTTTTCTAATAGCGGTCGCAGGCAATGACAAACTTCGAAGTGTGTTTCGTCAATGAAACGCCAAAAAAAAATTTTTTATACTCGTATTGATACAAATGAATATATTCTGGCCGAGTGGCCACGCTACAAGTTTTAATGTGCGTAAAAATAATACTCCGTTATTAATGGTAGATACTAAAATTGAAACCTAATAAGGTACCGGTTAGAATAGACCAGTAACAATGGCTTTCCAATTTATTATAAGCCGTAATTGTCGCTAATAAAATATACGTTGCCGTCGCAGATACCAGTTAATATCGTTTTGGAAGTGGACGGCGAAATAACACACTTTCGAGCATTAACATTTTTCAGTACCTCTCAGGGTTTGTCCAAGTTTCTTCTGTAATTATTTCATTATCTATCTCTGTTTGTAATATATATGTAAAGGAGCTTCTCCTCCTATTTGTGGTGTGCGTCTTGATGTTGTTCCACAAATGGAGAGACCTACAGTTTCAAGCCGACTCCGAACGGCTGATATTTTTATGAGGAGCTTTTTCATAGCAGAAATACAAACGGAGGTTTGCCATTGCCTGCCGAGGGGCGACCGCTATTAGAAAAATGCTTTTCTTTATTTTGGTGTTTCACCGAGATTCGAACCTACGTTCTCTCTGTGAATTCCGAATGGTAGTCAAACACAAACCCATTCCTTCACTCTGCTCAACAAATGGAAATGTATTGATGTTTGCACAGACAGTGGAATTCATTGCCTTACCTGATGCCCCCTCGACTAGTGTCATAATTTAGCATTCGTGTACCGTGACGCCACGTGATGTAAGATGATGGCTGCGGTATTTTTGAAATTACACATTTTAGCTCGATGGTGCTTCCAGCTTTGTAGTATTTTTCAGGTGTGGCCGAATCTCTTTCGTCGAGGATTTCCACATGAGGAACTGTTGAGAGAGTGAAAATTACTGAGGAGTTTAATAAACTTATTAAGATGTTGAGTAAGAATAATTATGATAAAGTTTATAAAGTTGGTTTTTATTTAATAAACTTTCCATTGAACTTTTTCAAAAGTTAAGTTTCATTAAGTCAGTTTAAGTACAATTAACTGTCACCGTATTATAGACCCATATGAATTTCTGGAGTGATATTAAGGCAAACAAATACTATTTTTTAAATCTGCTTATTTTTTTCAAGAGCATATATGTATATTTAAAGTACCTATATATTATAAATTTCGCCTTATCTTTTTGTTGTCGTTCTGATACAGAATTAAATTTACTGCAGTTACTTCTAAGAGACAGGATACTCGTTTATAAGTACCTATCGATATGTCAGCATAAAAAATGTCAATATTTCCTATTTGTTAGCAAGTGTCGACACTATTTAGCCTAGCTAAAAATTAGAAAAACTTAGTGTTCGATATTTGCTGTAGTTATTGTTAAAGGTCCCACAAATTTACCTATACAGCTATGCAAAAAAACGAATAGCCGTCTATCGGCTAAGCGCTTTGCAAACTATCTGCGTCTTCTGGACAATTTCCTAAACCAATTCCTTTTAAGGCATGGGGTATTAGAAAATACCTCAATAGGTTTGGTCATGATAGCTCACCAAATTGCCCAGTCCACGCGAAGATGGAAGATGTTGATCACGTCTTGTTCCAATCCCTAAGTTATGCTCCCGAAACCTTCAAAATTTCAAGCGGATATTGTAGATTTTATGCTGAAATCAGCTACCAGCCCCGTGAGGTAATACTTCTTTGGCAGTTCCGCGGGGAGAGTGGTACGATATGTAGTGGAGAGTTATGTAGTGCGTAGTTGTAGCTGTGAGACTACAAGTTGTGCATACTGCTATGCCTGTATAACAGTCCTTAGAAAGTTTGCTTTCCACAGGCGACATCCCAGGAAAACAAACACCCAAATTTACTTATTTAGAAATTGTAAATGCATAGCTAACCTACCTCTATATATAATATTTTAATTTTTCTAACACTAGTAGACTGGATATTTCATAATGGAGATCATGCCAATATATGTAGACTTAGTTAGAACTTACCAATTACAGTTAAATACACTAACAATACTAAAGGCGGATGTGAAGAGACTTGACATTCGTATGGGCCTTCGTCATGTTCATTCGCGTATTGTATCGAAAGTTTCCAGTCGTTTGGCTCATCAAACTCCAAGGAATATCTTGAATCGCTACTGTATGTGTGACGACCGAATGTTATCAGGGCCAAGTCATCACCTTTGCGGCGCATCCATGATACCTTTGATGCAAATCATATTTTATTAGTTTATAAAAGTAACAAAGCAGTTGTACAATAACTTTCAAGCTCGAGTAGTTTTTTTCATAAATTTAAATCAGCCAATATTTTGAAAATGTATAATAAGTTCATAGTTGAGGGTCTATAATTTATGAATAATAAATAATATTTTTCAAATCTATTGGTAAAGTTTTCTCTTCGAATGCAATCATTCAAAGCTTCAGTTATTTAAAAGTTTTATATTTAAAATTACCCCACAGAAAATAGCTTAAAAGCATTAAATCGGGTAGTCTTCGCGGTCAAATTATACAGTATATAATGAAATTAATCTTCCTAGCAAATTTGTTTGGATTGAATTGATTATCTCATTGGTAATGTGACATGTCACATCGTTTTGTTCTAACCACAAGTCGTCAATATTTTTCGAAAATCTCGATATAAATATATATGAAATCCTTTGGCGGTTAATATATTTTCAGGCTCGCTGTCGCAAAAAAATGGTCCAGAGACACCACAAAGTAACACCAGTAACAGTAGAATGTAAAGGTGTTCCAAATAAATGAATTTGGTGTGATACAAGGGGAAGAGACGAAGCTTCTCAGACATGAGCTTTTTTCCAGAAAAACTACCTGTACGGGATTTTAATTCGCGCTAAACAGTTTTCGAGCGAGATTGAACAATTGCAGATTTTTTACTTAACAAAAGTTATAACAGGCGCAGTTCAACTGTCAAAACAAAAGATTTCCTAAAAAGATACATGACAGATCCTCTACAAGTAAAAATAACATATGTATACATGTACTCATGTACTTAATTATGTATGACAAATATTCTTCAGAATGGCATTTCATTTATTTGGAACGAGCTGGCTACGATATGTACTACGAGCGTTGTATGAATTTCTTCTCACAGGAGCTTGGATAAAAAATTCTGTACGTAGGAGAATGTGGATTTCATCCTGCAACTACCGGATTAGACTGACTTTCATTGAAAGAGCGAATGACAGATGGGACTCGAGACGTGGGTTTATGAGTACGACACGAAACCCAGACATTAGGCAAGTGAGTGGAGAGCTCCGAATGAACCGAGATCAAAAAACACGACGTTTTCAGTAAAAACAGAAAGCGATGATCACGATTTTATGGATTACAACGGTATTGCACACCACGAATTTTTGCTAGAGGGTCAGACGGTTAATAAAAGCTATTATTTGTGCTTTATGGTTTTTTTACGTGCAGCAATTCGCCAAAAACGAAAGGATTTGTGGAAAAACCAATAATCTATTTTGCACCATGCACACACAGTGCCATCATTATCTGTGAATTTTTGACCAAGAACGAAACGAATACCCTCCAACAGCCATCGTATTTACCTGATAAGGCTCACTGCGATTTTTTTTCTGTTTGATCGAGTCAAAAATCGACCACTGCGTCTTAAGCGTCGAAAGGGAGTAATGGAAAAATCGAAGAGGCTCTCATGGCTACACTGAAAATAGAGTTCCAGGAATGCTTCGAGAGCTGTAATAAACGCTGGCAGAAGTGCGTTGCAGTTGATTGGGAGTACTTTAAAGGGGATAAGCTTGTATTTTGAGTTTTCTGAATATATTCCGGAAACCTTTTGATCAAGTCGGGGAAAGGTGGTCCCTCACCTATTTCCACCCCAGAGCCCTGTAATGGTAACGGATTTACATCCTTCCCCCGGTAGTCAGAAGAGTATACGGTCTCCAAAGAAGAAGTATTGGCCGCTCTTTCGAGAATCAGCGACGCAAAATCTCCAGGCTCAGATGGTGTCCCCAATATTGCTTTTAAAGCAGCGGTCCAAGCGAGTCCAGAAATTTTTGTTGAGCTCTACACCGAGTGTATCAAGTCTGGTATATTTCCCAGGAGATGGAAACGACAGCGTTTAGTGCTACTGCTAAAACCGGGCAAATTGCCAAATGATCCAACAGCACACCGACCCTTATGTCTGTTAGATACAGTGAGGAAGGTACTAGAAAGAATCATCTGTGGGCGGTTGCAGAAATACCTAGAGGGGCCAACAGGACTTGCGGAGCAACAATTTGGCTTCAGACGAGCAAGATTCCCTGTCGACGCCATTCGACAGGTGGCCGAAATCACGAGCGAGGACAGGTAGGGGATCCGGCTCTAAGAAATATTGCGCTGTCATAACGCTCGACATAAAGAACGCTTTCAACTCAGCAAATTGGACGCTATTTCTTTCAGTACTGAGTCGTCTTGGAGTGCCTTCCTACCTACTACGGATTATCTGGAGCTTTTTCGATGGCAGGATTCTTGAATCTGCCCTACTTTGTGGAACACAATGTACGATGGTTTCCTCAAAATGAAGGTGCCCATGAATGCGACACTGGTAGGATACGCAGATGATACTGCGCTGGTTGTAACGGGGAAACAGGTCATTGTTGTGGAACTCACTTGCAACGATGCGATAGCGAGGATTGAGCGCCGGTTATACAATGTCAAACTCCAGCTAGCAGCGTAAAAAACTGAAGCAGTCTTGTTGAGCAAAAAGAAGAAGACTTTGACGGTAAATGTCGGTAAAAGCCGGGATATACAGTACTTAGGGCTTATGATTGACTCTCGCATGACCCTCAAAGAGCAGGCGGTGAAAGTCAGTACGAAAGGCGCTGTAGTTGCAAATGCTGTAACACGGTTGCTGCTGAACATTGGGGGAGTCCAAGGTGCAAGAAGGATATTAGTATCTGCTGTGACAGACTCCATCCTGTTATATGCCGCTCCCATTTGGTCCCAACCCCGAGAAACACACCTACGAGGGGCCAGGCAGGTTTATAGAGTGAGTGCTTTGCGAGTAGCTTGTTCATACCAGACAGTATCGGATAATGCAATTTGCGTGATTGCTGGAAAAATTCCACTGGTTATTCGAGTAACTGAACTAAACCGTCTCTATCCAAGGCAAGGTGCAAAATCAACAAGGGACCAAAAGCTGGCACAGCGAATGGCGTCACTTGAGGAATGGCAGCGAAGATGGGATCATCCTTCTAAAGGAAGCTGGATGCACGAACCTATCCCTAACCTTGACACGTGGTTACAGCGAAAACACGGAGAAGTAGATTACTTCCTCTCCCAGATGCTGAGCAGACACGGGTGTCTTCAGTATTATCTGAATAGGTTTGGTCTCTCCGCTTTACCACTCTGCCCTACCTGCCCAGAGGAGGATGAAGATGCGCGACACGTACTTTTTTACTGTACAAGATTCGCAAGAGAACATGAGGAGTTAACAACTAACCTTGGAAGACAGCCATGTGAAACTAATTTAATTGGCAGTATGTGCATTTTAAAACATTGCTGGGATGCTGCATGCACGTTTTCCAAGCAAGTATTGCGTACGCTACACAAGCAGGACGAAGAAAGGCGAACAATAGAGCTGTTTCAGTACCGGAAGCTAGCGCAAAATAATATTACCTCCCTATACCTGTTTCAGTACCGGCAGCTAAAGCAAAATAATATGAACGCCCTGAGTCGCGTCTGATTACACCATACTTCCCGACAAATGCTAAAGCTAACATGAAACAGTGTTCCAGAGGAGGTGGACTCAGACATATCGACAACAATTACGGACGGTCGAGTTAACGACTCACGACCATATCATACGCAGACAAGACGGTAATGCACATGACATTAACGCACGCTTTTGAAGTTCTATTTACTTCTTAATGGAGTAATGGAGACTATCAGCTACGTATAACCTCCATACGTCATAGGTACAGAGCCTGGACGCAGGTTTCTTTTGTGGTCGTTATCCACAATCACGGCTCCACCCTCGATGTAGTGCAAATGCGGGCCCGGGGTGGAAGTCAGCCGAAGGTCGTGGGAAGGCCGGGGTGGAAGTCAGTCCCACATATCACTGATGCCATCATCAATTGAATGTTTCTGACATTTTTATCTTCCTCTCCCCACAAAACAAAACAAAAAAGTGCGGAGACAGACCTCTTCCAACGTCTTCTGTCATATTAATATAATAACACCGTTCGCACCCACATCATCTTTGGTCAACCACGCATGATTTTCCCTTGTGGATTCCACTCGGTGTGGTCTTTTCGAAGAGTACGACCAATCAAACTCATTTTCTCCTTTTGATTTCTGGCAACAACTCGGCAGTTGTTGTCGCGTCAGTAACTTTCCATAGCTCTGAGCTAAACAGAAGGTCTGATTTCATGCTTGTGTTGAAGATCCTCAGTTTGGTGTTTCGGTGTTTCGTGATATAACATTGGAGTCCCAGATTTTTTTCAGCTTGAAGACGGCTGCGCGAGCTTTGCTAATGCACCGTCATACTGCGTTAACACACTGCCCAGATAAGTGAACTGTTCAACGTTATCAATTACTATAGTGTCGGGACCCGAACGGATGGTTAGAGGTTCTGCTATCGTCGTCTGCATATGCATGAGTTTTGTCTTGGACATGTTTATTTTCAGCAGTACCAGTCTTGCGTTTTCAACGACCCTTTCCAATGTTTTCTTTGTTCCGTATAGTGAATGTGAGAGAAAACATATGTCATCCGGGTAGTCCAGCTCACCCATATTTTGAAACGGATTTCACTGAATTCGATCCGGAGCTTCGCTGCTAGTTTTTCTCAAGTCCCATCCCATCCCAAATACCCGGCTCTTTAGCGCGCTTTAAATTGTTTTGGATTTGGAATGCAAGTTTTTGAATTCGAATGGTCAAAACGTAGCGGGCGCCCTTTTACATTTTTCGTCATATCCTCGACGTTTACAGCCGGATATCAATGGATTCATGGATTCATCATGAAAAGACTTACGCCTCAACAACGTTTACAAATCGTATAATTGTATTACGAAATTCGACGCTCTGTGAAAAGTGTTCATCGCGCGCTCAGGTCAACTTATGATGTACATAACCGTCCTACCGAACGTACTATTCGGCAAACCATCGGATTGGATTAGTGGATGATATTCGACCGATTAGATCACATAGCGGCCGCCGTAGCCGAATGGGTTGGTGCGTGATTGCCATTCAGAATCTCGGTGAAACACCAAAAATTAAGAAAAACATTTTTCTAATAGCGGTCGCCCCTAGGCAGGCAATGGCAAACCTCCGAGTGTATTTCTGCCATGAAAAAGATCCTCATACAAAAAAAAATATCTGCCGTTCGGAGTCGGCTTGAAACTGTAGGTCCCTCCATTTGTGGAACAACATCAAGACGCACACCACAAATAGGAGGAAGAGCTCGGCCAAACACCCAAAAAAGGGTGTACGGGCCAATTATATATAGATCACGTACAGCCCGAAGTGTAGAGAATATTTCGGCTGTAAATGAGAGCTTCCTCGAAGACCCGAAAGAATTGATTCGGCGCCGATCTCAACAACTTGGCCTATCTTATGGTACTACTGGGGTGATTTTACTCAAAGATCTTGGTTTGAAAGCATATAGCTAAATATAGCTAAATTTGAAGCCGACCAATCTTCCAAAGCGTCATAATTTAAGTAGTTGGACTCTTGAAAAACTCGCCGAAGATTTCCATTTTTGACCAGAATTTTTTCAGCGATGAGGCCCATTTTTGGTTTAATGGCTACGTTAATATGCAAAATTGCCATTCAAGAACAGCCATTACATCCATTGAAAACAATTGTTTGGTGCGCCCTAAGGGCTGGAGGAAACATCGGCTCATATTTTTTCAAAGACGGGGCTGGTGCCAATTTATGCCATGTGATATCACACCTTTGGATTTTTATTTGTGGGGGTATGTAAAGTATAAATGCTTTGTGGATAAACCAGCTTCGATTGATTCATTGGAAGATAACATTACTAAAAATATTCATGAGTTACCGACCGAAGCCGTCCTGCCAATCATTCAAAGTTGATGTTTACGGTTAGCCGAATTACGGCGCAGTTGCGGTCAACATTCCAAAGGGATTATCTTCAAAAAATAAATGTTATGAATAGTTCTACAGAAAAATAATAATGATTGGCTAAGCAATTTGAAATCCGATACTTCTAAATTGATCACCCTTTATATGCGGGTATTTCATAAAAATTAAATATATTAAAGTATCTATTGTAGTAGGTCGTGAAATTTTCAAAAAGGATAATAATGAGTTAGAAATAAATTGAATCTTGCTGTAATCGGTTTGATGGGACAGGTGAATTTAAAGGTTTTACTCACCGTTTTTCCTTGCAAGTCGTTAACTCTGCAATGCAAATGTACATTCGAGCTCAATTGCGTGCTGACGTTTACTGTTGTGTAAGGATCAGCAAAAAAAGGAAAAGGTTCATGAGTTGTAGTCTCTGTTATTTCCGATTCTTCATCCTCTGGTGTGTCCGTAAAAGGGGATGAAAATTCTTGCCAAAAATTTTTTGGAAATGTATCGAAGGGATCTCCTGCTCTTGGACGTTTCACTATGAAATAGAGTAATTAGCATAAAACTTAGATTTTTAGAAAATAATAACAATGAATTTAATTAAGAGCAAAAAAATTAATTATTTCTGCTTAGGCCACACCTTAAACCCCATAAATGTCGAACCACCCTAGTGGAAACGTTTTGATAGACAATCGTTTTGATAGACAATGCTAAAACGCGACGTTACTTTCCTTTCAAATTTAATTATAACTTCAGAACCGAGAGCAGGAGGACAGTGCATTCAGCCATCAGAGGAATCCATATTAAGGTAAAAACTTTTAGATATACATACCTATATATGTAGGACACTTATATAAATTTACATGCAATACTTTAATATCAGAAGTCCGGCGTCTATTGTACATTTAAAGTTTAATGAAAATCAAAAATTTTACGAATATTTTGTTGATTTCAAGGCGACAGGGTGTTACTGAGGCCGTTGATTTATAAACTTCGACAGATGGGAATATCCAGAAAAATAACAAACCTGATAGAAAATATCTACGCGTATACTAGATCAGCGGCTTGGACGTGGTGATACCAAGGTAGAGAAATTAAAGTGGTGTCATTCTTACACCTAAGAAATACTACAGTAAAAGTTAGTATTAATTGCACATGGAGATATTTCTTAGCGAAGTCATTCATCTCATTAAAATCAAAATGGAAGCTCCTCAATCTGCAGAAAATGGAATTTTTACGCTACTCTGCAGTTAATCACGGAACTATGATTTTCTAGTTCATCAACAAATTGAAGTCGATCGGTTGTAATATAAAAGTTAGTAACATCTGGACATAAACTTTCCACATTTTTGGACATTACTTAAGCTTTAAGATAGAGCTATTTCTCAATGGATCAATCTAAGATTGACGTGAACTACACGGTAAGACCATAACTGATACCTAGATTGAGCTCAACATTAGGGGAGAAATACCGTGGAACATCATCGGGATAAACATGTACACGTTCACTTGTGTAGCACTTGAAAATATCGTTTATGAAAATGCTAAATATCTGTGAAGCTTTCTTTACTATTTTTCAATATCCTATGTAAAGGGAGTAAAGGGTGGTTTAATTTCAAAAATTAAAAAAAAATGAATACAAATAAATTTTTTTAGGAAATTATTTGTTTATTCGAAATAGCAAACATTATATTATTATTAAAACATGATCTCATTCATGTGGCTGCTTTGGCTGGATTCACAATAGCGTATTATATTAATCCAGTTTTCCTAAAACTTGGTGATGGTTTCTGACTCTATCTCTTGAATGGCTTGCTTGATATTCGCCTTAAAGTTCTGAATCGTTAATCGATTGTTCGCATATTTTCGGTCCTTCATGGCACTCTACAAAAAAGTCTAAAGGCGTCAAACTTCAACTCCGAGGTAGATAATTGACATTGTTGAAATGGCTGGAAACAAGATTACCGAACTTGGCGTTCACAAGATCGATTGTGGTAGGTTGTATGGTATGTCATGCCATTCTGCTGAAAACAAAGAACGCCCAGGTCCATGCCTTCGATTTTCGTTCACAAAAAGCGTTTATATGCCTTGGTGCGCTCAACGTTTCCCGAAATGGCGTTTTCACACTCTGAGGATGAATTGGCTTCTCAACGACCATGTTTCCGATCCCCAGATCAGGCAGTTTTGTTTTTTAACTTTGTCGCCTAGATGAAATCGTGTCTCGTCAGAAAAGATGGGTTTGACTCCTTTTCAATAAACTCACGGTATGGGCCACACATTTTGTTCCTGACCTTCTGTTAAGATTTCTTGTGGGGAACAGCTGCTAATGTTAAAATATCACATTGTTCAAAAACAGAACACACTTATGGACTACCCAGTATACACAGAAGAGCAGGGAGCAATAGAGAGTAATCGTAAACTCGCAGCGGCGTTCACCGAGAGTACTTACAAGAGCGATAATCCCACGTTCTTCGGCGTGGGTTTTTCTCAAAGAACTGTTTCATCAAAAATATTCCAATTTACTTTACATGTTTTGATTATTAATTCGGTGCCAGAGCGTTGCCCATATATTTTAACAACCAATTGGTTATGGCGTTCGTTACTCTCAACTTTTTCTTTTCGCATTAATTAATTAACAAAGGCTTCTAAACAATTATACAAAATTTAACAACATTAAGTTAACCTGAAGAGAATTACAAATGTGATTAATTCAGTGAAAGCTAAGATTTATAGTAGCACATGGCAAAAATAGCGGAAATGGTTCCGCGAATGCTATCAACTTTGCAAAAGGCAATTTCGGCATAAAGTGAAAGTAAAATATCTGCAATCCTTTTTAACATTTTTATACATTTTTAAGTTATTATTTACCATTCGGAATTTAGAGAGAACGGAGGTTCGAATCTCGGTGAAAGACCAAAACGAAGAAAAAGTGTTTTCTAATAGCGGTCGCCCCTCGGCAGGCAATGGCAAACCTCCGAGTGTATTTATGTCACAAAAAAGCTCCTTGTAAAAATATCTGCCGTTCGGAGTCGGCTTGAAACTGTAGGTCCCTCCATTTGTGGAACAACAACTCGTCCATTCAACCAAAAAAAAATGTTTATTCAAAATTTTTGTCATTTGTAAAAAACACAGCCCATCAAATTTCTTTTTTTTTCATTAAAGCTGGGACTATGTTCAGTAATCTCTGAAATGTTCATAGTAGCTTTGATCGATTTGCAAACGGATGTAATACGAGTCCGTACGCTAGCTATACTTTTAAGTGACACTGCAAATTAGTAGAAAACTTTGACTTACAGTTGGGAATATTCGATATTTAGGTCATGGAGTTACCTCATCTTTTCAGGTATGTGAAAATTCTCAAATTAATAATTGGACAACTAAGTGAAGATCAATCACTGAGCTAAACTAATATAAATTATGGTTAGTGAAAGAAACCGTTAAAACTTTGACAATATGGAAAAATTTTATCTTACTGAAAGCGTTTGCTGTGTAGGTAGTTACTGCCCCACAAAATTCTAATACAAATTCATTAAAGGTGGTGGCACCACACTAACCAGAAAGTTTTGTACATTAGAATGTCATTACAAAAGAAAAAGAAAAGGACGGATAGCCGAAATTCAGTTGGAGCTGGAAGCATTTGAATAGAACGGCTTGTCGTCATTTTATTTTATGCTGACATTCGTGAGGATTTTACTATCTACTATACCAAGGCGAATTTTCTTCTCACGGCGTCATCGACTATTTGGACATATAGCAGCACACTTAACACGCGACACTTCGTTTTTATTAGTTTGTTTAGTTTGAAAATCAAAATATTACTAAGTCATTCACTGATTATTTATAAACAAGTAACTTCTTTTCCTTTTGTTTGTTTATTTGAAGAGTTGGCGTCATCGGTTGTCAAAATCACGAAAAATATAGTAGTGGTTTTCGGAAGGCATCACTCTCTGTATTCTGCACACCGTGACTCTAACACAGAAGATGTTTTTTTACTTTTTTGTCAGTTATGATAGTCAAAGTTTTCCATGATCTTTCTTAGTCTACAAAAAAATACCATTAGATTTACTTAAGGGTTTGGCTTTTCGGTCATTGAGAACGGTCATTTTGGCAGTGAACAAGCATATAACATATTTGACCAAAATATCTTCTGAAGCATATCATGAATCACTGTCAATTCTGTATATTCTCAGTTGATCTCTTTAATTTCTGGAAAAATCTTCTCTTTCAAAATACCACATTTTAAAATATGGTATATTTTTTCGAACACCGTTTAGCCGTTCAAGTCTAAATTAAAAATATCTATTTTTTCTGGACTATGCGCTCGTACTGAGATCGATGCCCTCTAGTTGCTAGTATCTTAGTTTAAGGTTTATTTATTTACAACTTAATTATAAAAATAAACTGATAATAATAATAATAATCATGATCTACTGTTACGAACCGCAAGCAGGCACTCCGAAAAGGGGCTATTGTTATAGGGGCGATTGTCGGAGCTAAGTAAATGTTGAAAATGAATTTGAAAATACCACTGACATGAACGTTATATACGAGAATGTATGTATACATTCATATATTTGTATGCATGTTTATGCATCTGTACATATCTTTAGTAGATATCGATCTGACAATCGTTCTGGATGCGGCCGGCCTTCGATGGTCCAATTATTGCCATTATTTCAATTTTTTTGGTTGGTGTAACCCAAAATCTTAGGTTGGACTTAAATTCAAATGGAAACGAATTCCAATATGAGTGTGGATATAATTGGTTTGTTGTGGTTTTGATGTTGTTTCACTGCCTCCAAAAGACAAATGTTTTTTATGAGAGATTTTCTCATGGCAGATATGCACTTGAGAGGCCACCACTTTTAGGAAAAACTGTTTCTACACATACATATTTTGGTATTTCTTGTCAGCTTTGGATCCGCGTCAACCGATTGGTAGTCACGGAAAAAACCATAACCAAACCGGCGGCCACCAAATACATTGTAATATTCTAAAACTCTTGATTCATATCTCAAGAAATAGCGAAGTGTGAAATTCGATAACATGTAAAATACATAAATAGTATAATAAAAGTATGAAATGTCTCAGGAGTTGAAAGAGGCGATTGATAGAGCGAAAGCGATCATTCCTAATTTCAAACCCGACTTCAAACCAATACAATCGGCTCCAAAACGACAGCGGTCCTTGGAGGATAACGCCCAGAAGATCATTTGCGGAGGTTGCAAAAGACCGCTTTATCATAGGAGTCCTGGACGAGAACTATTCTGAAGGTATGATCCCCAAGGCCCAATGGAAATGGATCGAGGCCGAGCTAACGAAAGTGGCACTGAAGGTTCTGGAGAACCCCGGCCCCCCACCTGCGTGCGAAGACTTAGGCTGGCACCAAGGCCAGATAAAAATAATAGCGTGCGACGATGAGAGATCGGTTGAACTGACTGTATAAAGAGGCCATCTCCAAAGTCAGCGAAGTGTACCCAAATGTCAAGCTAGTGGTCGTGGACAGGAAGGATATTCCGTCCAGGCCGCGAGCAAGGGTTTGGTTCCCTTCAACCGTAGAAGACCCGGAAGAGATTATGAAGCTCATTCGGGTCTGCAATCCGGATATCCCAACGCAGGAGTGGAGGTATGTCAAAACTCTTACCAACAAAAACAGCGTGGAAGAATCGAAAGAGCAGAAGCGCGCCACCATGCAGGCTCTCCTGCTCCTAACAGAGAACTCAATTGAACCGTTAGCGAAATGCGATGGGCAACTGAGATACGGTTTTGTAAAGGCGAAGCTTCAAATTCATAAAACCGACACGGATGCAATTGAGTTCCTCGCCACGAAGGAAAGTGAAAAGCCCATGAGCGAAACCGAGCCAATGAGCGAAGACAACCAGCCCACCGAAGAAGAATACGCCTCTTCAGGCTCAGAAATGGGCTTAGGGAGGTTGTACTTCGAACGGGAGGGTAAGTATTCCACACAACAGCGTAAGTATTCCGAAAGGGAACTTTTATGCGAAAGCAAAGAAGACCCAGAGATAATGCTAACAGCTGATGCATCTTCTGCAGATAAACCTACATCACTGTAAAGAAGCCTGCCTTGCCACCTAGCTCTTCCGACTCTAGGTGGAACGTCACTGTCATTTAGTGATGAGGCCCGCTACTTAGGTCTAATACTAGACCGAAAGCTAACTTGGAAGGCAAATGTCGAAGATAGAGTAAAAAGGGCGTCAATAGCACTATACTCTTGTAAACAGCTGATAGGACTAAGTTGGGGTCTCTCCTCATCTATCGTATACTAGCTTTACACGGCAATTGTCAGACCAATCCTAACATACGGATATTAGTATGGTGGCCAGCTTTAGATAAATTGTACATTAAAAGAACCATGGCACACGTACAAAGAATGGCCAGTCTTTGCATCTGCGGGGCGCTCAGAACCACGGCCACAGATGCACTAAATATTATGCTTAACATTTTACCAATAGAGCAGTACTGTAAGCAAACAGCTGCCAAAGCAACTGTCAGACTAAGAGAAATCGGCCTACTCAGAACGAACCAAAGAGGACACTCCTCAATTTTAGAACAATTCCCCTGCATTCCCAGCGCAACGGATTTCTGTAGGACCAAGGACATCAATTTTAATAAATCCTTTGTCACAGTATTTCCTTCCAAAGAGGAATGGGATAACGGGCTCATTGTTAAGATAAATGACTTAAACATCTACACAGATGGCTCAAAACTGGACAACAAAGTAGGTGGAGGGGTCTACTCCGACAAACTCGGAGTGTGCCAATCATTTCGCTTACCTGATCATTGCAGTGTACAATATTTCAGGCGGAAGTCACTGCCATAAAAGAGGGACTTAAAGAAATAAAAACGAGAGTATTATCCACAAATGAAGTCTTCATTTACTCGGACAGTCAAGCAGCAATAAAAGCGCTGGAATCAAAAACGCACTCGTCAAAAACAGTTCTAGAATGTTTTAAACTACTAGATGACGTATCTAAGTGCTACAAGGTGCACCTTATCTGGGTAGCAGGCCACAGGAACATTGCAGGAAATTGTAAGGCGGATGAACTTGCAAGAACCGGTGCAACGCTCGATCTCGAACCGGATAAGGCGCTGATACCCATGCCCATAGCCACTTGTAAATTACTTATAGACAGGGAAACCATCAAAAAGGTAAATACAATCTGGCAAAACCGAACTGGAACAGCGGTCGATCGAAGATTTTGCTAAGATTCAACAGAGAATCTATAAGAAAAATGATAGGTGTATTAACTGTTCATTGTTTAATAGGCAGCCACGCTAGAAGGTTAGGACTCCCTTACTTCGATTTCTGTAGAAGCTGTCTTAATACAGAAGAAGAGGAAACAGTCAGACACCTTTTATATGAGTGTAAAAGCCTAGCTATGAGAAGGTACTCTCGATACAGCATTTCTAACCGATGTAGCGGATATAGCCCATCTAAAACTAACGAAGCTCTGCTCGTTTATTAAATCAACCAGATGGTTTGAAAAGGAACACCTAGAGTAAGGATAAGCTCCAGTGGTATCACAATGGACCTGCCGAAGGTCTAAGTGTGTCTTACGACAACCACCCTACCTACCTACCATAGTAAAAGTAGGATGAAGTGAGTGTTTCCGAAAACAGAAAAATTAACTACTTTTTATCTATGGAAATACTTTTTCATGTGCAAATTAGTATGGTTCTTAAAAACTCAAATGGAAGTTCTTCTCAGTTTCACCCCTTCAATCGATAATATAATATAATATTATAGTACGGCTAAAGGTATCCAATATAAATTTTTGTCCGGATTGGAGACTGTTAAGAGTGTCGCAGATAGGAAAGTTCAGAGTATCTTACGAAGACTCAAAAATAAAGTCTAAATAATAACAAAACAAATAAAATATAAAAGTATGTAAAGCAGATGTTTTGATTAAATTTGGGGACCACTGGAATTGGTACTATTTTAGGAAATAATACCGTGTAAAAATTACCTTTAAACAGGGAAGTTAGCGTTTTTTATCAGATTTATATACTCGTACAACTTGCTCATAAAAACAAAGGACACATGTTGAAAGTACACTAACATTACAAAGCAACCTTTATCGGAATCATTCGTGATTTAGCGTTAAAAAAATGATTCCTGGGGAGTTGCTTAATTTAAACACTTAGACGGAAAAATATTATAAAACATCATTATTTTTTTAATATTCATTTATTTCTTATTTTTTGAGTCTCCCTAGAGGGATCTGAACTTTGTCGGGACTAATATTTATATGTGACCTATTCGATTATATTAGCTTTAGGAAACCTGATGTAAACATTTTCTTCCTCCATTTGAGGACCATCCTAATGTACATAGATTCTGGAAAATACTGGATTTAATGAAATACTCAAATTCATATTATCTTTTATATTTACTTACGTGGCGATGAGGCGGAACCGATATGCTGAAGAGTTGAATAAAATATTGCTAGTATCCAAATTAGTTTAGATTCCATTGCTGTAAAATGCCAAAATCGTTTTTATATTAAAATACTTACTATAAACTTATTATTGTGGAAATTTGTCGTAATTTAAGGAATTTTTAATAGTGAACCCTGGAACAATTATATAAGGCAGAATAAGGTTTACTATATACATACAATTCTCAATGAATATTTACTAATAAATAATACTGCCGCTACCGGGAGAGTGACCACAGGCGACGTTAATAAAATTATGAAAATTGTGCAATCGAATATTTCGAAAAGTCTCGACTGATAACCAGCAAATCACGAGGAAAAATTTTATGATACCAATAATTGAACCGGGAAGAAGAATTATTATCAAATATAAGCTAAGGAATATGTACAAAAATACCTATAGAAATAAAAATTAAAACCAGTTTTTTATAAGCAGTCGCTCCTCGTCAGGCAAAGGCAAATCTACATGTGTATTTCTGTAAACCATCCGTTCTAATGTTCGAAGCCAGCATGAAAGAGTCTGCCTCTTCATGTGTAGGAAAGCTTTCAAATGGACACCATAAAGTATAGGAGAGGCTCGGTTGTATATACTGTATTCCAATAAGGCGGCTCGAAATTAAACAAGCTATTAATAACATCGGGATTTGAAGATTTCTATTTATGTCTTTTCCAGGCAAGTGTATACAAAGGTACACAACCTTGTTATTTTGGGGAATGTTATTCAAAGCGTGTTTGGCTGAGTGTAAATGCCACATATATAATATATATACAAGTATTTTTTTTACCCCCATTTTGGGTGTTAGGCCGAGCTCTTTCTCCTATTTGTGGCGTGTGTCTTGATGTTGTTCCACAAATGGAGGGACCTACAGTTTTAAGCCGACTCCGAACGGCAGATATTTTTATGAAGAGGTTTTTCATGGCAGAAATACACCTGGAGGTTTGCCATTGCCTACCGACCGCTATTAGAAAAATGTTTTTCTTAATTTTGGTGTTTCACTGAGATTCGAACCGACGTTCGCTCTGTGAATTCCGAATGGTAGTCACGCACCACCCCATTCGGCTACGGCGGCCTTTTCGGTACCTTAGGAAAATATGCCAATTTTACTAAAGCTTTGAAAGCTTTTGAGACTAGAAAGGTAGCAACTCTAGAGTAATGCGGTCATATCCACGTGATCTTTTGTGCATCGAACCTTTGTTTTATATTTTTAGTTTCGAATTATCTTGTTTGATGTGGCTTATCAATACATGCTGCCAATGATCCGAGTCGATGTTGGGCCCTCGGATCACACGTATATCTTAAACACTAGAAACGTGCATTTCATTTATCGCAACATGATCGTTCTGGTTTCGCATTTTTCGGTCAGAAGACACCCACGTAGCTTGGATTATTTTTTCACGCTGGAATCTGGTGCTGCAGGCTTCCAAAAAATAAGGAGAACACCAATCAGCCGGAGAGAGGCACATTCTCCATTCCCCATCCCCTATCCTGGGATACTTCGTCTTCTCACATTAGCTCGCTCTCAAACGGGAGTTCGGTATCTAGTCAGAGGATACGTGGGCGAAGCCCGAAAGTTGTGAGTGGCTTAGGGGTTTGCCCCCGGGAAATCAGGGGGTTTCCCCCACTTGCGTGGACTTCTACCCACAGGACCATCCTCCTCATTTAGATACGACATAAATATTATTGAGATCGGATTAAACCCACGCTCGCTTTTTATATGTGCGTTCGAATTTAGAGCTTCCTTCCTTATTTGTTAATAACATTTACCTACTTTGGATAAATTTCGATCACTATTAAAACGCTTCTTTTGGCTACAGCTGGCCTACATAAATCCTTATTTGTTCAAGGGCTGTAGGCTTAATTCCATCATCCCGGAAATAAAGAAATTCGCGAAATTAAAATTGTTGTCTAAGACTACATAAAATCTGCCTCCAAATTTGATAATTGTAGAATAGCTCAACCAAATTGGCTGCTATCCACTGTCAAAGTTCAATCGCTCTTGATCTTTTGTAGACTGGTCGAGTTTAATGAGCCCGGATGAGATTATATTGTATTCCAATATAAATATCTGATGCTTTTAAGCCCTGTGACTCTGTTAATTTGTTTATTTCTATGCCTTCTGTAAAATCAACCAAATATGACAGCTGTAGCTATAGCTTTAATGAAGGAACATCCAGCTAAATGTTTTTACATGTGTAAAAAGATGGCTCATCAGCTATGTTTTCAAAATATAATAAAAACCATCAAAGGCTTCGCTGAAAAACATATGACTTCAATGCGACCAATCACATATTTTACGGACGAGCCGGGAGTGTGTAACGTACAAAATTATTGCCAATGTTATGGATGTAAATATGAATGCAGATTTGAAATCGTCTCTTACTAAAAAAATATGCGCAACTTTATTCAATTACCAAATCTTAAGGGCAAATTGGGGGAGGATGCTTTGATTACATAATTTCTTATGTTCCCTATGAATATGTCATTTAAGTTCAAACGTTAACAGTTTTCCGTCTGGATTTCTAATGACAATAAAAACAGCTAAGTATTAAGGTCAAACACTAAAACTCTGTGGACTAAATGTAGATGAACCATGTTTTGCTCTCGGCCAGTTATATGTTTGCGACAATGTATAAATCAGAGGTGATTTATATTTTAATGGTTGTTTACAGTATTGCTCGTACAGGCTTGCTAACGTTGACTACTGATTGTATTGTTTAAATTAAAAAAAAAAAAAATTTTTTTTCTTGCTCAATCCTCTTGGGAGCATAGGGACTCGACAAGACTCTTCCATCGTACACGGTTCTGTGCTGTTGTTTTTGCACCGTTCCATGAGATGTCGGCATCTGCTTCTGTTCGTGCAGTATTTTTTGCTTGACCGCCATCTCTGCTCACTTGCGGGTTCCTGTCCAGTGCCATTCGCGTGATGCTATCTGATGCTATTTTCTCAATGTGTGATTTATCCATTGTCACTTTCAGCGTTTGATTTGCCTAAGGATGGGTTCATCGTTCGTTAATTTCCACAGTGCATCATTACTGATGGTGTTGGGCTAGAATATTGTGCAAATGATGCGGAGGCATTTGTTGATGACTGATTGTAGCCTCTGTGTGATGGTGTTAGAGACCAGCCATGTTTCGCTTCTGTACAACAATACTGCCTTTACGCATGAGCCGAATATTCGTAGTTTAGTGCGCCTGGAGATTTGCGAATTCTCCCATACTGTATGCATTTGCCCTTTGTTTAGCCTGCAGTTGACATCTTCATCTGCTCCACCATCTACCGTGATGATGCAGCCGAGGTAGCAGAAGCTTTTAACGAATTCCACCGGGCATCCGTCAACCAATATCTGCCTTGCGATATTGTGGTTAACTCTCATGGCCTTTGTCTTGGCGATGTTGACCTCCAGTCGGACAGTGCGTGCCAGCGCGACTAGTTTGTCTGCTTTCGCTTGCATGTTAGAGAGTTTGTGAGAGAGGAGGCAGATGTCATCGGTGAAGTCCAGGTCCTCAAGATGTCTGGTGAAACTCCATACGATGCCTTTTTTGTGCAGGGTCAGTTAGCTTATGACGTCAGCAAGGACGATGGCGAAAAGAAGGGACGACAGGGGACAATCTTGCTTTACGTCCGTTGGTAGTGAATGGATCGCTGATATCACCTTTGTGAAGCACTGCCAGTTCGGAGTTGTCGTAGAGCGCTGTGATGAGGCGGACTATCTTGGCGGGAACACCCTTTCTACTCAGTGCCAGCCATATTGCGTCTCGTTTGATAGTGTCGAACGCCTTCTTAAAGTCTGTGAACAGCATGTAGAGCGGCTCCGTGGAAAACATTTTGAGACAATTGAAGTCATAAAAGAGAATTCGAAGAACACACTCGAGCTTGACTTGTTTACAGTAGCACAGAAAACAAACTATGTGACATATCACGCTGAAATTTGCCATGTAAGCTTATAACAGTCCTACCAAAAAACAAAAAAATTTATTTTTGCCACATGTCATCCGCGGACCGTTTTATTGATAACGTCTCGTTCATATTTGAGCAGAAGGTACATATGTGTAAGTAAATATGTAAAGGGTTTTCCAATAACAGGTGTTATTGGTAAATGGATTGCGCTATCGAGAGATGGTTGGGTCCGTTGTGTTGCCCTAGAGCTCATTATGTTATATGATTTCCCCACCTAACCGAGATTTTTATTGTAGATTTTGGTCAAAGATATTAATTCGTTTCGAGAATTTGATGAGAGATTCGGTTTTCAGGTTCGAGAGTACTGAAAGATTGTCAATTGTTGGAGAGCCTAGAAGAGGGAGTCGACTTCTGGCAAGACCAGGACAACTGCACAGCAAAAGCCTGCTCGATACTTCCTCATCTTCGTCCTCGCAGTATCTGCACAGGTCGTTTTGAGGAACCCCGAGCCGATTTGCGTGAGTGCCCAAAAGGCAGTGGCAGGTGATATTCGTGTTTCGAAAGACTTATAAGGGTTTTTGTCTGTTTCAGATTGTCTGGTCATAACGCAAGTAGTTTCCACTCGCCACCTCCGATCAGCAATGCTGTGAAATTCTTGATCAATGAGCATTTTACATGTTGAGAGCGGAATGTGGATTGTGGGTAAGTTACTAACATTTGATTGCGCAGCTCCAGCTCTTGCGAGCTCATCAGCTTTGCAGTTACCTTCGAATTCACTGTGACCCGGTATCCAGATAACTTGGACAGAATTCCGAACACTTATCTCGTTAAAAGATAAGAGACAGGATCGAACCATATCTGAGTGGGTATAAGCGGAGCTGAGTGCTCGAACGGCCGCTTGACTGTCAGTGAAAAAGCGGATATCCTCTAGTGTTAATCTATTTTCTAAGAGAGTTTTCGCAGCATACCAGATAGCGCATACTTCCGCTTGGAATACACTACAGTAGTCGGGTAATCTAAATGATAGATTGATGTGAGGGGAATTGGAAAAGATTCCAAATCCCACTTTACCGTCTTGTTTTGAACCATCTGTATATATTATATAATCAGAGGGCCATCGATTTCGGTTAGATTTGTCTTCCATTCTTCCCTAGTTGGGAGTGAACAGGAGAAAAGCAAGGGTGGTGATGGAAGACTTACATGATAGTCTATGTCGGAAGAGATAACAGTGTTCCTGTTCAGTATGGCCAAATGGCCAAGATACTTATTACATTTCGATATAGCATTCATGCGTGTCGCTGCTTTCGCTGCAATCGCTTTGCCAGCCAGATCGATAGGGAACAAGTGAAGCAACGTATTTAGAGCCTTAGTAGGTGTTGTATTCAAGCATCCTGTTATCAGGAGGCAGGCTGTTCTTTGGACCCGATCAATTGTGGCTACTCTACACCGCTTTTCGAGTGCTGTCCACCATACAACCACACCGTAGAAGAGTATCGGTTTGATGATCGAGGTATATATCCAATAAATGATCCAAGGTGAAAAACCCCAGGTTTTGCCTATAGCTTTCTTACAAGTATGTATAAAGAGCTATGAAAGCTTTTTTACATCTGTTTTCGATGTTCAATTTCCAACTCAACTTCCTATCTAGAATAACTCCTAGATATTTTGCTGAGTCAGATAGGAGTAATGATTCCCCTTTTAAAGTTATTGTTTGCAGTGGAGAAGATTGTTGTTTCCTATTGAAGAGAACAAGATCTGTCTTTGCTGGATTCGTATTTAGTCCGCATTCGGTGCACCATTTTGACAGAATATTGATTGAGCGTTGCATGAGCTCAGTGAGGGTATTCAGGTGTTTGCCTGACACGCAGAGAGCAATGTCATCTGCATAGGCTACAACCTTGCAGCCTGCTTTTTCGAGATTTCGAAGCAAACTGTTTACAGCGAGATTCCAGAGAAGGGGTGAAACTACTCCGCCTTGAGGAGTGCCTTTGACGGCGTACATTCTCATGCGGCTTAACCCAAGCTCTGAAGTGATTATTCTATTTTGGAGCATTTGTTCGATCATCTTTCGGATGGAGTAATTAATACCCAATTTGGCAATTTCAGACAAACTAGTGTTGGGTTCAATATTATTAAAAGCACCTTCTATGTCCATAAATGCGACAAGAGAGTACTCTTTATTGTGAAGGGAAGTTTCCACTGTTTGTACCAGTGAATGAAGTGCTGTTTCAGTCGATTTCCCTTTAGTGTAGGCATTTTGTGCCTCAGAGATCAACTTAGTATCAAGTTGAGTTTTGATTTGCTCATCTAAGACTTTTTCAAAAGGCTTTAAGCAAAAAGAGGTTAGGCTAATGGGGCTGAAGTCATTTGGTTTGCAGTGTGAAGGCTTCTGAGAGATCATTAACGATTTTTTATGGCCAGAATTGGATGGCATTGATCTGGACAACGGTTATTTTGAACAAGACGGCGCTACGTGACACACAAGCAACGAAATCATTGATGTTTTACAGGAAATGTTTCTGGACCGTGTTATCGAAGAGGTAATCACAATTGGCCACAGAGATCTTTTGATTTAACAACTTGTGACTTTTTTCTTTGGGACCACGTGAAAGAGAAGTTTTACGCCAACAGCCCAGGGTCGATTCAAGACCTCAAAGATGGAATTCGTGAGGCTATCGGGGACATAGGGCAGCCACTTTGCAATTCGGTTATGGAAAATTTCATGAAGAAGATATTGTCCTGTAAGCGTGGTCGTGGTGGCCATTTGCCTGATGTTATTATCCATTATTAACGGCATACCTTCCACTTTATAATGAAATAAACATCCCATCATTTATATTTAAAAATAGCATTTTTCTTTGAATATCGAAATAACACCTCTTATTGGAAAACCCTATATTTGTTGGACTGGTGGTACTGCAGCATTCTGATCACACCGCACTTAAGTCACAATTACAGGTTATAGTGTTAAAGTGTATGTTTGAGGGAAAGGAGGGATGCCATGGTCCATTGTCTATGGACATTGTATTTGAGTCCAGTGTAGATTTTATCCAAATATAGGTACTCACCATTTGCATTTAATTGCAACATTTGGTATTCCTATATACTTTGTGTGGCCATAAATTGTAGCATACGTCACTTGCCATGACTCCTATGCATTTTACGGCCATCGTACGTTACAATTATTAATAACATTTTAGTCAGCGGAACAAACATTTATCACTATCATTCCATAGAATTTTTGAATATTTAGTTTTGAACTTTTTTTCCTTTTTAACTTATGACATTTTTAAAACCAATGCAGTCTCAACACACACTTAAGTTGAATATATAGCTGTATTTTCGTTCTTTAACTCGAGCACGTACGAGCACCTCATTGTACACGTATGTATGTACATATATATGTATATATGTAAATATATTTCCGTCAATGTGGGTCAGCAGTCCCGAGCCAGTATGCACACCGCACACGCATACAATCTCAGTGAGGCGTTATTCTCCCTCCCATACGCTGTACATTGCCACTCAACTAATCGTTCACTCATTTTTAAGTAGTGCCGAAAGGATGCAAGCTTTACACTTATTTGTTTGATGCATTCGGGCATTTCGATTTGTAAACCCGGTACACACAGTTACAAAAGAGCCACCGTATTTGGTAGATGTTGCATACGCGGCACACCATTTAATGTTGCTTTGTCTACAGCATCCACGCAACTGCTTTGCTCCAGATGATTTTCGCTTACTTTAAGCAAAACAAATGCTCAGGAGACAGAGTCTACGAGCATAAATATATACATACATTCGCTCACATAACAGAGATGCTAAAATTTTGTGACAATGCTATTGCGAGAGAAGCAACATTAACAGCATAGAAGTACCAGCGTCCTAATCTGATAAACCTGATAATCACTGTTATGTGTCCCTCTGCTTCGGTGAATATCTACAATGCAATCGCAACCTGAGAGACAAATGGTTTGGTACATACACATACGAGCGCACACATATTTGTGGTATAACATAATAAGAACGGTTGACTAGAATATCCTTTTGATTTGGTATCAAAATTTATTGATGCTCATAATCTTACGCGGATTGCTCTAATACTCGTATAACTTGGAGTGTGTACTCTTCCATGTATCATATTTATTATGGTCGAATACGAGTTAGTGCATAACACACATGAATGCCAACAAGCAAATAAAAAGCGAGTTTGCTATAAGCTGCCACTTACACCAAGTCAGTTAAATTACTGATTAATAAGTGGAAACAAAAAGTTATTTAAACTTCATTTAACGTTTTAATTAAGAGACCGCGATAATGCACTTCCAGTCTACTTGAATATGT